>JAZKJV010001497.1:0-446559 GCA_037367405.1 Ottelia alismoides | reverse complement strand
TAGGATTGTTCGTCTAAAATATACAAAAACCGACATCCAGGACAGTCTACCACATAATACTTAAAGGATTGTTCGTCTAAATATACAAAAACCGACATCCAGACAATCTACCACATAATACTTAAACGATTGTCCCATCCAAAAAATATACATATAAGAAGTTTGTTGTGCATCCAAAAAAAACACCCATCCAGAAGTTCACATCCCAAATTCTGTATTAGCTGAGCTTCTCTTGTCCATGTAGTAGATCCATGAGCTCAAACGGTCTCCAAAAAAACTTCCATTTCCATTCCCCCTTTCTACACATTCCCTGCAATGAGAAATAACGATTACATTGAACATTGTCACAACAAAGATTTAATGATGATGAGAAGTGATTTACCTATGGATCCATCGAAAGTGGAGGTCCATCTGGAAATGCTTCGAAATTTCTTGTTCTTTTTCGTCCACGCCCCCTTCTTTGTAGGCCTTCGCCCCTTCTTCCTCTTGTCCAAGAACCTCTTGACCTGCACCCAATTCCACTAGGAAAATACAGATGTTTTAGGTTTACGATGTTTCACAAATAAAGATCTAATGTAGATAAAATGCAAGACAATCGAAATTAATACCTTCTGTTGGCCAAGGAATTTTGATTGCTTGTTGAAGCTTGCGTTGAGGGGCCTGGTGGTACCTCTTGGTTAGCTCATACTAGAGGCGATGGTGCATTGAGTGGTTCTTTGCAGGTGCGTGCTTGGTGCCCGAACTTGCTACACCTGCTGCATTTATGCCTTGATTTTCCATCATTCTCGTCCCTTGGCCGAATGCGATTCTTTCGCGGACGTCCTGGTGCCTTGTGGTGTGGGGCGGTTGCACCTTGAATGGCAGATTGACCATCAACCACTGCGACTTGTCAGGCATTGGTGCTATGCATGCACAAGTGTAGGCTTTCCTATAACGATCAACCTTGTAGTAATTAGCGACGTAGTTCTCCCACCGCACTCCTCTGATGGTTCCTAACGCGGCTGTTGCATGTGTGCATGGAAGCCCACACAGTTGCCATCTTCGACACAAGCATTCGCAGGCAAGAAGGTTTAAAACATACCTCCCGGAAGGAGTTTCTACTTCCACATTGCTGTCATCAGCTCTTCTAACAATGAAGCCCTTCAAGTCCCTCGTGATGCCTCTCACGTAAGACAAGGCTGATGGCACAACGTTTTCTTTCCAATTCTTCGACCGTCGAAGTCTCTCATCCATTGTTGTCATCAACTTTTGTCTAATCCAATCAAAAGCTTCACAAATGGGCATATTTCGCGCTGGTGATATCCATGCGTTGAATGATTCACTCAAATTATTTGTAACATAATGGCACTTCGTCGAGTCACCAAATTGATGACGGCCCCACTTCTCCTGTACATTTGCCAACCAGTGGTATGCACCCATGCTATGTTTCTGAATCTCAGATATCCAGTGAGTATAGTGCTTGTTATCGAATGCCCTTGCAGCAGACCAAACCATGATCTCTAATTCTTCACCAGGGAATTTTTTCTTGAAGTTTTTATACAGGTGTCGCATACATGTCCTGTGCTCTGCTTGGGGGAATAGGGTCTTCACCGCCAACTCGAGACCCTTCTGTGCATCTGATATGAAAGTCAACCCAGCACCATTGCCAAACTCGATAGCATGGTTCAAATGAGTCATGAACCAATTCCACGTGGCATTGGATTCGCTTTCTTCAACTGCGAAAGCCACAGGGAATAATGCATTGCACCCATCTAATGTTGTCGTTGAGAGTAGTGTTACTAGGTATTTCCCCTTCAGGTGGCACCCGTCCAGACCTATGAAAGGTCTACATCCTTGAATAAAACCTTCCCTTTGTGCTTTCAATGATATGAACACACGTAGAAATGAATCGTCCTTCTCAGTTTCGTAGTGAATTACACTTGAAGGATTACGATTCTTCAGTTCATAAATGAGATATGGAAGTCTCTCATATGACTCCTCAACTTTTCCTCTGATCTTATCTAGGGCAATCCTTCTTCCCCTCCATATCCTCATGTAACGTAAACGGACTTGGAATTGCTCGGCAAGTCGTCGAGATATGGCGTTGACAGTCATTTCTGGGTTGTCTTTGATCCATGGATCAATGTACTTGGCAATCCACTCTTGTGAAGCCAATGAATTGCCAATCCTACTGACAGATGAACAATTGTGCTCACCATGTAGAGTCCTGACTCGGAATCGCATGCTATCTTGGAGTCTAGAAGCATGGATTCGCCATTTACAATCTTCTCCCCTGCATATGGCTGTCACCCGTACTGCCTCACTCTTATAAATCTCACATCAAATTCATTTCTCAGACAATAAGTGCTTAATGCATGTTTAAATTCATCGTGTCCATCGAACTCGATTCCAACCGCAATTTAGGAATCTCCATGTCGTTGGTGGATATTCTACCTTCGAAGTCCTCAACATCCTCTAAATCTGAATCTAAGAGATAGTGGTAGCTATTCTCAGACTCAAGACCGCTGAGGTCATCGTCACTGGTACTTGAGCTTTCAGCAACAAAATCAGAATCTTCTGATTCGCTTACATCGATACATAGGGTTTGAGAGTGCAACACTCTCTTCGATCTCATTATACGCGAATGCTGAGAACTCAACATCTGTGACTCCATGGCATTGGGACTGATGGGTGCCCTTGATTCCTCCTCTCTTGATTCATCCCCAAGTGGCTCTTCAAATAGGGGATCATCATCCATCTCCACTGCCTCATTCGGGTCGATGTCCATTTGCACAACTTCATCCTCAAAATCCATGGCTTCAGTAGTAAATCCCTCCACTCCATCCCCTTGCGCAAATTCGGTATTAGCAATGCATTGAACTGTCTCCAAGGATTCATGCGTAACCGATCCCAACTCGTGCAAAGCCTCCGTTGCCTCATTCGCATCACTCCCTAAGGACGTGGGAGTTGGATCTTGACCTGAATTCGCATCCGCTTCCTCCGCAGCAAGCGGTTCAACATCTTGATTAAACTCCACCACCAACTCAACTTGCGTCCCATCTTGGTGCAAGTGAAACATTTCCATCATCTGCTTCTCATCAGATAACTTCGCATACCTAACGAAGACAAAATGCGACTACAGTTCGTATACCTAAATAATAAGCGAGTAGGCCAATAACATCTCACACCATGACATAGTTTCATACCTGGATGGATGGGAATTAGGAATTTTGTAGCTCAACCGCAAGGAATCCTTTGCTTGCCATGGAACAACTTCTGCGATGTCATCCAAGATGTCGAACCAACACGTGTAATCTGGGTTTGTCCCTATGACGACTTGCTGTCCCAGCAAGTACCTATCGCCACCACGACCTCGCACCTTCTTGAAGTATCCCCCATACTGGACGCAAATGCTAAGGACCCCATCGCGGCCTTCGAACCAACCCATGCCCTAACGTACATGCAGGTTTCTTTCTCATGTACTCAGTTCGATTTTACGAAGATTTTCAGAGGCGAAGACGATGGGGGAGGACATACCGTTTCCTTTCGAGTTGCTTCTGGTAGCTTGGTGTAGGAGGAAGCGTGTCGTCGACGATCGGTGGGGGGCTCTTCTTCTTCCGCGAGTTGGAGAAGATGACGAAGACGATGATCAGAAGGCGGGAACGATCGATGAGGATGTCGAGGGCGGGTGGGACGAGGGCAAAAACACATACCTCGTCACCCAGGCACTATTCATCGATTCGCTTCCGCTTCCATCTACACCATACACGTGGCGGCAACAAATCCCAGCCATTTGATCCCCACCTCGAAACTCGGTGGTAGTAGGTGGTAACCCAACCGTGGTTACTGCTAACGTCCCAGCGTAACGGAGGGTTACACACGTAATCGTTAAGCATTACTCGGGGGTTTTAGCGTAATTCGCACTTACGCGGGGTTCCTGGGGTAATTACCATATTACTCAGGGTTATGGGTGTAAATATCCCTTGATATAATTGTTGCAACAATCTCTACTGGATAGATAGACTTCATATTTTCAGTGAGAGAGTCCTTAGTCTTAGAGAATATCTCTATGAACTACATATTAGAATATGCTCATTGTTTATTTCTAAATGTTGGAAATAAACATGAATTTTGGAATAGACCAATCATAAAGAGTTATGATGGATATATTTCAGATAGTATTCTGACACCTGGAGGACTGCTAATTTAGAATATTAATAAATGGTTCATTAATTTTTCTAATACTGAAATTTTAAAAAGATTAAAAGATGAATAAGAGGATGAAGATCATTTGACAATGATCTAGCATCAAGCCTTGGACAATTGTCTGTTGATTTGATCAAAAGACTAGTAAGAGATGAAACTTTAGAATATCTAAAATTTCAAAACTTGCATACTTATGAATATTGTATTCAAAGTAAAATGTCCAATACATCCTTCATTGGAAATGATGTTAGATGCTGAGGTATTCAAGATATCATACATATTGATGTATGTGGATCACCTATATCATAATAAATATTAATGATATGTGATATCATTCGATGATTTTGTGATACGAGATTTCTTCCCTTCACCTTTGAAACCATTGAAATATTAAAAGATTTCACATTTTGGTTTACAACCAAAGCTTGAAGGAAGATTAAAATGAATTTGATCGAGTCTAGGTAGTCAATACATGTTAGATGAATTCATAAATACCTTATGGAGAAAGGAATATCATTCCTATCTCACTCCTCCTAATACACCTAAACTCAATGTAGTTATAGGGAGATACAATTGGATCATGTATGACATGATCTTATTAATGATAAATATTAGCATTATTACCTCTTAGTTTCCATATATATATGTCGTAGAGACTACAATGTATATCCTTAACAAGGTTCCATGCAAGTAAGTTGGAATCGAGCACTAGAGAGTCCTACTTCATTAGAAAAATAAAGGATGGCATTGTAAACCTACTTTATGACCTTGAGATTCTTAAAAGATCTCATCTCTAAGGATATGATTCTTCGAGGATGACACTCAAGAATCAAGATGAAAATGAAGTGAAGGAACTCATTAAGTCTTGAGAAGATAATGAGGCTCCTGAAATTGGAACTAAAAGGATAATCAAAGATGAAACACTCATACCTCTTCAAATGTGTTTGAGGATGGATTCCATGTGTCAGAGAAATCTGACAATGATCGGACTTCATGTGATGAAGCTTCTGAAGATCATGACATGGAAAGATGGATGTTAGCAATAAGTCTAAAGTAGACTTCATTTACAAATGTTGTATATGGACTCTCGAGGATCCACCTATATGGGTAAAACCCCTTAAGGTGTTAATAGATCTTCAAGAGAAAGAGGGAACATGATGAAAAGATAGAGACCCTCAAAGCACAACTCGTATCCACAAGATACACACCAAAGAGAAGACATCGCTTGCGATGATACTTGCTCTCCAGTGACCATGCGTAAACCCATCAGAATATTTCACTTTAGCTACAAAACTTGACTATGACATCTTCAAGATGTGAGTCAAGATTCCATTCCTATATGAATACCTTTCTAAGAATTTTCACTTGAATTAGCCCCAGGCTTTCATGCTTAAGGAAATCGAAGTGTGAAAGCTAAATAACTCCATCTATGGAATTGAATAAGCTTATTATAGTATGAACATAAGATTTGATGAAATAATAAATGTTATTATTTCAGATAGAATCTTGATGCACCATGTGAAGCCTATTGGGAGTGCCATTGTGTTCATCTTGTTAAATATAGATGATATCCTAATCATTTGGAATGATATAAGGATAGTAATAATTGTTTTATAATATGGATATCCCATATATTGAGATTTGATCTCATGGATACCTCTTGTATCTTAGTTCTGAAGGTGTTCAGAAGCATAGAAAAGAGGGTATTGGGACCGTCACATTAGTGGTACACCTTAGACATATTCCGCTTTCTAGAAAATTCAAAGAAAGTCTTCCATACATTAAGATATAGTACTGACCTATCTAAAGGTATAGCACCACAAGGAGTTGAGCAAGTGAATGTTAAAACTTCTTGTGCTTATGCATCAGTTATAAGAAGATGAGTATATGCTAGATGTATACAAAAGTCAGATGCCTTCCATGCAGTGGGAGTAGTAAAATGTTGCTAATCCTACTGTGGAAATAAAACACTTTGTTGCAGTAATAACAAAATCTTTATAGATGACAATATTTTCTTCAACGATAGTGATCTGAAAGTCCTATCTTCAAGAACTTAAGACTTTATAGATAGAGATCTAAAAGGTCTTAATTGCAGATACCTTAGGAGATAGAGATCTCCAAGAATAAGGGTATTCTGATAAGGATTCTGGAAATACTTGTTATAATATTTATTAAGATATAGTGTCAAGGATACTATAACTGATAAAATTGAGTATTGGTTGCATAAGATGCAACATTGGCATTGGATGTGAGCACTACAACTAAGGGATATACAAGTGTCATAAAAGGACTTGGCATAGTCTCTTGGGAATAGAGTGATTGATCATCTTACCTAGTTATTTTTATAAAATAGCCTATGATTGTCACATGAGTGCGGGTTGAAATGATTAGCCCATTAATGGCTTTTTGGGCTAGTGGGAGATTGTTGGACATGCGAACGCATTGTGAGTCATTATGTAATAAATGTTATTGCAAATATCATTCCTTGATCTCAGATGAAGAATAACTAATTTGCATAATAGGTCCCTTAGTACAATTAGGGTTATGTACCATGGTCATCTTAATTATCATACAGTTGTTAATTCAATTATTGAATCATAGAGGTTGGTGCTTGGATGAATATCTAAATAGTTATATTGAGGACTCATCAAGCACCGTCAAATGATTATTAAGAGAGGATATCTACCCTGAGAAGGAGATGTCAATCTTTTCTCTAAAGGCTAATATCTTATTGACCTCTTGATGCAAGTCCTCTACATAGGAATAGAGATTCGGAGGTGTCAGATTAGTTTGGTCAAAGAGTTGACATAACGAGATCGAGATAACCAAAGTCCTATGTCGTATGCTGTCACAATATAGGCACTCATCGTCTGACCGAAGACCGATGTATTACTATATGTCAAAGTATATAATTTGGCAGACCAATAGGATGATAACCTAACCAAGGTCTACACACCGACACACTGATGTGCATGCAAGGGCATATGAGTAATATGATCTCTCAATGGGATCATATAGGTTATTTAATGAACCGGAAGACATGAGCTCACTCATGAGATACTGGGAAGAATCAAATTTCGTGCACGGTCATCAAGCTTTGGAAGCTTGACTAAATTTGTAGGTTTGATACATACTTTTGGAAAGTATATGATTAACACATGGGTATGATATATGCTTTTGGAAAGTATATGATCGATACCAACTCCCAATAGTCAAATGAGAAACTTAATGATAAAACCCTGAAGGAGACTATCCAAAATAAATATAAAACTTTATCTTTGTTCTTGGTCGTCCAGTAAGCAGGATGTACATGTATTAGGAATATCTGAGGTTGATGTGATCTTAAATGATTGTATAACCATGACGCTTCCATTCCGAGGGAGTGATGAAACAAGTCTGGATTTTAGTGACTCCTCTCATAGAGAAGTGATCTAATATTAGTCTAAATGTTGGACATTGATATGAATGTGATTCAGATACAATGAGAAGATTAGATCTACAGCTTTGATTTAATCAAACATCTATGGGAGGTCCGAAAGATCTAGGTTGAGTTGTGATCTCAATATCCAAGACAATGTACGTCAAACAATACAATCGCCCTGCCCTTATCTCCAAGTATCTGCGGATAAAGCGCATTATTCTTGAAAGAGTTCAAGAATAATTCCAAAGTTTAATTATATGTAGGCATTAAGAAATGGATAATTAAATGTGATTTAATTATCATGAATAATGTGAATTTGATTCACATTATCTGAAAGCATGAGAATAATTATCCAATGTAATTAAATGAGATTTAATTATTGTGGATATGGATAATGTGGACAGCACTATCTAATTATCCAGGTATATTATAAATATGATTTATAATATATGAGAGAGAGAGAGACTTCTGTGATTCATATTTGTTGATTAATTGTTAATGTTGATTGGATTCACATTAAATGATTAATTGAAAAATATAATTATAGTTTTTGTTTTGGGTTGTGAATTCGATTCACATAATTTCAATGGCTTAATTGAAATTTTTCACAAGATAATTTTGAATTATTTTTTGTGAAAAATATTTACAACAAGAGATCAAGAGATATCATGATATAATGAGATCTCATGATAAATAAAGGAGATAGACACATTCCTCTCAAGAGGAGTGGACGGCCACTACTCTCCATGTAGAGAAGAGTAGTCGTCCACCTCTTTTAGGGAAAGGAGTTAGTCTCCTCATTATCTCATCTCTAATAAAATATGGTTTAATTTAGAATTAATTATATTGATTTATCAATATAAATTAATTCAAATTAAATCATTTGTTGCTATGTTTTTACAACAACACCTTACCTATTGAAAGAAACACAAATCAATCACATCTGTTGATTGTGTGTTGTCCGTGGATTAGGATCCATGGACTCCCAAAATCCTATATAAGAAGATGCAATGCTTGCTCTTTGGGTTACGCAATCTCAATGATGTCTCTTTCTCATTCTCATGCATACCCTCTCCCTTCTCTTTGTGAGTGATCGTCCACTCTCATAAAGAGAAGGTCGTTTTCATTATTGCCTTTCCATTATGCTCTTGTTTCGACGACAATTGGTTCTTCAACTTCTTTGGTGCACGACACTCGTGAAGAAGGGGAGAGATCTTGTGAGACGAGAACAGGAGATCCATTGCTTGGATCATCAACTTGGATTGTGAGAAGCATGCGACTCATCCCCGCGCTCGCAAGTGTCTCCTCCAACGGATCGGACTTGATACAAGAGGTCTCTTTATTTAAATGCTTGATCGCAATCATGATCCAAGAGGTATTCCAATATCTTTGTTGTGGTTAGACGAAACGATCCGAGAAATGTTCTTGTATCATGTGGATTCATCATTTTAAAATTTTTAAAATTCCGCTGCACCGAGAAACTAGTGCGACTAATCGCTCCCGATCGTATTCGATGCGATCCTCACGCTTCCATGATGTACTTAAAGATTTTTTCAATGTCCTTCAAGTATTATTAGAGGTAGGTTGGAGGTTTTGGATACGATCCATAAACTTAAGAAGACTTGGATTCATAAGGAATTGTGAAAATTTTATTGCATTTCAATTTTCGCAGCCCCATTTTGTGATAAATTTCGGCCCTTTTTAGAAAATATGAATACAAAAATATTAGTTGAATAATTTTCTCCATTAAATAGGGAAATCGTGGGATTTAATTTTGTGTAATTTGGATTCCGTTTGGTCATGTTATGATCATTTTAATGATCATATGTCCACAGTTTCGGGAATGGCGAAGAATGACGTAATTAAGGAGTTGATTATAGTTTTTAAACACCTGAAAATGCATGTTTATCACATGGGTTCGATTATAAATCACATTAATAAACTTTAGAAATTTATTTTGCTTAATTTGGATTTAAACTGATTGAGATATGTTAATTTTAGTGAGTAGGGATCACTACTGAAAATTACATACTCGATCATGAACCTTGTGATTGTCATTTATGTAACTTGTGGAATTAATTGTTAATTTCTTGTAATAATTATGAATAATATTTAGGAAATATTTGAGGATAATTGTTCCCTTAAATGACATTACCTCAACCAATAAATGATTAGATATGATCGAGATCACCAATTGGTTATTTGATACACTAGCATCAAACATGTTACTTGAATAGATTTTGGGAATTTGTTTAGTAAATTTCCTTATAATCAAAATGGTTGTGATTATTACTATATGGTACAATTTCGGTGGAAAAATTGATGAACATCTTAAGTACATAATGATCGATTTGGCATTATCCTTTCCTGAGGTGGATATGGTGTCTAGTTGGGGAGCGTTAGGGTAGCAGGTTGCACCGTGTCCGATCTGTCCCACTCCCGTCGGTACTGGCCATGACAGCGGGTAGGGATTCGATAATGCTGGATAAATCATGTTGTATTTTCTAACTATTAAAATTCAAATAATATGTACTTTGAGACAATACCATTCTTTCAAATAACAATGAAGTTTGATGATTAAATTGGGCTGATAATTGATCTAATGAGATTAAATTAATTATATCCAATTAAAACACTCTGTTATGAATAGATGTGTAATTTCCTTGGAAGAATTAATTACATGGATATGATTCATGGTAATTAATTAAAATTTGAATATTAGGTGGAGGATCACATAAGTTGCATCCATGATCTCCCATCAAGACGAAGGGTTCCCCCGTCAGATATTGTATGTAGGAGACTTCTGTCTGAAGTTACAGCTCCTGCATACAATTTTTTTGGATCGGGTTCTTCGTTTCTTGAAAGAGTAGGGCTATATACGTAGAGACCTCAATATCATGTCCTCATATTATTGGAGCGATATTGTATTGTGTATAGCGAGTTTTAAGCCTATTGACGGTTGGTTCAATTAACAACGGGTCAGCACCACCTTAGGGATGGTGGGCCAGGGTGTTAAAGATCGAATTGGAAAATGCAAGTTGGACTTGCAAGGTGGAATGTGTTCTCTCTTCTCTTTATTGGAGTTTCAGGTTCTCATATTATTAGGATGTGACAAAGATACGGAAGGGGATCTCAAATCTTGCTTGATATATAGTGGTAAGTATATCTCTTACATTAAAAATGATTAAGGGAATGAACTTTCAATGATGACAAGGCAAGAAAACTTTGATATAAAAATTCCTAAATCAAAGTAAAACATATATTTACTTACATTTATGCAAATTTCTTATTTTAGATAATCCTCCATTAAACCCACTCAATGTTATACTCAATAATAACCAATAAAATATCATGGATTGGATCCATGATCAAGATATTGTACTGCAATTAGACACATAATGTGTGTGATTGCAATGGGCAAGTTTTCTCATAATAACGAGGAATGACAATTAAATAGACAATAGGACTACAACCCTAGGGTTTGTATTCTCTATAGTCTTGATCTCATTTAATGTACTTTGAAAGTGACATGTCAATGATGATCGCAATTGTCAAATAATCCTTATAAAATCTAAGAAGATGATCTGGCATACATATGTGCTCTCGACATTTAGTCATGAATGACATGGTTCATTGCATTATGCAGAATGATGGCTCTATAAGAGATGATGTACTCAAAATGTTTGAGTGGCTACCTGAACCAATGAATTTGAAAGAGTTAAGATGGATGTTGATATGATGAGTGTCATCATTCTATTGTCTGTACTATAGTCATTCATGAAGCTTCATAATATTCACATTGTATGAATTGAATGAAGTTTATGTAAATGTTGAAATACTCTTACATTGAATTCTTTTGAGTTCAACATAAGAGATCCCATTGTCTTAAGCAATGGTTGTTTATAGATGAAGAGAGCGCAGTGGAAGCATGGGTCTGAACAATGCAAGAAGGAAAGTCAAGGAGTTGACTATACTTCTGTAATTTTCATAAGACATCTAAATAGTTTGATAAATGCCAATACTACAATAAGCCAATGTATTGATTGTATGACTATCTAGTCTATCTAGGATCCTTAGAGAAGGACTCAGATAGTGAATCGAAATATTCTACATATACATATAATCACTGAAATTGACTTCTTATTTGATAAAATTAAATTCTAGTAATTGTATCTTATTCTTCTAATAATACTTGCAATTGGATGCATACGTATTAGAAGAATGGAATTTGATCTTCAGGTTTAATAAGTCATCTACAAGGATGTTGATGCAATTGTTGCAATAATCTCTACTTGATAGATAGACTTCACATTTTCAGCGGGGGAGTCCTTAGTCTTAGATAATATCTCTATGACCTACATATTAGAATATGCTTGTTGTTTATTTCTAAATGTTGGAAATAAACATGAATTCTTGAATAGACCTATCATAAAGAGTTATGATGCATACATTTCAGATAGTAATCTGACATCTGGAGGACTCTGCTAATGTAGAATATTAATGAATGGTTCATTAATTTTTCTAATACTGGAATTTTAAAAGCTTAAAAGATCAATAGGAGGATGAAGATCCTTTAACAATGATCTAGCATCAAGGTTTGGACATTGGTCTGTTGATTTGATCAAGAGACTAGTAAGAGATGAAACTTTATACTGTCTAAAATTTCAAAATTTACATACTTATGAATATTGTATTCAAAGTAAAATGTCCAATACTTCTTTGGGAATGATGTTAGATGTCGAGGTATTCAAGATCTCATACATACTGATGTATGTGGATCATCAATATCATAATAAACATTGATTATATGTGATATCATTCGATGTATTTGTTATATGAGATTTCCTACCTTCACCTTTGAAACCTTTGGAATGTTCAAAGATTTCATATTTTTATTTAGAACCAAAATTTGAAGGAATTGTCTAGGTAGTCATTTTTATTTGTTATATGAGATTTCTTACCTTCACCTTTGAAACCTTTGGAAGGTTCAAAGATTTCACATTTTTATTTAGAATCGAAGTTTTCATCTAGTCTAGGTAGTAAATACTATCAGATGAATTCATGAATACCTTATAGAGAAAGGAATATCATTCCTATCTCACTCGTCCTAATACACCTAAACTCAAAGGAGTTGTCGGGAGATACAATTGGATCATGTATGACATGATCTTATCAATGATGAATATTAGCATTGTTACCTCTTAGTTTCCAAATATATATGTCATAGAGACTACAATGTATATCTTTTATAAGGTCCCATGCAAGTAAGCTAAAATCGAGCACTAGATAATGCTACTTCGTTAGGAAAATAAAGGATGGTATTGGATACCAACTTTATAACCTTGAGATTCTTAAAAGATCTCATCTCCAAGGATATGATTGTTCGAGGATGACTCTCTTGAGAATCAAGGTGAAAATGAAGTGAATGAACTCATTTAGTCTTGAGAAGATAATGAGGCTCCTGAAATTGGAAACTAAAAAGATAATTAAAGACGAAACACTCATACCTCTTTAAATGTGTTTGAGGATGGATTCCATGTGTCAGAGAAATCTGACAATGATCGAACTTCATGTGATGAAGCTTCCAAAAATCATGATATGGAAAGATGAATGTTAGCAATAAAAGTCTAAAGTAGACTTCATATACAAATGTTGTAAATGAACCCTCAAGGATTCACCTGTATGAGTAAGACCCATTAAGGTGTAAATGGATCTTCAAGAGAAAGAGGGAACCTGATGCGAAGGTAGAGACCTTCAAAGCACAGCTCGTATCCACAAGAAACACACCGAAGAGAAGACATCGCTTGTGATGATACTTGTTATTCAATGACCATGCGTAAACCCATCGGAATATTGCTAACTTAAGCTACACAACTTGACTATGACATCTTCAAGATGCAAGTAAAGATTGCATTCCTCTATGAATACCTTTCTAAGGATTTTCACTTGAAGTAGCCCTAGAGCTTCATGGTTAAGGAAATCAACGTGTGCAAGCTGAATAACTCTATCTATGAACTCAAATTAGCTTCGTATAGTAGGAACATAAGATTTGATGAAATTATAAATGTTATGATTTAGATAGAATCTTGATGAACCATGTGAAGCTTAGTGAAAGTGTCATTGTATTCATCATGATAAATGTAGATGATATCCTAATCATTTGGAATGATATAAGGATAATAATTAGTGTTTTATAATATGGCTATTCCATACCTTGAGATTTGATCTCATGGATACCTCTTGTATCATAGTTCAGGAGGTGTTCAGAAGCATAAAAAAGAGGGTATTGGGACCGTCACATTAGTAATACACCTTAGACATATTCCATTTTCTAGAAAATTCCAAGAAAGGCTTCCATACCTTAAGATATGGTACTGACCTATCTAAAGGGATAACACCTTAAGGAGTTGAGGAAGTGAATGCTAAAACGGTTTGCGCTTGTGCATCCGTTATAAGAAGTCGAGTGTATGCTAGATGTGTACAAAAGTCAGATGTCTGCCATGAAGTGGGAGTAGTAAATTGTTTCTAATCATATTGTGAAAATAAAACACTTTGGTGCAGTAATAATAAAATCTTCATAGATGACAAGTTTTTCTTCAGGGATAGTGATCTCAAAGTCCTATCTTCAAGAACTTAAGACTTTATAGATAGAGATCTAAAAAGTCTTAATTGCATATTCTTTAGGAGATAGAGATCTCCAGGAATAAGGGTATTCTGATAAGAATTATGGAAATACTGGTTATAATAATTATTAAGCTATAGTGTCAGGGATACCATAACTGATAAAATTGAGTATTGGTTGCATAATATGCAACATTCGCATTGGATGTGAGCGTTGCAACTAAGGGATATGCAAGTGTCATAAAAGGACTTGGCGTAGTATCTTGGGAACAGAATGACTGATCAGCTTACCTAGCTATTTTTCTAAAATAGCCTATGATTATCACATGAGTGTGGGTTTAAATGATTAGCACATTAATGGTTCTTTGGGCTAGTGGGAGATTGTTGGACTTGCAAACCCAAGGCGAGTCATTATACAATAAATGTTATTGCGAATATCATTCCTTGATCTCAAATTAAGAATAAATAATTTGCGTAATAGGTACCTTAGTACAATTAGGGTTATGATTCAATTATTGAATCATAGAGGTTGGTTCTTGGATGAATATCTGAATAGTTATATTGAGGACTCATCAAGCACCGTCAAATGATTATTAAGAGAGGATCTCTAGCCTGAGAAGGAGATGGCAATCTTTTCTCTAAAGGCTAATATCTGACTAACCTCTTGATGCATGTCCTCTGCATAAGAATAGAGATTCGAATGTGTCAGATTAGGTAGGTCAAAAAGTTGACTTAACGAGATCGAGATAACCAAAGTCCTATATCGTATGTTGTCACGATATAGGCGCGCATCCTCTGACCGGAGACAAATGTGTTACTATATGTCAAAGTATATAATCTGGCAGACCAATAGGTTAATAACCTAGCCAAGGTCTATATACTGACACGTTGGTGTGTATGCAAGGGCATATGAGTAATATGATCTCTCAATGGGATCATATAGGTTAATTTAATGAACCGGAAGACATGAGCTCACTCATGAGATATTGGGAAGAATCAAATTCTGTGCACGGTCGTCAAGCTTTGGAAGCTTGACTAAATTTATTGGTTTGATATATACTTTTGGAAAGTATATGATCAACACATGGGTATGATATATGCCTTTGGAAAGTATATGATCGATACCAACTCCCGATATTGAAATGAGAAACTTAATGATAAAATCCTGAATGAGACAATCCAAAATAGATCTAAAACTTCGGGTTTGTTCTTGGTCTTCCAGTAAGCAGGATGTACAAGTATTAGGAATACCTGAGGGTGGTGTGATCTTAAATGATTATATAACCATGACGCTTCCATTCGGAGGGAGTGATGAAACAAGTCTGGATTTTAGTGACTCCTCTAATGGAGAAGTGTTCTAATCTTAGTACAAATATTGGACATTGATCTGAATGTGATTCAGATACAATGAGAAGATTAGATCTACGGCTTTGATTTAATCAAACATCTATGGGAGATCATGGATTTGTGATGTGATCTCAATATCCAAGTCATTATACGTGGAAAAATACAATTGCCTTGTCCTTATCTCCAAGTATCTGCTGAGAAAGCGCATTATTCATGAAAGAGTTAAAGAATAATTCTAAAGTTGAATTATGTCTACGCATTGAGAAATGTATAATTAAATGTGATTTAATTATCATGAATAATGTGATTTTGATTCACATTATCTGAATGCGTGAGAATGAATGTCCAATGTAATTGAATGAGATTAAATTATTGTGGATATGGATAATGTGGATAGTGCTATCCAGCTATCTAGGTATATTATAAATGTGATTTATAATATATCAGAGAGAGACTTTTGTGATTCATATTTGTTGATTAATTGTTAATGTGGATTGGATTCACATTAAATGAATAATTGAAAATATAATTATATTTTTTTAGTTGTGAATGAGATTCACATAATTTCAATGGCTTGATTGAATTTTTTCACAAGATAATTTTGAATTATTTTTTGTGAAAAATATTTATGATAAGAGATCAAGAGATATCATGAGATAATGAGATCTCATGATAAATGGAGGAGATATACTTATTCCTCTCAAGAGGAGTAAATGGCCACTACTCTTCATGTGGAGAAGAGTAGTCGTCCCCCCTCTTTTAGGGAAAGAGGTTAGTCTCCTCATTATATTATCTCTAGTCAAATGTGGTTTAATTTGGAATTAATTAATTGATTTATCAAAATAAATTAATTCAAATTAAATCATTCGTTGTTACGTTTTTACAACAACATCTTAGCCATTGAAAGAAACACAAATCAATCTGTTGATTGTGTGTTGTCCATGGATTGGGATCCATGGACTCCCAGAACCCTATATAAGGAGAGACAATCCTTGCTCTTCGGGTTACGTAATCTTGACGATTCTCTCTCTCTCTCTCTCTTATTCTCATGCATACTCTCTCCCTTCTCTTCTTGAGTGGTCGTCCACTCTCATAAAGAGAAGGTCATTTTCATCGTCGCCTTGCCATTGTGCTTCCGTTTCGACGATCATTGGTTCTCCATCTTCTTTGGTGCATGACACTTGTGAAGAAGGCAAGCAATCTCGTGAGACGAGATCAGCAGATCCATTGCTTGGAACATTAACTTGGATTGCTAGAAGCACACGACTCATCCCCGCGCTCGCAAACGTCTCCTCTGATGGATCGGACTTGAGACAGGAGGTCTTTCTTTAGAGCTTCGATCGCAACCACGCTCCAATAGGTATTACTATATCTTTGTTGTGGTTAGATGAAACGATCCGAGAAATGTTCTTGTATCATATGATTTCATCATTTTAAAAATTTTAAAATTCTGCTGCACTGAGCAACTAGTGCGACTAGTCGCTCCCGATTGTATTCGATGTGATCCTCAAGCTTCTGTGATGCGCTTAAGGATTTTTTCCGTATCCTTCAGAATTTAGGTATGCATGTAAGTATGTAGTCATGTAGGTAGGTATGTAGGTAGGTAGGTAGGCATGTATGTATGTATGTATGTATGTACGTACGTACGTATGTAGGTATGTATGTATGTATGCATGCATGCATATATGTATGTATGCTTACATGTATGTAGGTAGGTATGTAGGTATATGCATTTATGTAGCTAGGTATGCAGGTAGGTATGTATGTTTGTAGGTATGTATGTATGTATGTATGTATATATGTATGTATGGATGAATGGATGGATGTATGCATGCTTGCATGTATGCATGTATGTAGGTATGTATGTATGCATGCATGCATGCACGCAGGTAGGTAGGTATTTTTGTACGTAGTTATGTATGTATGTATGTAGGTAGGTATGTATGTATGCATGTATGTATGCATGCATGCGTGCGTGCGTGCGTGTCTGCCTGCACGTAATTATGTATGCATGTATGTATGCATGTATGCATGTATGCATGTATGTATGTATGTATGTATGTATGCATGTATGCATGTATGCATGTATGCATGTATGCATGTATGTATGCATGTATGGATGTATGTATGTATGCATGCATGTATGCATGTATGTATGTAGGTATGCATGTATGCAGGTATGTATGTATGTATGCATGTATGTAGGTATGCATGTATGTATGCATGCATGTATGCATGCATGCATGGATGCATGGATGCATGCATGCATGCATCCATGCATCCATGCATGCATGCATGCATCCATGCATCCATGCATGCATGTATGCATCCATGCATGCATGCATGCATCCATGCATCCATGCATGCATGCATGCATGCATGTATGTATGTATGTATCTGTAGGAAGCTAAGTTAGATATGTCCATCCCTCTTTTTTATTTTTATGATATTTTTTAGGGATTTTATCACTTGTGTCCCTCCGAGATATCGCAATATCAGTTATGCCCTTATCTTTTTGATAATATCAGTTGTACCCCTCATTTCTTGCTCATCTATCACTTGTGCCCCTCGGGTTAGTGACCGTCCACAACCAACACAAACGACCGTTAACTTCAAAGACATAGATGGAATTAATTTTAAAAAAATGGAGTGAAAAGTCATCTTCCACCCCCGTCTTCTTCCTCCCTTCTCTTCCTCCTCTCCCATCTTCTTCCTCTTCCTCCTCTTCATCCATTCTCTTCCTCCTCCACATCTCCTCCCTCCTCCTCCTCGAGCTCTCCTGCAGCCGCTCCCGAGCCTCCGGCTCTGCCCACGTGCCTCGCCTTCGTCCCCATCCTCCTCCTCCTCCTCTGCCCCCCGAACCTCCGCCTCCCAGCACCTCTCTCCACCTGCCGCAGCTCCCTCCCCCACCACACCTCCCACCGCCCCCCGCGCCTCCGCCTCCCAGCACCTCCCTCCACCCGCCGCAGCTCCCTCCCCCACCGCACCTCCCACCGCCCCCCGCGCCTCCGCCTCCCAGCACCTCCCTCCACCCGCCGCAGCTCCCTCCCCCACTGAACCTCCCACCGCCCCCACGACCCCTGCATCCCCTGTCTGCCTCCCCTGCGACCCTTGCGCCACCTTCCCGGCCTCCCCCCGCGACCCTTGCACCCCTTGCCCGACCTCCCCCTGTGACCCTTGCGCCCCTTCCCGGCCTCCCCCCGCGACCCTTGCGCCCCTTGCCCGGCCTCCCCCCGCACCCCCAAGCCCCGCCGTCCCTAGGTTGCCACCTACCTGCCGCGCCCCCCAAGCCCCGCTGCTCCTAGGTCGCCCCCCTGCCTGCCTCCCCCCACCCCCGTGACCCCTGTGCCCCATGCCCGGCCTCCCCCCGCGCCCCTAGCCTCGCCGCCCCTAGGTCGCCCATAACCCGCCGCCCCAGGTCAGCTACAGTGCTTTCATCATTTAGATAAATTTTTGACTATTGATTCATGGAAATTCACCGAAAAATTCAATAAAATTCACCATTTGATCCGTAATGAGTGATATATCCGTGAAAATGCAAAAAATTTAAAGATTCGATGGATGTGTGAAGGTGCAATTAAGAGAGAGAAATTATAAAGAGAGGAAGAAGAAGAAATAGAGGAGGAGGAAGATGAAGAAGAAGTCTGGACAATAATACCCCTATTAACTGCACCAAGGTTTGAAAAAACCATGGTTAAGTCAACTAATTGACGGTCAATCTGACGGAAGGGCACAATTGATGACGGAGAAAGAAGTGAGGGGCACAACTGATATTACCAAAAAGATAGGGGCATAACTGATATTGCGATATCTCGGAGGGGCACAAGTGATAAAATCTATATTTTTAATGATATTTGAAAGAATTAGACCACATAATATCATTGTATTCTCATTCAAAATTCAACTAAATTTGAGACTTGTATCCCATACATCAATGCTATCAAAATTTAACGGTCTTAGAACTGCTGAAATTACTGCTTTCCAAATGGATGGGTTAGAAATGTCTATTTTTTATGAAATTTGAAGCATATGTTATTCTTTTTAGCTTAACTTAATCCATATGTATGTAATTTTAAAATTCCACAAAAAAAATAAAAAATAAGGGTGGGAGTAGCTAACTTAACCTTGTTTGATCCACACACACACTTGCACGCACACATACGCACACACACATATCTAATGGGCCATGTACCCATTCCAACCATCAAATCTTACTCCAATGGGCATTTTTTTCTCATCAATTTCCTTTTTGAGTGCTTGTCCTATAGCCATAACAAACTCTCTCCGCCTACTGCTCATGATTCGTGTTTCCTTTTTTGAATAGTGATAAGTTGCAACAGAATCTGCTCGTGATTTTTTAATCCAACTTAACACTTTTAATAAAGCAACATGATTAGTAACTTTTTTATATTAAGCTCAATAGCATTTTCGATATCAGTAGTATCTTGGATTGAAAACATTAGTATCTCTTTTTATATTAAATCTAGTAACACCCCTTTACATTATTTAAATGACATTTAATACTATGTCAAGTAACATTTGTAATTGTATTGGTAATATCTTAAATTAATTCAGTAAACTCTACATTGCTTTAACAATAAAACATTAGTAACACTTTTTATATTGAATCAAGTAACACTCCTTTACATTTCTTCAATAACATTTGCGATTATATCAGTAACATCTTAAATTATTTCAATATTACTTCTTTTAAACTACTTCAATAACATTTGATACTATTTCAAGTAATATTTGTGATTCCATCAGTAAATTCTTAAATTAATTCAGTAACAATTTCATTCAGTAATATAACTTAACATTAGATCCCGTACTTGATTTTATGTCAATCCTAGAATTGTGTCATCCTCTTTCTAAAACCACATTTCTATTTTTAGTAACATTTTAATTGTGATTTTGTTATATTTCCATAACACATGTCGTGTGTATTCTTTTTCAAAATGGATTCCTATTTTTTTGGTGATTCATCTTGTTGGATGGACGACTGGAAATGGGGGTTCATCATAATTTTAAAGGACACAAGAAACCCATAAACCATTGCTAACTATAGACTCATCAATCTAATCAGCCTGTCACTTAAAATACTCTCGAAAATCCTAATGAATTGATGGGCCCCTAAATTGTCTTACCTAATCCCACCTTCCCATCGCCCCTTTCTTAAGGGAAGAGGAGCCTCTGATGCTTTCTCCATCACTTCAGAAGTTATCGCTTTTTGGGATCACAAAAAAACTAAGGCAATGATCCTAAAGACTATTGGAGCATAGGCGTCGTATATAGAGATGGGTAGTTGGATCCCTCCAAGGTCCAATTACTACATCCAGTAGTTTAGTCTCACATGTACTATTAGTGGGACGTGGAGACTCAGTGGGGGCTATATAAGAAGCCACACATCTATTGTAACGGATGAGAAAAATGAATAGAAAATACAAACCCTTTGAGACGTTCTTTCGTGGTTTCATCCCACTCTCCACGGAGTAGGGTTACACGTAAAAATCACGATGTTCTTCATTGTCCTTGTTCTTTATCTATGATATTACGCTTTCACGTTCTCGTTTTCTAACATGGCATCAGAGTGAGTTCGATTCTTGAGGATTTATTTTCATTTGTTATTTATTCAGGAATCATTAATGGAGCATATTCGATTCTTGGTTATTCTTGAAGATTTATTCTTTGAAGATTGTTATTCTGTATTCCCCTTTCTTTTGTTGAATTCCGCTTTGAATGAAAGTCCTATCAAGTAAGAGTCGACTTTGGTTAGTTATAGAAAGAAGGATAGGTTGACGCCTACTTGACTTGTTGTTTAGAGTATGTAGACATGTGAACAAGTTATAGGTTGAGAAAGGGAAAGAGAATGTTAAATAAAGTAGAAAAAAAGAACACCAACTATTATATATATATCTAATTGGTACCAAAGATCGGGATAGTCTCGCTATAGGGAACGAGCTTTATTTCCAAAGTTTCTTGAAATCCTATTTTTCATCATCGATGCCAACTAGTTCTATGGCTCGATTTCAAGGGCTCCTTCTAGATGTAGCAACAACAATCCCATGGGGGGACCTACACCCACGCTCAAGCAACACCTCCAATCATCTAGACACCACTGGAATTGGTTCTTTCCAATCGACGACACATCCACAAGCTCCATGAATAGAGCAAGGACACCCATATTGATGGCGCTATAAGGCTCTCAAGGTGGCGTACCTCTTCCTCACGCAACAAGGCCACCCCTCCCTTGAAGGCACACCTCTAGTCTCGAAGAAGAAGCTTAAGAAGTCTCCGTGTGCGATCTTCATACCCCAGATCGGTGGCATTAGTCCTCCGAATAGTTGCACGCACGAAGGTTCCTCCTCCTTCGGTATGTGGCGACCACATTTCCTTCTTCTAGTCACCTCCCTCGTGCAAGCACCACCAGTAAGAGGCTCCCCTGACTCTGCCTTTAGCATGAGGCTTCTCTAATGTCTCCTCCATGTGAGATCCCCGTGCGCACATTACAAGGCAGAGCCCCAGTCACCCTTGCCCTAAAGATCTCTAGTTCCCAGTTGGCAATTGTTGAAGTGGATTTTTCATGGGTCTAAAATATGTCTCACACAAGGCGGAGACACGGTCGTTGTGGTGACCCGCAAGAAGCCCAATTCAAACAACAATTAACCCACAATAATAATTAAGCAATAAAGAGAAATTTTTGTGGAGCTAAAATTTATTATAACTCTACAATAGATGTGTATAAGTGTAAGCATGTGTAGAGGTCGAATTAAGGGAGCAAATAGTAGATTGTGCGAAATTAAGCGCAAAATTTTGTTCTTATGTTGTGTCCATTTTATTATTTTATGAGTTTTTATTTTTTTTTAATTTTATTTTTCTTATTTCAAATTTTTGTATTTTATTTTTATTTTATAATTTTATATTCCCTTTTTCTTTTAAATATATATAATGTAGCTATATAGAGTATATATAAAATATAAGATATTATAATAATAATACTAATAAATATAAATAAAATACATAATATAAATTGTTTTTCCCATGGGAACCATTCCCGTGTTGTTTCATCTTGATCAGAAAAAAGTATTAGGGGTTACCATTTATAGCATGATTGTGACCCTCGTGTCTCTAAATGAAGAGATCTCATGTCTCAAATTCGATCCGACGTAGACAACACTTGCGGGCTGCAAAAATGAATGGCTAGGATGTACTCCCAATGGCCTAGATTTGTTACAATAATTTGAAACAATAATTATGGAATTTAAAGAAATAAATAATATTGAAGATAATCTTCAATAAATTTAATTTATATTAAAACAATTACATGTGGATAATAGGAAGGAGGAGAGCCTCCTTCCCAAATAGGGTGGACGGCCACCATGGAAACTCTCCATGTGGTCATCCACTCTTATAAGGAGTGGATCCTTCTTCTCTTTCCTAATTGATGAGATTCTCAATCTCGTCATATTTTCTACATGTTCCAACAACTTTTATTGCTTGAATTTTCACCAAAATAATTTCAAATTATTTTGTGACATTTCCAATCATGTCATTGATGGTTATGAATCATATTCATCCATCTAATATTAAATATAAATCACATTTACATTTAATTGTACAATGTGAATCCAATTCAAATTTAATTGTATAATGTGAACCCAATTCATATTAACTTATAAATTTTAAATCATATTTACAATTAAATATCTCTTATGATATTATGAATCACATTAAATATTTATGATTATTGTGGATAATGATTTCTATATTAATCATATCAATGATAATTAAATCTGATTTAGTTATATTAATTGTTTCCCCATTTGTATCCAAATATTGTGAGTCACACCCACATTGTTAATGATAATTAAATTCTACTTAATCATCAATTTTCCAATGCTCAGATATTGTCAACAATAGAATTTTGAATTTGTTAAAGAACACAGTGCCTTCTCCGTGGATACTTGTAGGTAAGGACATGGTGATTGTGTATTCCGTGTATAGTGACTTAGATAGTGAGATCTAATCTCATATACAAATCTAAGAAACCTCTCAAGCATTTCTGATCAAGTCAGAAAGAATACCCAATCTTCTCATTGCATCTGAATCATATTTAGATCAATATCCAACATTTAGAATAAGATTGGATAACCAGTCTATTGAGTGGAGTCGCAAAATCCAAACATGTTTCATCACTCCCTCGGAATGGAAGCATCATGGTTATATAATAATTTGAGATCACATCATCCGTGAGTATTCCTAATACTCGTACATCCTGAATATTAGAAGACCTAGAATAAACATGAAGTTCTCATCTTACTTGAACTGTCTCCTTCAGGATTTTATCATTAAGTTTCTCATTTGATCAATAGGAGTTGGTAATAGTATCGATCATATGCTTTCCAAAAGCATATATCATACCTTCAAATCTTGTCTTGTTTCCAAAACAAGACGACCAACATTGGAATTTGGTCTATATCCCAAAATCTCATGAGTGAGCTTATGTCTTTCAGTTCAGTAGTGAACTAGTATGATCACTTTAAGATATCATATTACTCATATACCCTCGTATGCACACCAGTTATCCAATGTATAAACCTTGATTAGGTCATTAACCTAATGGCATGTCTAATTTACATTCTTAGACATATAGTAATACACATGTCTCCGGCAGAGGATGTATACCTATACATGATAACATATGACATAGGCCTTAGTTATCTCGATCACATTAAGTCAACTCTTTGACCTAACTCTTCCAACACCTATGAATCTCAATTGCTATGCAGAGGATATGCATCAAGAGGTCGCTCAGATGTCGTCCTTTAAAGAAAGGATTAGCATATCCATCTCAGGCTGGAGATCCCTCCTTGATAATCACTTGATGGTGTGGTTAAGTCATCAATCTAACTCTTCAGATATTCAACCCTACACCAGCCTATATGATCCAACCTTTGGATCAATAGATGTATGATATCAAGATGTCCATGGTACATAACTCTAATCGTATCAAGGGACCTATAATGCAAATAAGTTATTCTTCACTTCAGATTAAGCAGTGAATAGCAATAACTTTTATCTCATAATGGCTCATCGTGTGTTGACATGTCCAATAATCTCCCATTAACCCAAAGAGCCATTAGTAGATTAATCTGTAAACCCACACTCAGGTGCTAATCATAATCTATTTAGATAAATAGCTTGATCGGCTAACTAGTCACTTTGTCCTTGAAAGACTACTCCAAGTCCTTTTACAAACTTGCATATCTCCTAGTAACAGTGCTCGCATCCAATGAGAATATTGAATCTTATGAAAGTAATACTCAATCTTTGTTAAAGTAGTTACATTGCATTTGACACTACAAATCAATAGCTATTATAATCAGTACGGGATACACTTATGTCTAGAGATCTCTATCTCCATAGATTAAGACAAGGTCTCTCTATCTCAGTAGATTAAGACACAGTCTTAAGTCAGGTAAGGTATATGTAGTTAAGAGTTTTAAATCACTACCTATAAAGTCTTATGTTATTAAAGATAAGACTTTGACATCTCTATCTCAAATATATCATCTTCAAATATGTTGTTATTACTGCAATTAAGCATTTTATCCCCACAGTCGGATTGGTAATAATTTACCACTCCCAATGCATGGTAAACATATGACTTTTGCATACATCTAGCATACATTATGCTTCCTATAGCTGACACACAAGGACGTAGCTTTAGAATTCACATCATCAACACAATGAGATGATATACCTTCATATAGGTCAGTTCTTTATATCCGAGATGTACCGCTAATGTGATTGTCCTAATGCACTCTTCACTTTGCTTCTAAACAACTTTAGAATTAAGATATAAAAGGCATCCTTGAGATCTTTTATCTCAAGGTATGGAATAACCATATTATAAAACACCTATTATCATCATCCTTATATCATTCCAAATGATTAGGATTTTATCTACACTTAGTACAATGAACACAACGACACTCCCACTAAACTTCACATGGTTAATCAAGATTCTATTTGAAATCATAACTTTTATAATTTCATCGAATTCGATGTTTGAAATATGAGAAGCTTAATTTGAGTCCATACCTGAAGTACTTTAGCTTGCAAATTTTGCCTTCCTCAATTATGAAGCCCTAGGGCTATTTCATATGAATATCCTCGTTGAGGTGTTCATAGAGGAATGCAATCTTGACTTCCATTTTCTAGATGTCATAGTCAAGTTGTATAGCTAAGTTAGCAATATTATAGTGGGTACAAACATGGTCACTAAAGAGAGTCTTATCGCAAGCAATGGGTTCTCCCCATGTATGAACCGTGCTTTGAAGGTCTCGACCTTCTCATAAGGTTCCCTCTTTCTCTTGAAGGTACACCAATGAGTTTGACCACTATAGGTGGATCCTCGAGGGTTCATACACAACACTTGCGTGTGAAGTTTACTTTAAACTTTATTGTTAACATATATCTCTCCATGTCATGATCCTCAGAGGCTTTTCCATATGAAGTCGTATCATTGTCAAACTTCTCTAGTACATGGAATCCATACCCTCTAGGTGATCTTAACACCCTCAAACTGATTTGAAGATGTACGAGTGTTTCATCTTTAATTATCCTTTTTAGTTTTCGATTGTCAAAATCTCATTATCCTCTTAGGATTCAATGAGTCCCTTTACTTCATTCTTATCATGACTTTTAAGTAAGTCATCCTCTAAGAATCATATTCGTAGAGATGAAATCTTTAAGAATCTCAAGGTCATAAAGTAGGTATCCAATATCATCCTTTATATACCTAATGAATTAGCACTCTCTAGTGCTAGATTCCATCTTACTTGCATCCATGTTTACTTCATGAACCAAGCAACCACTAATCCCCAAGTGTCTCATACTAGGCTTGGTTCCAAACCATAGCTCTCGAGGAGTTTTGAGTTTAAATTTTTTTGGAATCTTATTAAGGATGTATGTTTTAGTCCCTAATACATATACCCGAAAACTAAGAGATAATTATGCTAAGATTCATCATTTATCAAATCATGTCACATATGATCCAGTTGCGTCTCCCTACATCTCTATTGAGCCGAGGTGTATTAGGAGGGGTGAGGTAGGAACAATATTCCTTTCTCTATAAGGTATTCTCTGAATTTACCTGATACATACTAGCTACTTGGGTCAGATCAAATTCTTTTCATCTCCTTCTAACTACGGTTCTCAACCAAAATTATGAAATCTTTGAACATTTCAAAGGTTTCTAATGGGCAAGGAAGAAATATCTTACCATGAATAGCCATTAATGTATATCGCATATCATTCATGTTCATTATGGTATAGAGGGTCCATATACATCAATATATATGAGGTCCTAAATACCTATTTATCTAACGCCATTCCCAAAGAAGGGTGCATCGAACATTTTAATTTGAAAACAATATTCACAAGTATATAAGCTTTGAACTTTCAGATAATCTAAAGTTCTCTCTCTTACTAATCTATTGATCTTATTAACAGACATAAGTCCAAGTCAAGATGCTAGATCATTGTCAAATGATCGTCACCCTATTTTTGATCTTTTAAGGTTTAATTTCGAGTATTAGAAATGTCAATGAACCACTCATTAATATTCTAATTTAGTAGATTCCTCTAGATGTTAGATTACCATCTGAAATATATCAATCATAACTCTTTATGATAGGTTTATCTACGAATGCATGTTCATTTTTAACAAGTTTAGAAATAAACAATGAATATATTCTAATATCTAGGTCATATAAACATTCTCTAATATTAAGGGCTCTTCCACCTGAAAGAAGTACTCTATCTATACAATGGAGATCATCACAACAATTACGTCAAATTCCATGTGGGTGACTATTAAACCTTAAAATCAAGTTTTTTGGTCTAATAAACATGTGCAATCAGTTGCAAGTGTTAGTAGAAGGAGATACAATTATCTGACTTTAATCTTATCTAATAAGTAAGTCGATTTCAATGATGATATTTAGATGTAAGATATGACGATGCATTATCTGAGTCCTTCTCTAAGGATTCTAGAATGTCTAGATAGACATACTATCAGAATATCGATGTTCCAGTATTGGCATTCATCCAAATATTTGGATGACATATGTGTAGAAGTCAAAGAATCAACTCTTTGACTCTCCATACAAAGGTCGGATCCATGCTTCCACCGTGCTTTCTTGATCTATAGACAACAACTGCTTAAGATAAAGGATCTCTTAAATTGAACAAGTCCCCAACGGACTTCAATATAAGATTTTAAGAATTATCCTTACTTTATTTTATTCATACAATATGAATATTATGATGCTTCATGAAAGACTTAAGTTGAGATATTAGAATGATGACATTCATCATATCAACATCCATCTTAACTCTTAAAACTTTGGTTCAGGCATGCACTCAGATATTTTGAGTACATCATCTCCTACGGAGCTACCATCTTGCATAATGAATTGAACCATGTCATTCATGATTAAATGTTGAGGTTGCCGAAACATCTCCTTCATTTTTAATAAGGATCTTGACAATTATGATCATCACCATGTTAAAAGTACAATCGATGTGAGATCACGACTGTAGAAAATTACAAACCCTAAGTTTTCGTCCCGATGTCTATTTAATTGGCATTTCTCATTAGCATGAGGAAACTTGCACATTACAACCCCACATACATTATGTGTTCAACCTCAAGTACTACATCTCCATCTTCTATCCAATCTATGATATTGGTTATGATTGAGTATAAATTTGAGTGGGTTTAATGAAGGTTATATGAAATAAGATAATTTGCATAAATATATTTTAATTTGATTAAGGTTATTGTTATTTTAAATCAAAGTTGTCTTGCTTTTTATTACCTTGAAAGTAAATTCCCTTTCGAACTTTCAAAGCATGAGGTATGCTAACCAAAGTACCTCAAGCAAGATCTGTGAGCTCTCTTCCACCTTTGTCACACCCCAGTAATATGAGAAAATGCAACTCGGGTGAAGGAAGCGAGAACTTTTTCTGCCTTGCAAGTCCAACTTGCATTTTCAAATTGAGTCTGACACATGAGCCCACCGCCCTAAAGTGATTTTGACCCATTATCAATTGAATCAACCGTCAATAGGAATAGAACTCACTATGCTCAATCCAATGTTGTCTCAATTATATGAGGAGTAACAATGGGGTCACTACGCATACAGTCTTCCTCTTTTGGGAAGCAAATATCTCGATCCATGTGGACTTGTACTTCAGAGCTATGACTTTGCATAGGCGTCTCCGCCATACAATCCATGACGACGGAACCCTTCGTATATGTGGTAGATCATGGATGTCATCTTATGATCCTCCATATCTCATTCACATTTTGATTACTCATTTAGAATCATATTCTTAAGATTAACCCTTCCAAGGGAAATCCAGTCTTATTAAATATAGAATGTGTATTCTAATTAGATTATATTAATTTAATCATATTAAATTAATCATCAACCCAATGCAAATTTTTCTTGATATTACTATATAGTATACACCCTCACATAGTACAAATTAATTATTCCAATTAGTTGTTAGAGTATACGTTAACTACGCATCATGATAGTACTTTCCTGAAACAGATCTAGCCAGACGCTCGAGCTATCCTGGGAGGGAGAATTTCCTTGACATGCAAGGTGTTAATTAAGAAAATGGACCAGCATACGAGGTCTAGACACCATCTCCATTCAAATTCAGAACAACACAATTGGATTTATTTGTACTCAGAGGTTGTATCGATCATATCCAATTGATGACCAGCATGATAATATTTAATTATCACTCAGAAATTTACGCACCTTACAATATTTGCAATGATCCTAAATTTCTAACCATATCAAGCAATCAAGTTATTTTGCATAAAAATTGTTGAACTACAACAATGGTAGTTTCCGATTTAGGGTTTGACATGAAACAATCATTCAATCAAGTTGTTATTTATCAATTGTTTCTCTAAATAAGTGATAAAACAATTAATAAAGATAAATTCATAATTTCCATGATTTATTTTGAATGATAAATATATTAGAAAACGTCACCAATATAATCCAATCATCTTCCAATCAATTCCCACTAAAAATCACAGGGCAAGCGGAATTGGAATCGCACGAAATAAATTCGAGCAGTTTGTTGGTCTAGTTCTTAATATATTTAGTGTGTTTATAAAGTGTTTTACGACATAAAATAGTTACTAAAAATCATTTAGTTACATATCCGAGTTTACATGCAAAAACAACAACACTACGGGAACATATTGATTTTAAAACAATGCTTGTTTGATGCCAACAATTAGTGAATATTTATGGACATATTTAGACATTATAAATACATTTAAGTATCTAAAAAATTCATTGAAACAAGAAAAAAAATAGTAGTGTTTTCATATGAGAAAAAAACTATATGAAAAAAACATCTACGTAAAAACAACAACAACATGCATCTGATATCCAAAACCTTATTCTCTTAGGGTTTGGATCACATCCAAGACCTTTGATGAAGGATCTAATACCACTTGAAGAGAGCTGATTTGATAAAAATATGACTCGTGCATCACGGAAGCATGGAGATAACATCATATACGATCTAGGTCGACTAGTCATACTAGTCGATTGGGCAGCAAACATTAAAATATTTTCGATGAAACCACATGACATGGGAACCATTGCCATGTCAAATCATCTTGATCACATATAAGTATTAGGGTTACCTCTTGTAGCGTGATCGTGATCCCCATGTCTCTAAACGAATAGACCTCATGTCTCAAGTTCGATCCGACATAGACAACACTTGCGGGTGTGTGGATGAGATGAATACTCCCCGCAATTCTTGGTGACGATCCAAGCCAAGAAACTTTTGATTTCATCATATGAAATCAATCATCCTCCTCATGAGCACGAAACACCGAAGAAGATGGAGATTCATGAGCAATCGATGTGAAAACACAATGGCAACGTGATGATGGTGATGTTATCCATAAAACCTAAAGTGGATGGCCACTTGGTTGATATGGGCAACCTATTGACATATAGAGAGAGAGGGAGAGAAGGGGAGAGAGAGAGAGATTTTGCTCCAGCTTGTGTGTTGAATTGTAGTAGAGAAGAGCCCAGGGTTGGCCCTTCTCATACAAAATTGAATGGCTAGGATGTACTCCTAATTCAAATCAATGACCTAATTTTGATTGCAACAATTTACAATAATGATTAATTAATTTAAAGAAATAAATAATATTGAAGACATACTTCAATAATTTAATTCCATTAAATCAAGTACATGTGGAATAACAGGAAGGAGGAGAGCCTACTTCCCAAATAGAGTGGACGACCACCATGAAGACTTTCTCCATGTGGTCGTCCCATTAGGAGTGGAGCCTTCTACTCTTTTCTAATTGATGAGATTCTAAATCTCATCAAATTTTTCACTCGTTGCAGCAACTTTTGTTTCTTGATTTTTTTACCAAAATAATTCCAAATTATTTTGTGATAAATTCCAATCATGTCATTGATAATTATGAATCATATTCATCCATTTAATATTAAATGTAAATCCATTTATATTTATTGCACAACGTGAATCCAATTCACATTTAATTATATAATGTGAATCAAATCCGCATTAGCTTATAAATTGTAAATCATATTTACAGTTAAATCTCTTTTTTATGATATTATGAATCATATTCATAATATTTATGATTATTGTGGATAATGCTATCCATATTGATCATATCCATGATAATTAAATCTTATTTAATTATCTTAATTGTCTCTCCATATATGTCCAAATAATGTGAAACATATTTAAATTATTAATGATAATTAAATCATATTAAATCATCAACTTTTCAGTGCTTAGATATTGCCAAAAATAGAATTTTCTTGAATTATTTATATAACAATGTGCATTCTTCGCAGATATCTAGAGACAAGGACAGTGCGATTGTATATTCCATGTATAGGGACTTGGATAGTGAGATCTAATTTCATATCATATCCATATCTAAGAAACCTCTCAGAGATGTCTAATCAAGTTAAACATAATATACAATCTTCTCATTGCATCTGAATCATATTCAAATCAATCCAAAATTTGGACTAAGATTGCATAACCAGACTACAGAGTGGAGTTAAATCCAAACCTATTTCACCACTTCCTCGAAATGGAAGAATCATGGTTATACAATCATTTAAGATCACACCAGCCCTGAGTATTCCTAATACATGTACATCCTACATACTAGAAGACCCAGAATAAACCTGAAGTTCTGATCTTATTTGAATTATCTCCTTCAGAATTTTATCATTAAGTTTCTCATTCAATCATTTGCAGTCGGTATCAATCATATGCTTTTCAAAAGCATATATCATACCTTCAAATCATGGCTTGTTTCCGAAACAAGATGAACAATGTTGGAATTTAGTTTATCCCAATATCTTATGAGTGAGCCCATGTCTTTCGGTTCAGTAGTGAACCTGTAGAGATCGTATTATTCATATGCCCTCCTATACACACCAGTTTGCTGGCATTTAGACCTTGATTAGGTCATCAACCTAATGGTATGCCTAATTTACATACTTAGACATCTCTCCGGTCAGAGGATATGTGCTTATGCGTGATAACATATATGACATAGGTCTTAGTTATCTCAATCTTATTACGTCAACTCTTTGAGCTAACTCATCCAACATCTCAGAATCTTATTATAGCTTTGGAACCCCACTCACTCCCAAATCCTTGAAGCTCACTGACTAGACATCAATTGTGGAAAAGTTCGAGAAAAATGTATCCCCTCTAGGGTCGTCTTACATAATTCATCCCTTCCCCATAGACAAATCACATGCTTGCATCACTGAAAGCACCCAAACATATCATCTTCAGCATTGAGAAGATTCGATGACATTCCTTTGGAACAAAAATAACGTGGATCACAACAAGCATGAGGCTAGATGGGGGTATATATGTAGACCCAAATCTAATGATGGTTGAGGAATCCAAAATCTTGAACTTCTAAATCAAACCTTTTAACTAAATCTTGCAATAGAATTCAAGAAACCCAACCTCCTTGAGCGCTAGAATGATACATGGTAGATACCACATTATGAATATGATTCCCATTGATGCTCACTCGAACCCCAAGACTCGTCCTTCTGGTGGTATGTTAAAACCATAAGAACCACCTCTCTAATTAACTAAAGATCCATACCTTACCCTCTTTCACGAAGGATAAGGTGAAACATTACACCCTACTTTTAGGTCCAAACCTTTCCACTCAAGGGTTTCTTTCTTCCTTTGGTATCTTCGCCATGAGAAACCTATAACTCAAGATAATATCCTCTTCTAAATTAAGCCTACTACAAGTGTGTGCCCCTTATGCTTGACCAATGCTGAAACACTAAACCACATTGCTCATATACTTTAAATGTATTAGCATTTTCTAATATTGCTCCCATAAGATTGGATTTAAAATTGTTCTTTGATAAGCATAATTTACTCATATATTCCTTGTCACATCAATAGATAACTGTCAAGCATGCATCAATCTGGTGGTTGATATGGAAGGAACAATATACAAAATTTTTCAAGGTACTTCCAAACCACCTTTAGTGATCGCTAGATAAGCATCCTTCATGTTTGATAACCTATTTTAAAACATCAAAACCTCCATTTATATAATTACCTCCACAGGTTTTGGCTTCTATTACACCATTTTTGTCGTGCAGGAATGAATTGATGAGCTCCACCAGCCCTCGTAAATGCACCCGTCGTCAGTGCGCTACCAAAAAGCTAAGAAGCCATGGATGAATGCTCCAGCTGCCCATTCGCTCTCTGTTGCTAACCACACCCGTTAAAGTTTCTAATCCTTCTTTGCTAAGAGCATTACCCTTTATTGTCTTGCAGTCTCCATGGAGGTGTTTCCAGTTGTACTAAATACTAAACCCCCATGGATTATTTAACTGCTTATTTTTTGTTGTACTTTGTGTCGGTAGCAGTGCGAGGCTCCATGAACTTTATCGTTCTGAGCTACGCAGCTTGCTACCTTTTTGATGAATCGAATTGCAGTCACTTTTTAAAAAAGAAGCCATTCTATTGTGATTAGAGGAAATACCCCATTCTTTGTTTACATCTTGATTAGTTACCTTTTAATCCTAACCCCCATGCATTTGGATTTACTCTAGATCTGGATTGCACAAATTAGATCCAAGATTCACAAAGTGCATCTTTCTCCATTATTCTGTCACGCAGAATGGCGTGTCATCTGCAAGTAAGCAAGGATATCACATTCCTTGAAACAGAATCCTACTATCCTAATTTTCCTGCAGAGGAGTCTGTTAGTAAGAATGTTGAGGAAAATGGATAAGGAATCTACTTCTTTGATGAGACACAAGAGATGGTCCGTATGAAGGCACTACGCAAAATACGGACAATGATAATAACGATAGAAAGAGAACATATGTAAGATGAGATGAATTGTTAAAATTGAAGATGAGATCACATCAAAGCATAATTCCAATATCTCCTCAGATATCCATGTCAAGACAACTTTACCAAGGAATTATCTATCCCATGACATTATTGTTGATGCTTACTTAATATCTCCCTATTTGAGTGAGAAGTGTTGTTGAAATGATAAATCTTCCCATCATTATCATGCAGACAACTTTGTTTCTTGCTCAAGAGTGAGACCAAGCAATAAATATTTAATTACATCACCGAATTCATTGCATCCCCAGAAAAAAAGAAAAGGATGTGTTGGTAAAAAAAATTGACGCTTAAGATGTTGTTCATACTTTAATGGTGCTCATTTGGTTGCTTAAATAGGTCCACATAATGATGGAAAATTTGATAAATTTAAGGCTCGACTAGTGTCCAGAAGATATAGTCAGAAATATGGGATTGACTATCTCGAGATCCTTGCATCCATAGCAAAGGTGAACACCATTAGAGTTTTCATTTGCTAAGCTATTCAGTTTTCCTGGAAAATATATTAACTAGGGGTGAAAAATGCCTTCTTAAGTGGTTATCTTAAGGATGACATGTATATTATAATACCCCCATGTATAAGAATACGGACATGTATTTCAGGTTAAAAGGGGCTATGAGCGAGGCTAAGTAATCTCTTTGAGATTGGTTTGAACGGTTTGATGTTTTCATGGTATAAAATAGTTACACTCACGATTGGAGATGGTAAAATGAATGATACAAAAATACATTGATGACATGATCCTCACATGTGATGATGATGATGATGACAACTTAAATAGAAGAATAAAGATGATTCTTGCAACTAAATTTGAACCGGAAAATCTAAGAAGCTAAAGTACTTTCTTAGTATTGAGGTGACTTGTTCTCCAGAGGGGGTGTGTGCCTAAATCAATGTAAATATTCTCTTAAATTTTTAAATTATGGCATGATGGATGCAAACTAGTCACTACCCTATGGATGAAATCATAAATTGAGCAAAAATGAAGATGAACTTCTTGATGATGTATGGAAAGGATTATATCATAGGTTAGTAGGGAAAAAATCTACCTACTCTCATTAGACCTGATAACACAAATAACACATTAATACTATATATTTTGATGTTGGGAAATGAATAATACAAAATATTTTGATGTTTGAACAAAATAAGAATGATGAAAAACAGTTTTTTTTTTCGTGCTTGGATGACAAGCAATTTATAACAAATAAATTCTTAAGGTTGTTTTCCAGTACTACTAAATGACAAAAAACAAAAGAAGGATAATTACATTACATATTAAGATATTATTCCGAAACCACTCTCGATATGAAAATCCATATTCTTTCGCATCACAATCATGGTTCATCAATCAACACAGATCAAAGAGACAAGCACAATTTTGGTGGTTACATGTCATGGAGAAAGAAAGCAATATGAACATGGGTAGAACATGACACTGATTATGAAAGAGCATGGGTACTGGACGTCGGAGTTGACGCCCATGGAGCTTGTCTGATTTATTCAATCTGCGCGAAATTGCACAAACTATTTCTGCCCCATAAAATGTGGGAGATCTATCTGTGTATTTTATACAAGGGATTTTTCTTTGTGGAATATTGCTTGCTTACAAGGGCACTAATAAAAATATACAATCAAATAAACGTTTATTATGCCCAAAAAAATGCACCTCAACAGCAAGTAGCGCATCTAATCTGAGACTAACAGCTTAAATTTGGATCACAAGAAGCATAGATAGGTACATGAACTTCACTATGGATGTCCAGGGCATCTTTTGTGCCCCACAAAGAAACAAAGATAAAAGCATCCAGGGCTTTTTGGAGCTTTTTCCACAAGCGGTGATATCAATAAGAGAAAAACCAATACAAATAAATAAACTCTAGAAAGCAAAAAAACTTTCCCCATTTGAACCCAGGTGAGACTTGCCTTTTATGCAAATGATGGTTCGATTGCTTTTCTGAATGTCTTTACCATTTCTTCTAGCTGTTACTGATTGATTATTATGGAATGAAAGATACAAGAGAAACCATCACGGACTACCTGCTAATCTTAAGCGGGTTCATACCACCTTCAGGCGAAGCCACCCCATTGATTTCGTTTGGTTGCTAGATGAAGGGCTGCTTAGTTCTCGTTTCAGCAGGATAACAATAGCGATCATGCATTAGAAGGAACGCTTTTGCATTACTGACATACAGCCTCAGTAATAACCACGGTGGCTAACAAACTCCAATTACTGTGATTAGTAGTTGGTCGTGGTTGATGACCCTTTGGAGAAGCATCATTCTGATGCCTTCGATATTCAGTTAATGTTTGTAAACATGACAGAAAATGTTAATCTGCGGCATAAAAAATTAGTTGTCCAGAAGTTTTGGAAATGTGATCAGGTGTCTCATCTCCTCCGTTCAAAAATAGTAAAGAAAACCATCAATGGTGGTCTATGCCCAAAGCTTCATTCACTAATACTATATTTATATCAACTATCAGGAAATAAGTCTCCTGGTGTCACTCTTCAACCCACTGGTGGGCGTGCAAGTCAAGTGAACTTATCTCCAAGACTAGATGATTAAAAGGTTGAAACAGAACACGTGAGCACACAGAGTACCCCAACCTTGCAAGGTAAAAATGAGATGGGGATTCCCAGAAATAAATTGAAACCACAGACGGTTGATGGGACTTGAGCTGAACGTTTTTTCCTTTTTTTTCCACATTTCACAGTTTTAATAAGAAAGCATAAATAACTGTACAATGAGACGAGTAAGCTAGGAACATGTTCTAGATGCAAACCTGCTTCTATATCAGTGAATTGATGCACAAAATTGCTATCATGAGGTGGTAATAAACACGAGGAAATCTCAGCCAAAGCATGCGCAAAACGTGGAAGACTTCTAATTACGAGAACCATCTTTCTAAGAACAATGTGAATCCACCTTGATAACTCGTGTGTTGTAAGATCCACAGAAACCGCACTTGTGATATAACCAGTGAAAGCGAGCAGTTCCCTTCTTGTTGCAGTCATTGCAGAGTATATCCTGTATCAAAAACATGTATATTTATGCCGGCACTCTAATTCACAAGTAAAACGGCAATTTCCCCATACTTATTTTGGGAAATGGACTTGTTCAATTAGACGTAGGTGACGGTTATTTTTTATTTTGTTGGCGGCAGAAAACTTGAAACTTAATGTTGTAATTTAACAATGTGATGTGTGATTTAAGGCAAGGTTGTGTGCTGGGAGGTATAGTTATAATGTAAATACACCCTGGCACATTCAGTCAATTTCATAATTTTTCAGCCAACGTACTCATCCCCATCTCTGAGGAGAGAGTAAATAGCACTTTTCCATCAAATTGATATCTATAGTTCTATATCTTTTCTTGAATAAAAAATGCTCCATGGCTGGTTTTCCACTTATAAGACATCCATTCCTATTAAAATCAACATTTAGACAAGGAGACCCAAGTCCCAACAAAGTTAACTTAATGACCAAAATCAGACAGAAGTGGACGTTTTTCCCCATAATAAAAACTGCACAGTTTTGTTCCCTCAAAAAACCATCAACTACTAAATAAGCTAGATCTTGTCCAATAATTCCAACGGCTTCTAAATTGAGGCCTGCATAAGAAAAGATAATGTCCACTAATCCAAAATCTCCACTCCTCACTGTTAGAAAATAGAGAATGCGGAAGCGAAAATGATAAACAAAGCATAAGAACAGAAAGAACAAACTTGGAACACAGATTTTACGTGGAACCCTACTCCCTATGGAGCAGGATGAAACCACGGGAGAACGCCACAAAGGGCTGATGCTTCTATTGCTTTTCTCTCACTGCATACAATAGGTGTGAGGGTCTATATATAGCCCCCACTGAGTCTCCACATCTCCAAACTGGTAGATGTGGGACTAAATACTAGATAGGTTAAATGGATCTTGGAGGAATCTATTTACCCGTCTCCCATACATATGACGCATATAATAAATACTCCAACACTCCCTCTCAAGCTGGAGCATGCAATGCTCAGCTTGGACAAACAGAAAGAAACTCAACTCACAATACATGATACTACAGACAATATCAACTCAACACGCACAACTGTCGGTTGTTGTCGAGGATGTTGCTTCTCATGCCGTGCATGTGAGGAGGACGAACGGGCAAAAGTGTGATTTTGTTGAATCTCCCCGTCAGATAGCATGTGCTCTGTATTGCGTCTCGGCGTCACTGCAACTGAAATGAGTCTCCTCGTCAGAGTACTCTAGCCGCAACATGTGGACAACTGCTCTATTTCTGAAAAAGGGCCAAACTAAAAGGTCATGGAGTGCAATCCTCCTCGGAGTCTACGGTCGCTGGAGAATGGAGTCTGAAAGTCTCCTCATCGGAAAACTGGGTCTCTCCCATCTGGCACAGAGAATGGTACTCTACTCTGGAGTCCCTATGATACCACATGAAAACCCTTACCCACATGGCATAGGAAATAGTCCTTTACTCTGGAGTCCCTACGGCTGACATGAAAACTCTGGTCTTGGACTGCGGACTCGGAAAACATCTGAACGTCGAGTTTGTACATTTGTAGAATCTGGAAATCTAGCCGGTCTAGAGAATCTGTCATCTGGAGAAGACATGTGACTCTACATATACTCCCCTTTCTCCCATACTTGTCGGAATATGACATCGATAAAGTTGGGAGAAAGACATGAAGAATGGGGAGAAAACAAGAAACCAAATAAGAAGACCCATTTTTCCAGCTTTTCTCAACCAAAATTTTTCTCATCATTTTTTTCGACTATTTCATTCCTCCTTTTTTTAATAGCCGTCGATATTCTTTCCAGCTATGCTCTTCTACATTTTTCAATGTGTACTGCTTTTCTTTGTACGCGTCCTTTTTTTAAAGCATTGGCCCTTGGGCCCTTTACCTCCCTACTTAGGGTTCCCACGATGGGAACCCTACTCTGGAAATGACCGCCGCCTGAAGGCCCCTGCAAGGCTCCTGCAATAAGGATCCCTAGAAGGGAGCGTCGCCTGGATGCAAAGAGGTCGCAGCGAGGAGAGGAATCTGATGGAGGCGGAGCGGCTGGGAGACTGGAGGTGCGGCAGGAGCATTGTGGGCTAGCAGCAGGGTCTGGACCTGCTCTCTCTCGCTGCCGCCTGAATGGCGGTGAGATCTGCAACCTGGAGGTCGAGGACCACCTCTGGGACGGCGCACCACGAAGGCCTCCGCCATCTTCCATCTGTATGGCCTGCCGCCTATACGGGTTGCGGCCACCTGTGCGGCAAGTGGTGCAGCTGGAGGAGTTGCCTCCAGGATATGGAGATGGTCGTCGCCACCGCTGAAGGGCGTCATGGGGGCGTAAAATTACACTGAGTCTCCACATCTCCAAACTGGTAGATGTGGAACTAAAGACTGGATGGGGTGAATGGATCCTGGAGGAATCCATTTACCCATCTCTCATACATAAGACACATATAACAAATACTCCAACACTTCCATTATGGTCCACCATCCAAGTGATATAATCTTTCAGCCCGGGTTATGGTTTAGTTGCACATAGGTGCCCAAAACATATGAATACCGATCTCATGCAACATGTACTTTTCAAGGGTATTCTTATCACATATTGTATCTCCTAGCATTCAAATTCTTTTAACATCCTCTTATACTCGAAATTCAATTAGGAAAGTCGCTAAAGAGTGCAAGGTTAATGGGGGAGTAAATGATAATTGATAGAGTTCATATCATTTGATCATATAAACTGTTAGAGTTTTGCTTGTAATATATTTATTTTATTAAGTTCTCCTAGAAACGAAAATGGGTTCATTAGTTAATATAAGAGATGTTTACACTCATAGTCCTCTACACGTTGATCCATCCATGATTTAGAATTACAAGTAGAACTTTGGATAGGTGTTAATTAACTTCTATTATTCTTGTCTATTATATTCTTTTAAAGCAATCTTCTCAGTTATCTTTGACGGTTTCCATTAATAACTAACAGATTTACCCCTAATTGTGATTCATATTTCTTCATTCCTACTCTGCCTACACCTCCACCTTTCTCCGCCTCGTGGACTCCTTATTCCCCATCAGAATTTCCCACAGCAAAAGGACAAGGAGTTCCTCCAATGATGTTTGGATCTACAGAGAAGAAAATATGAACAAAAAAACAAATCGACACCGACGATTAGCAAACACCAAGAATACCTAGTGATTGGAAAAACTATTCCCCATAGCAGATCCCATCCTCTTCATCCCAGAGCACACCCACTGGCTCAACATCACTGGTCTTCTCCTCCTCCAGTCATGTGTGATGCTACTGCTCTTCATGGCTGCAAGACACTGCATCTCCTCCATAGTTGCAACCTCTGGTTAGCTAGCAGCCCGATGTCATAAGACCTCCACCGCCAACTCGAGGGAGTCTTATCTTTTTTTCTCCATTGTGATGCAAAGGGGAAGGTGAGGCAGAGGGAAGGCGGAGGGAGAGGAGGTTATGCACTTTGGGTTGCATCTTGAATGTCACCGGCCATGGGGCATAAGAGGATCTGCCTACGAGCAAGGTCTGTTGGAGGGAGAGTGCTAAAGAGGTGACTCCTTTCTCAAATATGGCGAGCAATACAACGTGGAGGAGGAACGAATAGTCATTTTTTAAAAGAAAAAAAGGGCAAGACATCAAGAAGACACCTATGCAAGAAATTTTTTATATTCACAGTGAGTACGAAGAAATTACAAAGCCCAAAAGGACTAGTTTTTTTAAAAGGAAAAAGGCCTCCACCATATAAATGTGTGCCCAAGGACTTCAAGCGATTGGCATGCTCAATTACATTTTCCATGTATGCTCTTTCGCCTTAGAAAACACATCCATTCTGAGCAATCTACAAGGACCGCAAATTAGCAGCCACCCAAACTTTGGTAGGGCTACTCCTGCAATCAAGAGCAGCTAAGGGACACCCAGAGTCATCCCAATTCTCTGTTGATACCCTTTCCACATGAGTCGTAGCCTAGACCTCCTTACCGACAGGCACCCAAAGAACAAATGCTTTACACTCTACTCCTCCGTCGAACAGCACTCATAGGTGCCGACATATCCAGAAAAGAATTTTGATCTTCTCTCACCCATCATTAGGTTGTCCCTCCTCATCAACCAAATAAAAAACAACACCCTCAATAAAATCTTCCAAATCCAAAGGTAAATGAACTGACCAGAAACAAGCCCCATGTCCAAAATCTCCCTCTCATAGAACGCCATATACGCCTTCCTCACAGTAAACCGACCTTAGACCATGACCAGTGGTCAACAATGTCATTGAGCTCGCCCCCAACAAGTAAGGCCTCCAGCAATTCCAAGAGCTCCGCAAAACGTTGATCAGATAACCTAGCATGAGACTGTGGCATCCAGCTCCCGCCCTCCCAGCAAATTCTGACGGAACAATCCTTGGTAGCAGCAAAGGCAAAAAGATGTGGAAATCAATCCCGCAAAGGACCCTGCCCGACCCAATCATCACTCCATAAACGGAAACCACTGCTATCACCTAAGACAGGCTTCATGAGCGGAACAATACTCAGCAACACCGAACAAATACTCTCCCAGAAATTGGAGGTGAAGCGCACATCAACTTCTTGTGACGATGGATCCATAGATAACCCATATATGGAACGCAACATCCTACACAACAAGTCAAAACATCCTCCCCAAATTCATGTCACCCATTTTGCCAATAGTGTGCGACCCATCGTCTCCAGGCTTCGGATTACCAGCCCATCATCTTATTTTGCAAGCATCACCGTGTTCCAATAAACCAAAGGCGTGCCCCTTTCCATGCCATAAGAAGCCCAAAAGAAGCGCCTCATAAATGCCTCTAACATCCCTTTAACCTTTCCATGACATGAAGAACACCACGACAACTGACAAAACCACCTTCAATGGAATAAGGCGTCCAACTCCCGAGAGACAGATATCACTCTAGCTTGCCATTTTTTTCTCCAACTTCTCAATCACAGAAAGCCAGTCCGACCTATGAAGTCTCCCGCTCACTAGCGGAAGGCCAAGATACGTAATCAGGAGGACCTCTTGCCGTGTTCGCAGTACAATCTCACAAGATGTCACTTCCTCATCGTCCAACCCAAAAGGAACAAAAGCAGACTTTGCATGATTAATCTTCAACCTTGAGACCAGTCGAAAAAGCTCAAGCATGTGGTAATCCCTTCCGCACCCTCAATGACACCCCCCATAAGAAAATGGTAACATCCACATACTGAAGAGTGGGGATCAAAATTTTGCTCGTACGAAAGCATGTCAGGAAGCCACCGTCCTCTGCCAAGGACACCATATCGAGGCAGAACCTAAAAATCCTCCGAAGCGAGCTCACTGCCCTAGGTATGGGTCCATTTTCATCATCGTAAATGTTGCATCTTCGAAGATGGAGTACACCATTGGCGACCCCGACCGGAACCCACCTTGTACCTTGACTTTCGCGAGATCCATCATTGCATAGTATGACCACCAAGGGAAGATGATGTCCAAAGTGGAGGTGGGTTTGTTGTCACGACAGTGGAGGGGACAAGGGAGATGGTTAAAAGGGGTTGTTGAAGGTGAGAAAACGATGGTGGCGGCAGTCTTGGTAAAGAAGCTGAGGATATTGGAGCACTTGCCCAGATGGAGGGTGCATGTTCATTCTAGCTCTTCGCCTTCATCTCAGCAGCGCAAGGGGATGAGAGGGAGAGGACTGGGAGGTGGTCTTGGTGGCAGTTGAGGTCGAGGACGGGGGAGGCACTAGGGAGGAGGAAGTGGGGAGGAAAAATCGATGACGGCAAATGTAGAGATGCAGTCGACGGGGATCACAAGGAGATCAAAAATGGCGGCGACGAGGATCGATGGAAGATGATGATATTGGCCATTTGCTCTTTTTGTGATTGTACATAGGATGCTTGGGCCAGGGTAAAGTGAGCGGAAGTCTCGATAGAGAATTTCTAGATGAGCTTGGATAGCATGATTTGTCGTTCTATAATTGAGAGATCGAAACCATTTCCTTTGCTTTTGTCTATTTGGCTAGTAAGGGATGCTTCAATTTTTCGCACGAAGAGCATTTATGTTGAGAATGTGTTTCCCCGACTTACTTCGTGTATGGATCGTGGTCAATGTATTTGCAACTTCTACCTTTGTGATTAATGGAGTTTTTTTGGCTCTATATTAACTCAATATTGTCATGTGCCATGGTTCTGTACTCTAACTCAGCACTAGATCTAGCAACCACAGTCAGCTTCTTGATCTCCCATGGCACCAAAAAGCCCCCTATGAATACGACAAAATTAGATAGAATTCCTATCTTTCGAGCATCCTGCATAGTCTGCATCTGCACACGTCGTGATGGCAAGAGATGTCTCTATGCTAAAAATTAATCATGTACTTGGAGAAGACTTCAGATACCTCAAGATCATGTGAACCACATTCATGTGGGCATGTCTTAACTGCTCCATAAACTGGCTAACTTTGCTCACAACAAAGGAGATAAATAGCCTGGTAATAATCACGTACACAAGGAGATATCTGGCTGATAATGGTCACATATAAGAGCTTCCCAACAAGCTCCATGTATATGTTCTTGTCTGCCTCCTTTGTATTATCATCATATAGCTTCATGCTAAGATCCATGGGAGTAGTGGCAGGTCTCTAATCAGCCATGTATTTCTCTGAAAGAAGATGTATAGCATACTTCCTTTGGGTCATCACAAGATCATGTTGGTTCCTAACAAACTCAAGCATATGAAGTATCGTAATTCACCAAGGTCCTTGGCAACAACCTATTGTCGACGTATAGCATCTCCTGTAACAATGATATCATCAGCATAAACCAAAATGAAATACCTCTCTTAATCCTCTAAATAAACAGTAAATGCAGTCGATCTCGTGAAGCCCTAGTGTTCTATCAAGACTAAAAGCTTCTGGATATGCTCTAGGACTCTGCTTAAGACAATAGATAGCATGATGAAGTCTATACACCTTCTGACACTTCCCCTTAGCAGCTAACTCTGGTGGTTGTTGTATATAAACTTTAAAAGATCATTGTATAGAAAAGCATTCTTCGCATCGAGTTGATACAAAGACTAGTCCCGTACCACAACAACAGAAAGGAGAATTCAAAGGGTAGAATAACATGCTACTAGACAATTGATGTGGCGGGTTGTGACGCAGGCTCTGAAGACTTCCTTTGTCCGTGCACTCTTTTGGCTTTTCAATAATTGATGCGGCGGGTTACGCTTACACATGGCGTAATGCGAGATCGAGGTCAAGATTGGACAGAATGCTCTTATCGACTGAGGGGGTGGAGAGGTTCTCGCTCTCACATGCATGGACGCTGCCCCGGGCACACTCGGACCACACGTCCATTCTCTAGTCTTCTAGTAAGGAGGCGAGGAGTAGGTTCTTTTTCCGATTTGAATGTTCTTGGTTGCTGGAAGACAGGCTCAGAGAGAAGGTCACTGTGTGCTGGAAGGAGTGGTGTCCGAATGGCTCAGCGGTCTCTCGTCTTGGTTTTCCTTAAGGCCTTCATGGTGGACTTTGGCTTAGAGTAGAGGACAAGGAGGAGAGAGAAGTGTGATTGGGCTAAGAAAGGGTTGTCCGCTTAGACGGGTGGGACGACATGAGGGGTCAGGATCAGGAGGAGACCGAGGAGAGGCGAAGATTGCTCGAGGAGTTGATGCTGGAGGACAGAAAGGAGGAGGTAGAGTGGAGGCAGAGGTCGAGGAAGAAGTGGCAAAGAGACGGAGATGTTAACACTAGATTTTTCCACACCATAGCATCGGGTAGGAGGAGGAATCATATACATGAGCTGGAGGTAGGGGATAAGGGTGTCCGGGGAGGCACAATTCGACAGGACGCTGAGGAATCACTTTGTGGGGATGTCGCGTAGCCGTCGAAGGGAGGGGTAAGGTTGGTTGGGGAAAGGGCTGGAGTCTCTTTCAGCGTTGCAGTCTGAAAACCCGTTGGCTCCCTTCACAGAGGAGGAGGCGAAGAGAGTGGTTTAGGGGTTGAATGCGGACAGGGCACCGAGCCTGGATGGCTTCCCGATGTTCTTTTATCGAGAATTTTGGGAGTTGATGTGCAGGATGAGGTTCTAAAGGTGCTTGAGGAGTTCAGGGAAGGTAACAGAGGATTAGAGAAGATTAACAGGGCGTTGCTTTTCCTGCTGCATAAGAAAGATAACCCAGTAAGGGTGGAATATTATATACTGATAGCCCTGTCAAACAGAATATATTTCATTATTGCTAAGGTACTGGCAAACAGACTCAAGGTGGTCCTAAGTTCTATTGTCCTTCAGGGGAAATCTACTTTTATCCCAGGTCATCAGATGGTTGATGGGCTAGTTATAGCATCGGAAATTTGCCTGTAGTAGTAATGCAAGAAGAAAGGGGTGATGTGGAAGATTTATTTTGCAAAGGCATACAACTGTGTGGATTGGAGCATTTTGTGGTTGTCCTTGAGGAGAAGAGGTTTCCCGAAATGTTGGATTGTGTGGACTAAAAGATGTGTTAGTACAACATCCTACTCGATCATGGTGAATGGAAGGCCTGAGGGCGGCTTCTTTCAGCCCAAGAGAGGTGTCCGACAGGGACGCCCTTCAGCGACCATGCTTTTGTTCTGGAGGCTGATGCCTTGGCAATAGTGTTTAGTCGAGCGGTGGAGGGGGTTGGTGCGAAAGTTTTTACCTCGGGGGCATCTCTGTGCCTCTATTACAATATGTAGATGATACCATTCTCTTTCTCGGTGGGTCAGAGGAGATGGGCAGAAGAGCGGCACAAGTGATGGACAGCTTCAGCAACCTTTCTGGTCTTATGATTAACAGGCAGAAGTCGGTAGTGATCACATTCGGGATAGAGGAGGAGGAACGTAGCAGGACTGCGAAGTTGCTTGGTTGCCCTTTGGGAGATTTGTCGATCTCCTACTTGGGTCTACCACTTGCGAACGGTAAGCTTAAAAAGTCGGATTGGGACATGGTCATTCGGAAGACTGAGCTTCAACTAGTAGGATGGAAAGCAGTCACTCTTTCGTGGAGGGGGGGCAAATTAGTTTTGTTGAAGCATGTTCTGTCAACCATTCTAGTTTTCTACTTCTCCACTATGTTGATGCTAGTGGGAGTTCTGAAGAAGATTGAAGCAACGATGAGGAGATTTTTTTAGACAGATGGGAGGCAACAAAAATCCGGTCTACACTTGGTGGGATGGGAGGAGGTGACCAGAGCCCGAAGTGATGGTGGCTTAGGAGTCCGGGATGTGGTATGCATGAACAAGGCATTGCTGGAGAAATGGGTTGTACGCATTTGGGGCCCGTCGAATGACCTTACCACAAGACCTCTGCGGGAGATCTACAGCATCAAGGGTGGGTTGGAGGTGGGGAGAACCCGCTTTGAGTCTCCTTTATGGGGCGGTGTGCGAGATGTGATGTCGATCGTGGCCTCCAGGATGAGGCCTAAGGTAGGGAATGGACAGGGGTTCTGCTTCTAACGTGATGATTGGACTGGTGAGGGAGCTCTTGAGGCATGGTTTTCGAGGTTGTATGCCATGGCGGCAGCAAAGGAAATTACATTGCGTTAGACGACTTGTGCATGGGTGTGACTACCAGATTTTGTGGTCGACCTTAATGAGCGAAGGACGGAGGACTTGACTAGAATGCAGTCAGAAATTCCTTCCCTAGGTAACTTCTCGCATATTAGAGATCATTATGAATGGAGGGGAGGCAGATTCTCGACCAAAAAGACTTATGCAGAAATCAGAAATGCCCCTGAGATACATGACATGGAATTATGCCAAGACATGAAGATTATATGGGCAATATCTCGTACAAGATAAAGGTTTTTCTTTGGTGTTTGTGGAAAGATAGGGTATGTGACAAGGCTAGGAGGGAGAGGATCTTTGGGTTGCAAGACATGACTTGCGACAGATGTGGGGAGCGTGCAGAAAGTGCAGAACATCTATTCTTCAAGTGTGCTTCATCGCGAAGGTCTGGAGGGAGTTGGCGATTCCGTGGGTCGCCTACGAAGATATGCAAAGCTTTGGGGGTCGGTAGAGCGGTGGGAAGCAATTTAACGAATGACGTCTCCACAAATCTTTTGTTGCAATTTGGGCAATTTGGCTTTGGAGAAATGATCTAATCTTCAAGAGTCAGAGGTTTTACTCCGAAAATGTAGTATCCCATTGTAGTGCTCTAGCTAGTTTTCGGGAATCCATATAAGGTATCTTGTAACCTCTTTGTAGCCTTTTCTGTTATTCTAATGAATTTACGGTGACTCCCATCTCAGGAGGTCACCCTTTCTTTCATCAAAAAAAAACATGCCACTAGATAAAATGTGTCCTGATAGTCCACCCTACAAGTCTGGTGAACCCATGAGCAACAAGCCTAGCCTTGTAGCAATCAACACTATCATTTGCATGGTGCTTCATTGTAAATATCCATTTGCAACCACCCATGTACGCCCCTTTAGGGTTAGTAATAACCAAGTTCCATGTACCACAGGACTGGAGCATCGGCATCCCTTCCTCCATAGCAAGACGCCACCGACTGTCTCCCATAGCCTCATGATATATTCATGAAATATCCACAAATGAGACCCACGACAAACTTCCTAAAAGTCGATGAAAGATGCCCTAAAGAGACATGGGTAATAAGAGAATGCGTAACACATGTACGCATGAGCAATGAGCTGATTCATATCCTCTGAATAATCTGTAACCTAAGGTGTTATATAATCAATCTATAAAGTTGCATGTGATACAGACAAATCATCAGTACCATCAATGGAAACCAAGTACTCAGGATTTACTTGGAGCTTGATGGATGATAGGGAAGGCACATGAGCAAGTAGGGTACAATCAACTGCCTGTGAATGAAAAGGTAAGGGTCGAGCCACAGGAGTAGGCGTCATAAGAAGAGGTGGAGGTGGTGGAGGTCGTTGTGGAGGTGGTGGAGGTGATGGTGGTGCTGGAGGAACCGCGGGTGGAGATGATGGTAGTGTAGGAGGGATGTAAACCTTCTCACTAGACTCAAACAAAGTAATTTGGTCACCTGTAGGAAAAATACATGACCGACACAAAGAAGGTAACATCAGCACTAACACAGTATTTCTGTCTAACCAGATCAAAGCATCAGTACCCCTTCTTTGTTCAGGAGTAGCCCACAAAGACACATTTGACAACTTTAGGAGAAAGCTTGTGACGGCTAGGAGTCAGATGGAAAAGTGCCATATAGTCAAAAACAAGTGGTGTTAAAGAGAAAAGATCCTTATCGGAAAATGCAATCGAAAAAGGAACCTTTTCTTCTAACACAAAGGACAACATCCGATGACCAAATAGCATGCAGTAAGAACCATTCATAAAGAATGGGGAGCACGACTTTGAATAAGGAGGGTCATGATCGCGTCAAGAAGAAGATGATAATTGTGTTCAGCAGCACCGTTCTGCTAAGAGACTTATGTACAAGATGTCTGGTGTATAATGCCAAGAGAAATGAAGAACTAAGAAAGATGTGTAATGCAAAACTCCAAGGCACTATCAGAGTAAACATTACTAAACATTGACAGAAAAATATTATTTAATTCACAAATAAAAGATTGGATAACATACACAGTATTAGACTTGTTTTTCAAAAGGAAAAATTCACAAAAGTGTGGAAAAATCATCAACCACTACAAAATGAAACATGTGCCCCTAATGGACAAAGACATGAACAGGATCCCAAATATCAAAATGGACCACTTCAAATAAAGTACTGCTATTACAACTGTAAAGACCAAGAAAACTAGATCGGTGATGATTCCCAAGCTGACAAGCCTTCTGCTAAAAGTCTGAAAAGTAGATCGAGAAGGAATCCGCGGAGGGACTCTACACAACTTCTGCAAAGGAAGGTGACTAAACCGAAGATGCCACGTGTAAAGGTATGATCAAGTGGGAATGGAAGAAGCACAATTATAAGGAGACTGGACTAGACTGTAGAAATGCCCTTACTCACGAGTCACGACCACATCCAATCACCCTAATCATGAGTATATACTGAAGTACAAAAGAAGAGAGATCAAATACGACATGATAATGCAAATCCTAAGTGATCTGACTAATAGATAATAATTTCATAGAAAAATCAGGTGCATGAAAAACATTTTGCAGGTGCACAGATTGTGCTAAACGAATCTCCCACTGTCCTGTAATGATAAAGTATATGCCATATGCAATAGCGGATCTATTTGGATAGACTGATCTGCAAGACAAGAACTCAACTCGATCTCTACAGAGGATGATGAGATGCATCTGAGTCCATGATCCACTCAAAGATGTTTGCCATGTGACAACTAGTAAGGCCATATGTTATACATGAAGTGCTAGCAGAGGCAGAGCAAGCAAAGGGTCGGCAGTAGGAGTCGTGACCTCCATCAAGTGGGAGTCATGATGATCACACTTCTGCTCAGCTAAAGTGGCAGGGGTAACAAGAGCATCGGCCTGCTCTGTGACATGTGCAGACCCACGAAAGCCATGCTTCTAATAGCATGTGTCCTCAGAGTGGCCAAAATGGTGACAATAGTTGCAAGGTTGCTGTTGGCACCCCCACCTCTACTATAAGCAACATGTCCTCTAAAATGAGTAGGACTTCCTCCGCCGTGAGATATAGCTATAGCAGATGAGGTCTACGTGGAGGCGGGAGGAGGAATTGTATCCTACTCAGTCTGTTGTATGCCTCCTCCATAGGAGAATGCGCCCGCGAACAACTGATTCCAAGCAACATCGTACTCAGGGTCAAGAGCCGCTAGAAAACTCCAACCATGGTTGTGTTCCTATACGCCTCCTGATGCTCTGGGAAGCTATCAAAGGCATGAAACTATAAGGCTTCTCAAACATGCCCTTGAGAGACGAATTGAAAGTGTGAAGAGGATGGTCATTCTATTTGTTTGTAAAGATGTCATACTTGAGCTGCAATATCTCTGTCTCATTCTTTGCCTGAGAATAGGTAGAGGCGAGGATGTGCCTCATTGCCTTAGACGTAGGTTGATCCAAAATATCATTGGTTATCTCTGTGGTGAGAATATTTATTAGCTAGACATGTGCATACGCGTCATCTTGCTTCCAAGAGGCATTAACCACAGTCTTGTTGGCTAGTTCATCCTATGTCAAACTTCTTCCCATCGCATTGCATTTGGCTCAAGAACTGCATGGCCCATAACTCGTAATTGTTCCCATCCATCTTGACGATGGACACCAGACCTTTGAAGGTGTCCGAAGATGATAGATCAACCATGTTTTTTAAGATGATGACAAAGAAGCTGGGAATGAACGTAATTGGAGTTGTACACTGATAAGAATGTCTACACAATCATATGGGGAATTGGTTGTATGTGCAGATTTATGCCATAACCGTTCCCATCAACCACAAACATGCTTTAGGACCTACGGATGATCTATATGTCTGATCTCACAATAACCAACCCAAAATCATGTTGTTTTGGAGACCATAGGAAGTGCAATGACGAGATAGGAGACCAGCGGTGCCCTAGAGGGGCCTATGACGGTGCCACTGTTCCTAACAACACTGATGGGTGACTAGGACAATGACTAGAGACCGCTTGGGCGGTACTAGGATGTGCACGGTGTTGTCGGGAGGTCGTCGAGGATACCGAGCGGAGGCGGTGAGAGGAGGGGTTAGCAGTGGGGTTGGGAAAAGTAGGCTCAAGCTCCGATCTAGGATCGTCGGTCTGATATCATGTGGAGATAAAAATTTTGCTTGATTATTAAAGGATCCATATGTTCTATTATAGAGAGAGGAGAAACCTTAGAGGCAAATTACATAATAGAGAAGGAAGAAACAGAAATACATAACAAAATAAGAACAAATAAATATAACTCTCAACAACCAACAACAAGGCAGTTGTCTAGATTTATGCAATGAAACCCCTAATAGAGTGAAGGTATTGAGATGACAACTAGGTTGATGTTTTACCCGGAATCCTTAGCTTTAAGAATGGACAATGATTTAACCTTACATAATAGACAACAGAAGGTTTATTACATAGGTATTCTTGTGGTAAGTTGTTTCATCCTTAACAAAAAGACACCATTAAGTGACCCAGAAAATAAATTGACTAATGGAACCTTAATGGTAGGATCAGAAAAATCAGGTAGTGCATTAAAACATTATAGCGCATTAAAACATTTCAAATTTCTTAAGAGACATTGAACGAAGGTCAAAGTTCATGAACTTCCATACCTACACTTAATATTCCTTTTCTCCCTTTGTAGATTTAATGAAAATACAAAAGTGAACAGTTTTCGCTTGACATTTTGCATTCAAATATAGCAGGTCAAGAGAAGGAAAAACACATGCCCAATTCTGTTGATTATTGGGGCTTGCAGCAAGAAAGTTAAATAAGATGTTAAGACATACCTGGCAGCGGTCCTTATATTCTTCTGGAAGTTGTTCAGTGGATAATAAAGCATCAAGCATGCCAAAGTATACCTGAACAACAATGGGTACGTGGAGCAAAAAAATGAAAAAGGAATAAAAAACAAGTATCTGAACAAAGATGGGTAAAGAGGATAAAAGAATGAAAAGAAAACAAAACATATAATGGTCCAAGACAAACCCAAGTGCCAAGAGGCACGAAAATATTTTTTCATAGCCAATTTGAGACATGGATATAAAAACAATAAGGTTCCTTGAACAAAAGAATGTGCATAAAGAGAAACATAAGCGTCAAGAGGCACGAAAATATTGTTCTCGTAGACAATTTGAGACGTTAACATAAAAATAATAAGGTTTCTTGAACAAAAGAATGTGCATAAAGAGAATGGTTTCAATTTTTGCTACCCCCCCCCCCCCTCACAAGACAAGGCTACATAATTTTACAAGTTTGTCAAAGTATTTCAAGATTTTTAGAAGCATTATTCAAGTACTTTTTTTAAAGACAGTACCTTTGCAGTCAAAATCTGTCTTCCATACAAAATCTACTTTTAAACCATGTTTTGCGCGAAATTTACATTTAAGTTACAATTGTCACTTTTACAGCTTCCAAAAACTGTATAACTTCGCTGTCTGTCCATCTTGCCAAGACAAGCGCAACCATTCTGGAAAATCCTCATGCATTTATAAGCGAATTCATATATGTATCGTAACTAGAAACCATCTGTGCTTCTCGTATATCATTCTTCCCACAACAGGTATGGTTTAAAAACTAGTCTTGAGGTGCTTGAGGTGAACACTTGATGGTAGACTCACCGCATTTAAGCCTCGATCATGTCTATGGAGGCATATAGCTCACAAAACTAAGATGAGCCTGGAGATGGTTGGGCAGAAGCCTTGACTGCACTGTTTAAAGACTTTTAGTTATTATTTGATTTTTCACTTGTAATAATTTAATAATAGTAGTAGTTTTAAAAAGCTTTCACTATCAGTGAACATTGTACAATAACATGTTCTTCATAAAAAATGTAAATAATATGTTTATCCAAAGCATGATATGTTAATTATTATTTGATTTTTCACTTGTAATAATTTAATAACAGTACTAGTTTTAAAAAGCTTTCACTATCAGTGAACATTGTGATATAACATGTTCTTCACAAAAAATGTACATAATATGTATATCAAAAGCGTGATATGTTAATTAGAAAATATGTTCCCTTCATATATAAATATACTCTTATTTTGAGGCATATTATTTCTTGAGCTATTAAATAAAAGTTACATCTATCAATAGTATAGTAGTTTAATAAACAGCTGATATATTCAGTTTTTGCTACAAAATAACATTTTCATTCATTTAATTTGCTTTTTCAATTACTTTAACAAAGAGTTGGAATCCAGTAATAGAAAGATTAAATCAGGAGTAATTATTTATTTTATTTTTTACTAAGCATGCCTAATATATATGCACTTCAGATTTTAAAAGAATGGCAATCTGAGGCTTACACCTCAACCACCTCGATGCTAACTTCATACAGAAAAAAAAAGCCTCAATGTGCCTCTTGCAATTTGAAACAATTATCATACACAACAAAAAAGTAATAGCTATGCATTGTATCTGTTTAATCAATGAAAAGCAGTAGAACAGAAGGATGAGGTTCTAACCGCCATGTCTCCCAAGGATTTGCTGCATATTGGGCAGGTATATTGACTGCATGTATATGCCTAAACCAAAAAGAAAGATCGCCAGTTTGATGTTATGTTGAACAACTATCATCACTGAGTTTGATGTTGGAAGATAAAACAAAAGCTGTAAAACCTGAAAACAAGCAGAATGCATGAAATGTCCGCAAGGCAGAGCCCGAACAGCTGCACTGGATGTAAACAAAAAATCACAACAAATCGGACAATTCGTTTCAAGACCCTTCTCCCGACACTTGTGTTCAAGCAATTTCATCCCCAGACAGCAATTGCATGTCATACAGTGAAAGAAGTCTACACCGAGCCCTTTTCCAAGCCGGCATAAATTGCAAAATGGGCAATGGTATACAGTTCTGCAAGACAAAATGGAGCTTGTGATATCTGGCAATATCATTTTTTGTTACAATGTTGTTAGCATGAAAATAATCAAGACAAGAAAATCTTCTGAAAGCATCTACAAAAGGAATGATGGACCCAATTCTTTACCAAAAAAGAAAATCACTAGTACCAAGATAACATATAGAAATTCCATATCCACTTTTTCACTAGATATCATGAAATGGTGTTGCCTTGACCCCATTGCATAGGTAAGAACCACATCCTTTAATAATTTAATATCATTTTACCCCATCTTCATCCCACGTGAATAAAATCCTTGATAACATATCCTTGTGGCCTGCCTATATAGATATTTAGTATTGGCCTTCAGCTTCTGATCAAAGACCCTGACCCAGGTAAGATAGACCAGGCTTTCCTAATTCAAAATCACAAGACCAACCCACTCAAGGAGCTATCTCTATAATCCGCTAAGGTGATTTCAATTTGGCAAACTATGACCCTTGCCTATATTTTATTTTAAGCAAGAAATAGGTGATTGTAAGCTTCTATAAGAGAGAATCATCCAGAATAAATCAATGTGATCGGCCCTTTCTATGAGTAATAAAAGGAATATTACATGAGATCAATAGCCATCTTGCATCATTAATGACTTCAAAACACATATTAGGCTTGAAAGGGATAATCCTGCACTTCATACATCATCTTCCATGATCATGAAAAACTAGAGTATCATGAACAACATGTTCAGTATAAAATCTACCAAGCTCATTTAAAATCAAGGGGTCCCCTTAAAGATAAAGATTTCCAATTGGTTATTCCGTATAAATAAATGTGGCAGGCTTTTCTGCTGAATGATAATGGAATGACTACACAAGATCAATGGTCATTCTACATAAAAATGACTTCAAGAATCTTAGGGAATCACAAGACAACCATGCATTACGAAACATCGAGTTCCAGGACCTTGACAAATAAAGTACCATGCACAATATCTTTTAAATAATATCTACCAAGTTCATTTGAGTGCTGGGAATCCCCCCAAGGTCACGATGTTCAATTACTTTAAAAGAGGCCGACTTGTCACCAGGGTCTTCAGAAAAGGATGTGTCCAGCAGACCAAAGTGAATGGGAGCTATATGTGGTGGCTCAGGTGAAGAAGACATGCATTATCTTTTATTTTATTGTTCATTTTCCAGTGCCAGCATGGTGTAGGCCAGCGAAGGAGTCAGTGTATGGAGCTTTCTTTTGAGGCATTTTGGAATTGTTTCTTGGCAACTGAGGTTACCATAAACATCATGAGATGAGGGCTGCTGGACTCATATAAGCTTAGCTACAAAGGAATCGGCATGATTTTTAGATGTGATTTGTCAAAAATGAGAATTTACACTTTTAGTGTGGGATGTCTATACATAGTGACATGGCTGTGGAGGTTTAATTGCAGTTTTCTGCAGTCTTGGATGGTTACTGATATTCATGTCTGTACGGATCGTCACATCGTGAGGACGATCTGTAGGCCATGCTCTGATACCAAATGATGCAAACACGGTTTGGCGCGACGATCGAATTTAAAATATTTGGTAGAATTTTCGGTGGAAGAATAATGGAAGGTTTGAGAGAAGAAATCACGCCTGTAGTGCGGGGTTGAGGGAGGAGAACGCGGAGATCGCGAGGGGAGAGAGGGAGAAGGAGGGAGATAAAATCTCAATTTTTCATTAATACTTTACTGACTAAAAACATCGGACCCTCATCCCTTTACATAGGAGGGATGATAATACAAAAATAGAAACTAATTTAAATTGACACCCAATTTTCCTAAACTGACTCTAACTAACTTAAAATTCAAAATCGACAACTAAATGATTGAGATCACATGCAATCTTGTTGGAAAAGAAAAGAGCTCACCCATATCTTTAGTACCACATGGGGGAGTGGTCATTATTGGGTCTGTCCATGGGGCTATATAAGGAGCCCCACACCCCCTGTACTCATTGAGAACTTCAATAGAAGAAATGCCCAATTCAGGGGCTTCTCCCGTGGTTTCATCCCGCTCCTTCTGGAGTAGGGTTTCACGTCAAATCTGGCATTCTTTCTTTATTCTTTATCTTTATTCCATGTTTTGCTTCCGCTTTCTATTTTATTACATGGTATCAGAGCGGGTTAGATCCTCGAGGATTTCATGATTCATTTTTATATTCGAGATTCGAGTCATTATTTGTTAGTGAAGATTTTTTTTGAAGATCGTGTTCGTTCAATTTCCTGTTCTAGGGTTTTTCAAACCCTAGATTTATTTTCCGGCTGCGCGCATCTGGGCGGCGCAAGTCCACATCGCCTCCACATGATCGGCAACGGCAATCTCCTGCGACTTCTCCCTTCTAGGCGACATCATGCCCTCCTTCCTGTTCGGTTCCAGCAGGCAAAGAGCCTCCTTGCGCTTCCCTCTCTGGCGAAATCTCCAACAGGCCGCATCTCAAGGCTGCAGCAACACAGGCCGCAAGGGATCTTCTATCCCCTAGAAGCCCAACATCGAGGCGGCAACACGGTATCTGCAGCAGGAGCCCCACGGCAACAGGACCGCAACCCATCTTGGCGGACTTCCAGTATGCGCAGGCATCGCGCATCCCTCCTCCAACCGGGCCCAGGCGGAACCCTCCCGATCCCTGGCGGAGGCGACTCGCGTGTGGTACGGCTGCCCCCACCCAATCTCGCTAGCGGTGACAGATCCCCACGGCAGCGCTCGGCGGCGCAACCCCCAGCCGCGCAAGCGACGAGCACCTCATGCGCGAGGTGCTCCTCCCTTCCAGAACCCTTGGCGGCGCTGTACAGCCCCTTGAGGGCGACGAGCGATGGTCCCCCCCCACCTTTTGGCGGCGTTGGCGTGCAGAAGAGGGTTCCCGTAAGAGAGAACCCTAAATAAGGATGTGGGGTATTTTTTTAAAAAAATGTTTCTTGTTGGGCCTGTTAGGCCGTGTGATGTTTAAAGAAAAAAAATCAAAAGAGAAGAGCAGGGTCAGAGAGAAAAAAAAGGGCCGTGGGCTATTTCTAGGCTCAAGTAAGCCATTGGTTAATTAAGAAAATATTATTTTAAAAAAATTTGAAAGAAAAGTCGCGTACAAAGAAAAGTCGTACGCAATTATAAAAAAAGGGGGAGAAAAGGCCGCGCACAATAAAAAGCCGTACGCAAATATATTGTAAAAAAAATTGATGTGAAAAAAAAGAAAAAAGGAGAAAGCCGCAATATTTCAAAAAAATGGGGGGGATAGAAAGGAGGCTGAAAAAAAAGAGAGGAGAAAAGTAAAAAAATCGCGTACAAAAAGTCGTACGCATAAAAAAATGTGATTCATATTTGCTTCTCCCAACTTGTCTTTATTTTCATTTTTCTCACAAGTTTGGGAGAAAGGGGGAGTAAAAGCTACATCGTTGATTGACAGACCAAATACTCCGGATTTCACAGAATATCAAGCCATCTTCACTGTGCATCGATCTTCGTCGTGGTGTCTCTATCCTCGACATCGACTCCGCACTGGATTTGTTTTCTTCAAGGCACGACGGAGACAAAGTCCGGTGACCTGCAGGCACGACTGAGACAGAGATCCGGTGACCATGCAGGCACGACAGAGACAGTCCGGTGACCTTCCAGGCACGACAGAGATACGTTCCGGTGACCTGATATACCCGTCAGCAAGCGGGTTTGTCTACCAGTTGCAGATACATACGCTTATTGTGGTGATTTCAAATGAAGATGTAATGATGTATATTTTTCTTTATTATTGCAAGTTGCAGCTGTCCCAGCTACCAACTTGAGGGGGAGTGTTGGAAAAGAAAAGAGCTCGCCCATATGTTTAGTACCACATGGGGGAGTGGTCACTATTGGGTCTGTCCATGGGGCTATATAAGGAGCCCCACACCCCCTGTACTCATTGAGAACTTCAATAGAAGAAATGCCCAATTCAGGGGCTTCTCCCGTGGTTTCATCCCGCTCCTTCTGGAGTAGGGTTCCACGTCAAATCCGGCGTTCTTTCTTTATTCTTTATCTTTATTCCATGTTTTGCTTCCGCTTTCTATTTTATTATAAATCTCATTTATTTAAATAGAGATACGATAATTAAAAAAACGTAAATAAAATTGTCCACTAAATTAATTAAAAATTCGGCCCTATAATTTGAAGTCACGCTGCATCATAATTTATTCTTCCTCCTCTCTCCAGCAATGCTTATGTTACAACTTAGCGAATCTTGTTAATGAATTGCTCTTGAAATAACCATCCACATCGATCAACCAGATCGAAATGAATCAAAATGCAAACAAAAACTTGCACACAAAATTGTCGTAATGAATCTGTATAATTGGTGTGATTTAATTGGTGTGATTGAAATTTCCATTGGCATGCCATTAATTTTGTAAGTCAAAAAGATCAAAATGGGAGTGTATGATTGGTGTAATTGAAATTTCAATTGCCATTCCACCAAATCAAGGGAAACCGATACTTTATAGGGTTGATACCACATGTCATGGATCGAAATATCATGATATATTAGTGGTAGATTCATATCGACAAGTATACCGAAATCACTATGGATACTCTTCTCCAACTCAATTTAACCTTGCAACCAAACCAACCATTGGTATCACATCTTTACACAACATTAGTAGTCACGGTAGCACCAAGCATAGTCACATGCAGGGAATGGAATAATGCCAAATATATCGTTGATACATGGTTATTTGTCATTTGTCAATATCTACAAGTTAAGGATATCAATATCATCCTGGATATCCTTTTCTCCGATATCAAGCAATATTTGACAAAATATCATCTCAAATGACCCATAATTGGCAAATTTTGACATTTTTAGTGTATACCTTCACTATTTGGACCGATATAATCGATATCGTAATGATCTCAGTGCTCTAACATCAAGATCAACCATTTTGCTTGCTTATATTGCTTATTTTAGGAGGACAGAAACTTAAGAGTATTTTTTATTTATTTTTTAGTTTCATAGGTTATACAAAACCGATATGAATTAAGGGATTTTAACATCATGACCCCTGTAAAATTTTTGCAATTTCATTCCAACCCTTAGGGTTGCTAATCAAACTGAATATGATCATATTCGATTAGAGTTCATTCGATAATGTTCGAAAAATATTTGTTCGTTTCTAAACGAACTAAACATGAACTTCAAATTTTAGTTCGATTGCTTAACGAACCGAATATGAACATAACATATGTTCGTTCGATAAAAGTTTGAGTTTAATCTACATATGCGTGTACATTTCTATGTGTAACTTCTTATTTTTACACTAAATAAATTTTGGGTTAAAGAAATTATGGTATTTTTTAGGCTTTGTACCACTTTATTTTGAATAGTTTCTTATTATTACGGCTTATCGAACCTTATCCAGTTTTGAACTTGTTAATATAAACAATTCTGAGTTAAGTTAAATCGTTAACGAACTATTATCGAACCGAACTCGAACATTTGATTTTTAAACGAACTCGAACATATCCTATAGAACATTTATCAAACCGATCTCGAACTCAAACTTTCGAACTTTCTTACTGAACAGAACCCGAACATAGGTTTGTTCGTTACAGTTCGGTTCGATTGGCAGCCCTACGAACCCTTGGCTTTTTCATATGTACCTCAACAACACATGTAATCATAATCAGTCTTACACCACGATCCCTTGAAGGGGCACGGTTAGGTTGTATTCAAAGATGCCAGAAATGAACAAGGAGAGTGTGTCACAGTGGTGCCATCAATTTGACTCTTCTTGAATTAATCAAACCACAGGAAAGACCCAATTAGATATTTTCCACCTCTCTCATTCCTTTCCCCTACACTGCTTCTTCCTCTTCCTCTCGCTTCCACGAGCAGATCCTGCTGATCCTTCCCGATGGTAAAGCCTCCTCGACTCATAACAAGGCCCTATTTCGAGTTCATCTGACACCTCTCATCTATGTAGCTACGAGCAACACCAGTATAGTGTCGGAGAAGCTAACAGGGATGTTGCTCCATGAATGTCGCTGAAGAGCATGAGGTGGGAATGTACTAGTGACAAGCCTCTAACTTTTTGGTAGGACGGTTGTAATCGATGAAGCACGCAACTCGATAAGTGTAAAACAACATGAGAAATTAGTGCTACAGTCACGTGATGAACAATTTCATAAAGATGCAGCAAATGATGTTCACGCACATGCATTGCCTAATGGTCACTATGTGGTATATGGTGAAGGATCATAGAATCCCCATCTTATAGGATGCCACATATATTATATTGTTTCTCTCCACAACAAGAACACAAGATTGTAACAAATACCATGGGACCTTGGGCATTATATAATGGGTTGACACATTTCTTCATCCATTGAGCTCCACTCCTTACTACTCTAAAGATGTGTTCCATAAGGAAGAAGGTCCATGTTCTACCTCAAAAGAGAGTCCAAACATGGAAGCAAGATCTGTGTCTAATGAAACGAGCGTAACGTTGAGTTCTGAGGACAAATTGATGAGGTTTCCCACTTACAAGAGATGCTTAGTGGAAATGAATGTTTTTTAAGGAAAAAGATTGTGTGATGTCAAGAAAATACCTACCTTATAGTAGATAGGGAAGTTGAGCATGTGAGACACTAGCAAGGTGGGGGAGGGGTGGGGGAGACAGTGGCATAGGGGAGGGGAGGTGGAGAAGGCAGCGGTATGGGGGAGGGGAGGCGGAGGAGCATGAGGGAGGGGAGGGGGAGCACGTGGCGATGTGGGGAGGGAAGGGCAGTCGCAGGAAGTGGCACAAGGGAGGAAATGATGTGAGGGAGGAGAGGGGGAGCAGGCACCTAATGAATGTGAAGGATGGGGAAGGAGAGGGAAGAGCATATACAATAGTCAAGAAATTCACTTTAAGTGTCACATGTTTTTTACGGATTCCGATCATTTTAATAGCCAAATATATGGGAATTACCATACGGGCCAAGGTACAAGAGTTGGTCATTTTGTAAGGGTTGAAGTTTACACAATTTTTTATGTAATTGGCAAAGTTTACGGGTATTGTCGTGTAAAATACCGTGAATGAATAATCGAAATTATGATTAGTTGTTTTAAAAATCTATTGATGTAGATCCATGGCATACTCCAGTTGGTTTTCATCATCTTTAGTTCATGTAAATGTTTTAGTTTCTAATCTCCTATATTAGACCATTTTCATTTCAATTAAATTTATGGTTACCATGAATGAAATACTCAATAATATGTATGTTATTGTACTCATTTGTTTGTTTGATTTTTGATATCATTCCGGGCTTTCATTTATACATAGTATGAGATATAACAAGTTGTTAATTGACTAAATACACCCTCGTCATATTTATAATAGTGTATTTGTATGTTACTCACTGTTCTGGAAATTAAAATGATTTTAATTCACAAAATATCACTTTTTTGAGCTGTTTTAGAGATTTTCACTGATATCTGTGATATATCTAGATATATCCAGTTTTAGATTTACTGATAGAATATCGACATTACAGACATTGCCATTTATCCAGATCAAAGAGAAATGTCAACATGCCACTAGCATGTCATTGTGTTTCTCTCAAAGCATATTGATAGCATGTTTGCCTCACCTATTGGCCCAACGGCTCAATTTGTTGAGAAAAGAGAACCTGCAATGCAATTCTTGAGTCCTTTTCATTTTTTCAGATTCCTCTTTGTATTTTTTTTATTGGCCTAAAAATTTGAGTAGCTTATTTTCTACAAATAAAATGAAAGCAATGGGCCTAAATTGACATTCGTACCCACTTATCTTCTTCCTCTTTTCCTACATCTAAAAATTTAAATAAACAGATAGTGAAGACCATTGGACTGCTTTAAACCACCATTGCAAACCCTTTCAGTAGCCCATGGGACACCCTATAACCATTTAATATCACACCATGCCCAATGCCTAAATAGACTCTTGTGGTAACTCCGAATAATGTTCCATACTGCCAGTGGCACCTCTTCAGAGTATCTATAAGTTGCAGAAGGGTGCATATGCCGATTGTGAAATAGACTCTTGGAGAGCACTTTGTCACCAAGGATATTGGAGTTCTTTAATATTTCTTTGATATTAGGGTTGTCAAGAACAATAAAGGTTTGGCGATGTCTCGAAATGAATACACCATGGATTTTCTCAAGGGAATCGACATGCTTGGAATAGATTGACTCTTATCACATGAATATGAATAACTATCTACAAGATGATCTTACCAAGGAGATGGATGCTTAATAGTAGAGAGTATTAATTGGAAAGCTTTTCTATGTTTTAATGACTTATTTCGACACTTCTTTTTTAACATAGGTTAGACAGTTCACTAGTAGAACAAATAAGGACATTTAAATGCAACCATTATGATTTTCAAACAAGTAAGACCATTTACTGAAAATGGTTTTTTTACTACGAAACCATTTTTAAAAGTACTTGCCTACTGTCGATCTCTTTGATACGAGAAGGAAGTGAAGGACAATCAAATCTATAACCATCATCGAAGGCTATCCAATAAAATGCGCACTCACTATCAATGGATCTCACTTCTTCTCTGTTAGGTTATATAATGACACCTCTGACGGACATCCCCAAGGGTCAAATTAGGTTTCCTTCATATCCACAAATCCAAGTCTTTTGAACAACCTTAGCTTACTTATCCATCTCCTTATGATCTTTTAACAGCTCTTAGTTTATGGCATGAACCCTCGATAACATGATTCGACCCACATAAATAAGAGAGAAGTGGTACTGATCATACTTCTGATCAAGGGTCCAATTTCCCATTTTGGCTACTCTATTCTAACTAGGTTGACCGTGAATAGAACAATGGTCTCAAGGTCAAAAGGACCTTCCATCTTTAATGTTTCATTGTGCTGACTAAAACACTTACCACGTTGATCTGAATAACCACTTTAATAATCTTATTCTTCCCTACTTCCACCTTAAAGATCTTATTAAAAAGACATCCAATTCTTCTTACTCTGATACTAGACTATTACTCGCTGATAGGAAAAGAGAGAAAAACAAAGCAATGCCAAGAGCTCCGTCAATCCGCATCGGATGGTTCTTCCATTATCTCTTGATTCTGGGATTGTCAAAAAAGAACAAACCCCATAAGCCTTTTCTTGACTCGTGACGCAAGGATTTGATGCCCCGGTGGTGTTAAATGTTCCATAGACATATTGGCAAAAGTATAACCACATGAAGGAGCATTCAACTAACATTTTATAGCTAGGCCAGTGTTAAATCATAGTACATGGTGAAGACATGTCGTTGTGGGTTGATATAGGCAAGTTCTATTCTTGAGAGCTTTTATGTGCACATTTATGCTCCAATGATGATCAAATAGGATAACATGGTTGCATCCGTCGCTGACAATCTTGATCTTCATGATAGTACTAAACATGTTGAAGTAGAGTACACTAAATCGACAATATGATCTAAATCTATGTTTGACTTCTTATACTTCATCTAAGGTTCACATCTTTAATGCAATCACCAAAGCACTTGTACCAAATGTCAACCATGTATATCCAAGTTAAAAATGATAGATTTACATATATATGCTCCGACTTTAGGGGGGGCATTGACTAAAAGAAAATTGTTACTCTTGAGTCGTTCTCATATTGTATTTAGTTAGGATGCTCGATGTTTCTTTTGCTAGAGATGAATTATGAAACTTGGAAATTTTCATATTTTTTATAAAGAGAAATCAATAAAAAAATTTCTTTAGTTTTACTTAAAAATTGTAATATGTTAGGTTGATAGTTGAATGGTTAATTTCCTTTTGCAATTTAAAATATATTTGTTAAGTTGATAGGATAATTAGATTTAATTTTTCCTTTGTACTTTTGAGATATTTTGAATTTTATTATCAATGATCATGATTGTATGTTTAAAGATCATGTTGGTCAATGAAAGAAAAATCAAGTTGGAAATTCAGTTTTTTGAAAGTTCAACTCCATGACCCCTCCTTTATTCACTTCTCCTCTTATGCATCTTCATGCTTCTCCTTTAAAATCCATGTTACCCCTCCGTGACTTGCTTCTCCTCTCATATCTTTGTACAACTCTAAAATCCCAAGTTACATACGTACTTTCTTTTGGAAAGGAAAGGGGTGTGACGTCGAGATGTCCACCAAAAATAGTCTATATATTCACAAAATCAAAGATTCTAGGGACCAAAAACCCCATAGATTTTTAGCATGCTCAAACACATTTCCAGTATACATTCTTTCCCCTCAAAAAACAACTCCATTACAAGCTAACCACAATGACCGGAGGATAGACGCTACCCAAATCTTAATGAACTTGCTACCTTCTCCCAACTAGGGATGTCCATATGGGCATATCCATTGCGTACCTGACCCGAATCCACCTCATTTAAGAATCTAAAACCCGTCCCATTTACTTTTGGACATGTTTGGGTTTTAACTTTACTACTCACGAGAGTATGGAAATGGGTCTGGGATTGTCTTGTGGGTCCCCGAACCCACCCCAAACTGAATAAAAAATAAATAAAAATATGTGTGTGTTGTATTTTAGTTTAACTCATCAAATCCATTTCGTATCTAATAGGTATCGAATCTACATATATAAAAATACAACTCAATTTCCTCCTCTCCATCTATTTATTCATATTCAACTACTTTTTGGTAACTACAATAAATAAAAGTATATCTGGACCTTAACATTCCTTACACATTGCACATCTTTGTGTACCACCATATTACATGATCTTCTTATGTTTGATCTATGTGTGAACATCTTATGTACATTTATGAATAGCTTAAAATTTTACTATATCGAACATGTAGGTAACCATTAGGCGCATGGGTATCCGTCGGGTATATGGGACCACTAGAAATCACTCGCTTAATAAATGGGTGAGTATGGGTAGTGATCTTATTATTGGGTACGAGTTTATGAATATTGATACTCGCACCAAACATGACCCACTAACATTCCTACTCCCAACCCATCAATGGACTCCCAAAATGCATTCCATTAAGCAATGCATGTCGCAAACCATACCTCCCATGAAACAAGACATCAAAGAAGAGATGGCATGCATCCTCAATTATCATCAAGCAACACTCGTAGATGCTCACAATACTTGGGAAAATCCTGACCCTTCGCTCGACAGTCATTAATCGTTCCCTTCCCGAGGTTCAAATTAATAGTCGGACCCTTAGCGAAATTTCCACCGCGAGATGTATTTGGACCGAACCAAGTCATTCCTAGAGTTGAAAACAATGACATGTATGCCTTCTTCATAGTAAATCACCCTTCCCCTCATGTCCAAGGATCTACAGTGTCAGAAAGGCTCCCAATTATAGATTGGGCCTCCAGAAGCGTCAGAAACTAAGTAAAACAATGATTAGTTAAAGCACAATGAAAACAAAGCGGTCGATCGTCAGTCTTTGCATTCCTTCACTATGCAATTTGCATTCACCGCAAGTGTAAAGAATCTAAGGAACCTAGCAGTGTACGGACCTTGACCGGTTTAATCATCAATCCAAAAGTGAAAGCCCTCCCCATCTCCCAGGATTGGGTTTATATATGGGACCACATGCGGAAGAATCAAACAGATGTTGCTCTAGAAGTTGGATGGTGCACTAATAGCAATAATTTAAGATGATGGGTCCGTAGAAATGCCATATATAAAGCGCAACTATTCGTTAAATAGATCAGAGCCAACAACCCCCCCCCCCCCCCCCCACCACATACACACACACCATCACCACCCAAAAAGTTGAGTAACCCACTTAACAAGGAGAGCACCCTCCATTTCCTCCAAACTTAGGATCCCTGGACAACCATCACCCCCCCCCCCCATGCAGCAAGGTTTTCCAGCTCACTAGTGGCATCCCCCGCACTTTTCCATCAAAAGATAAAAAATTCTCTGCATCAGCGCCTCCAATCCCACCTTCATCCCAGCAAGAAGCAGACAGGTAGAGAGGAAAAACACCAAGATAACAAGCAGCAGTGCCTTCAGCAGAATGAGAAACTCATGCCCCCTCCCTCAATAGAAAAGTCGCATGCCAACTAGACAACTTCCTCTACATCTCAAAGAAAATTACAGGGGCTGAATCCAAGTGTGTCAATCTGCCTCCCACCAAGGTCAAGCCAAGGTATGGCAATGGGAGTGCGGACCAAGGAGTCTGAAGGGTAGTCCAACATCTCTCACCTCCCCCTTTGTCATTCCAAAAGGAGCAAACACAGACTTCCAATCCATGATCTGCAATCCAAAGATCCTCCCAAACTGTTCAAGGACAATGGCAACCCCCTCAGCAAATCCCATGTCTCCCTCCATAAAGAAAACAATGTCATCTGCATATTAATGAATCAGCACATGAATCTCACTAACAACAAAACTAGTCAGAAAGCTGCCCTCATTTGCTTTGACAACAAGTCTCATCAAAGCATCAGTAAAAATAGAAAAAATCAACGTAGCGCATGGACAACCTTGCCTAACCCTTCTCTACAGCTGAAAGAAGCCCCCTCTTGTGTGTCATTCACAAACACTGCATAAAAGGAAATCATAATACATCTCCGCATCCAATCAATCCACTCTCCACGAAAGCCTATGCAACAAAGGGATACCCAGATGAACCTTCAATCAACATTGTCATAAGCTTGGGAAAAATAGACTTTCCGGAGGAAACCCTAGATCTTCCTCCATCTCTACTCAACAATAATCTCTGAGGTCATCACCCCCCCCCCATCCATCATGAAACAACCTAATATAAAATCCATATGTGCTTGATCAATGATGGAGATGAGAACCTTCCGCAACAAATTAGCCAACACATTTACCGCAATCAAATAAATGGCTTTAGAATAAGCAACAGTGCATAAATCAATGATCGTTCAGATCACGCCCTTCTTAGGCAGAAGGAACAAAAGTGAGCCTTCCAAATGCTCAAAGCCTCAATTCGTCGCCCTTTGCAATTGATCAACAACTTCTAGAGTCTCCAAACCCACCAAGTCCAAAAACTCCCTTAGAAACAATTTCGGAAAACCATTCGATCCCAACAAGCTATTAGCATTCATATATAAATTTTGGATGGATCTCTACGGGAGATCCATCCCACTGTTTCTCAATAAAAAAACTATTAGCATTCAACTCAGAAGTCACCCTTTGCACTTCCGCTAGGAGGAAAGGACATGTCAACTCCTTTTGGAACTCAATCCATCGTGGAATATCTCTACACTCCCATCTGGCCTCACCACCAAGTAACCCAAGGTTTACGAAAGCAGTATGTGTATGAGTTCGAACAGGTCATTGAATAGTGATTAAGCGATATGCGGGGGCATATGTATATGTGGTTCTGCGTAGTTTTCTAATTTTTATTTAAAAATACATAAATATCAACAAAAGTGACTACAACTGAACTGAATTTATGAATAAATGTGGTACAACAGAAGATCTAAGAAAAATGACTTTCATGTAAAGCTCAAAATAGTACAACTAAATATCAAAATCATCAAAAATAGTATTACATGATCTGATTTAATATATAGAATCAAAATAATATAACTAAAATTAAAATCAAAGAAAAATAAAATAAAACTAAATGGTTTGGATCTCAGAACAAACAATTTAAACCCTAAAAAGATTGAAATTCATATAATAATTCAATGTAATAGAGTATAATAATATTTAAATAATTATAATATGATAATTCTAAAATATACTTTTATATTAGTTCTTTTTATCATACTATCTTAGATAATGTTTATTCCAGTCCGATTATTCCATTAAGACTCGGGATTTGAATCCCTTTTATTTCTTCAATCATTAATAAGAACTAATAAGTTTCGGTCCGATTAATCATTTTGATTAATCATTTTGGTTGAATGTTTTTACGTAGATGATAAGTAAAAAGGCAATAGGAACTAGAATAAAGAGTGTAGTACCAATAAATACGAGAATATTTACTTCCATAATCTCATTTTTTACTTCGCAATAACTCGGGATTTGTGCTTTAGGACCCCATAGTAGCAACAAAGAATGTGCTAAACTATTCGCAGGAGTAGAAACCGCAACAATTAAGAAATTGCAGCCTTCCAAATAAGAATTAGCCAATCCATGAGTATATCATGAAGTTACAAAAGTTGTACCCGCGGACCAACCTCCTAAAGCAAAATAAGCACAAGGAAAGAGCAATAGGTCGGACCAACCCACCAAACGAAACGGTCCCTACATACAAGTTGAAATTACAAAACAAAAGTAAACAAAATAGTAAGCTATACAGTATAAGTTGAAATTCAGATCAATTTATATCAAACTAAACGTATCAAGAAACTGAAATTGAAAGCAATAGAAATTGAAACATCAGTAATAAATAAAAATAAACATCAATAATAAATAAAAATAAATAGACCTCAGACCTCACTAATAGAAAAATCGTTGTAGATATTTTCTCAAACAAGAGTAGGGAATCAAGCTTTTCTAAATCATATCATATCTGTATCTTAAGATCCGGATTCGATTACCCAATTAGACCTTAAGCGAACGCACAGAGCGCATATATGCCCGCACAACCCGCATATGCGCAAATGGCACATAAAGGGGGACTTCATGTAATCGGTGCGCTGAGGAGACTGATTAGGCAGGTACGGCCGCATATGCGGGCACACATACCACTTTCATGAACACTGAGGTGACATTCAATGAGATGATGATAATGATTGTAAATCGCCTCCCAATGAATCGATCCCCATCCATCTCCACATCATCCACTTCAATGGATTGTACCAAATTGAGCCATCCGGAATGGGCGTCCCCCCTATTTTAGTCGTCTCTGTCTAGATCTTTGATTCTACTCTTTTTCCTTCTTTGATCCTCCACTATGAGAATACGATTTTGTTTACATCTCGTAGCTTTCTCTTCATCTATTAACTTCTTTGAATCCTCCAAGCGATCAAGCCGTACAATCTTATCATGAGTATCATCCCTACGATGTCCTCTGAGCTCCTGATTCTCCTTTCTAAATCAAATAAAAATTGCACGCAGTACTTTAAGCTTCTTTGCTATATGCTTGGAGGTTGAGACCTTCTGCTCTTGCCAGCATCTCAAGACCATTTTACAGAAGCCTTCCTCCATAAGCCATGACCACTCAAAATGGAAAATGCTACCAAATGTTGCCCTTTCCCAAAGTCTTAGTAGATCAGTGTGTTTTCCGAGTGCGATCAGGACAAGGCGACAAGGCTAACACAGATCCCAAGGGAAAACTCTCCAACGATCCATAGATCCAAAAAATGATCTCGACGAGATCGAAATGAGTTGTTTCTCAAAGTAAATTTCGAGTTCATCCAAGACCAACAATATCCCCCACACAAACTCCGCAAACAAAGGCGAAACAGGTGTCCACACCACCCTTATCTTGAGGGTGATCAGCAGACAATAGTGCGGGATTGAAATCACCACCCACTAGCAAAGCCAACTTTAGAAAATAGGCCCGCGCCACTCTAAGCTTGTCCCACATCTCCGTCGATGCAGGAGCCCTTGAAGGGCCATAAACAGCGGAGAGCAGCAAATGAAAATCATCAAAGTGCCTTCTAAGAAGAACCAACAAAAATGATAACTACATATTAAGTCCACAGCTCTAGCAAATCCCCTTTTCAATGAATGACCACGCCACTGGAAGCGTCCACTGATGGTATAGCCCTAACCTCAGAGGTGAGAACACCCCAGATTCCGCCACGAAAATCGGACCCACGCCTCAAGTTTTATCTCCTGCAAGCAAATAGCATCGACCTTCCAAGCTTCAAGTAGGAGCCCAATTGCCTTCTATTTGTCTGACTTCCCTAGACCCCAAACATTCTAGGAGAGATCATCTTTATTTATCAACAATGAGGGCACACTCCACGAACCTTACACCAACTTAGTTCATGACTACCTTAATCTTCCATGTTGCCATATCTATGGTGACGCCTCTACTAGTACTACCACCTTCACTACAAACATCAGCAACCTCTGAGGATAACACAACCACAAGACCAACAGTTCCACGTTTCGATGACATACGTCGATGGTGTCTCAAACACCTTGATGTGGTCCACCTTACAAATAACCAGCGCGAGTGGTACAATAATATAGGATGAAGTAGCAGCACTACAACTCCTGAAATGCATCATGCAAGCATCTAGACTAATAGGAGAAGGCACCTCCCCAACATTCTCCTCATCAGACTCCTCAATATGCTTCTCATGCACCGAGTCAAGCTCCCAAGCTTGTTCCACAACATTCCCCTCAAGAATCACATTTGCATGTGTTATAAAATATGAAGAATGCGGAAGCGAACATGGAAAAGATAAAGAACAAATAAAGAACGCGGGATTTTAACGTGGAACCCTACTCCGTGAGGAGCGGGATGAAACCACGGGAGAAGCCCTCAAAGGGGTGTGTTTCTCTATTGCTTTTCTCAATAAATACAGGAGGTCTGGGGCTCCTTATATAGCCTTCCCAGAACCTCCAAGTCCCACCATTGGGCGGTATGGGACTAAACACAGGATGGGGTAAATGGATCTTCTCCAGGATCCATTTACCCTGCTACAACTCAATAGGTGCACTACCAAATACTCCAACACTCCCCCTCAAGCTGGAGCATGCAATGCTCTGCTTGGACAAACAAACAGAAAGAAACTCAACTCACGCTACAGGACACTACGGACAATATCAACCCAACGCGCACATTGCTGCAGTCGAGGACGTTGCTTCTCATGCCGTGCAGGTGAGGAGGACGAACGGGTTGGAGTGTGAGTCAACTGAAGACTCGGAATCTGACCATCGAGTCTGAACTTGCGCCTGAAGTCTCCTCGTCGGAGAACTGGGTCTCTCCCATCTGGCTCAGAGAATGGTGCACTGCTCTGGTGTACCTATGATACCACATGAAAACCCTTGCCCTCAAGGGAATGGTCCTCTGCTCTAGAGTCCCTATGGCTCACATGAAAACTCTGGCCGAACAACAACAAGAATGGAGCTTCAAAAAAAAACAACAACAAGAATGATGGGGACCTCGAACTGATGATGGCAACATATGCTCATCTGACAATGACCGCATACTCGTGCGTGTCTGAAACTGGACTCGGAAGACAATCGTCGAGTCTGAAACCGAACTGTAGAGTCTGAAATATCTGGCCGGTCTAGATAATTTGTATCTGGCATCTGACATCTGGAGAAGACCTGTGACTCTACATATACTCCCCCTTTCTCCCATACTTGTCGGAAAACATGAACATCGACAAAGTTGGGAGAAGACACTATAATGGGGTTACAAAATACCAATAAGCCGTTTACAAGTTGTTCGGCTTCTCAAATCATGAATAACCTTTGGCCGTTCATTTTTTTACGGCTCTTTATCATCACTTTTTTTAAAGCCACTCATTTTTTTAACGGATTTGTCTCTCTTTTTCAACATTTTTTTTCAAAGCAATTTTTTTAAGGTCGTATGATCATTTTTTTTTTCGGCCTCCCTTTTTTTTCAACTTTCCTTTTTTTTTAAATTTCTACAAAATATGAAGAATGCGGAAGCGAACATGGAAAAGATAAAGAACAAATAAAGAACGCGGGATTTTAATGTGGAACCCTACTCCGTGAGGAGCGGGATGAAACCACGGGAGAAGCCCTCAAAGGGGCGTGTTTCTCTATTGCTTTTCTCAATGAATACAGGAGGTCTGGGGCTCCTTATATAGCCTTCCCTGAACCTCCAAGTCCCACCATTGGGCGGTATGGGACTAAACAGAGGATGGGGTAAATGGATCTTCTCCAGGATCTATTTACCCTGCTACAACTTAATAAATGCACTACCAAATACTCCAACAGCATGCATCATAACATAAAGCACTACAGGTTCATTGGCCACAGATATATATAGTTCACAAGAAACGAATTCAGGAAGCACTTCAATCTCTTCTACATTCGCAATAATCGATTCGCTTACTGAAGCATCACGAAAGGCCATAAGCGGTGTCTTAGGAACGTCAGACGGAGGGAAGCATTTAGTCCAAACCTGGCGGAAGCTTGTCCGACCCACATGAGTGGTCTCAAAGACTTGTCCAAGATGACAACCCTTCAAAGCCACCATGGCATCTACATCTATACACAGATGTAGGCCATCAGAAACAATCTTAGTCACCCTCTCCGTAACAGAGCAATATGAAATGAGTCCAAAATTCGAGAGGCATCTACATCCATACACAGATGTAGGCCATCACAAACAATCTCAGTCACCCTCTCCGTAATAGAGCAATCTGAAATGAGTCCAAAAGTCGAGAGGTGAAGGTTAAGCCATAGACTCGGAATAATCGTCAGGGACTGCATACCATGGCACCATTGCAAAAACGAGGGCAACTACACTTTGCATGAAAATCTATAGTGTCTACTCTAAGAAGAAGGGTATCATGCTCCACAGTTAGCCCATGCATATAGACAGAGGGACGATACAAATTGTACAGTGCAACAAAATCACCAGCAAACTCCATATCAAGGAAATATCGACTGCATCTCCCTACTCCCTTCATGTTTTCCTCGCAAGAGAACAAGGAACCAATAAGAATGTGAGGAATGTGAACCATCAATGCATCGACAAGGCTTTCTTGCAAGCACATACGAGTCTCCTCCACAAGTTGCAACTTCTGAGAAGTCTCCAATGATGCATCGGAAGGGTCTGGATGTTGCACAAAAGCCTCCTCTGACCTCATTCGAGGAATTACAAAAGGCAATCACTCCTTACACATCTTGCATTCACACCGTCAATGGCCCGAAACCCCACACTTGAAGAAACGGACCACCATCCTTGAAGAAACAATGCTCCGGCAATTTCTTCGATGAGTCACCACCTGCCCACATTCCCCATCTTTATAACCAACTACCGAACACCCATGCTCCAAGAGAGGAGCCCCAAGGTTCCTCAAAACCCTCAACAACATCTCCAGCAGAACCATCTCCCACACTACAAGAGCATGAGGTCCCACCGGCGACCACAAGCGGAGTGTTAGCCCACCCACGCGTAGTAGAAAAGCCAAGGGAGAAAACTCTAGGTCATCCTTGATCATAGCATTTCGACAAAGCAGTGAAAGCAGAAGCCCTAGGTTATGCCCGATCAGCACAATGTTGCAGAGCAATGGAGGTGGAAGCCCTAGGAACCCCCATGAGCAATGGAGTCGGTAAAGAGGATGCCAGAGAGCATCCAATGTGGCGGCGCCAGAAAAGAGGTTCCCATTTAGTGAGTATGATCACCATCACCCGAGCACATGGACCCCCGCCACTTCATTCAGAAGTTTATACGTACTTTGAATATGTCGCATACCATCACTTTTAGGTCCTTGCATTCTTTTTTTTCCTTCTTTGTCCTCTAAATAGGCATACAATTAAAAACTATACTAACAACCTCACATACAAAAAAAATAGAATTTGCAAAAAAAATGTATGTACAAATTACAACCTAGTTTCTCAAAAAACAAATAACAACCTAATGAAAAAAAATCAAGATTAAACCTAAGAAAGAGGGGAAATTAATAACGGATTCCAATGATAAGTAGTACTGGAATTTTCTAAATTTCATAATTTTGCACAGCATCACTTCGCTCAATCTCTTTCCATAAGGTCTCCATAAGAAAGTTAAGCTGCTGTTTTCCTGCACGATCTATGGCCGATGTATGAGACCTTGGTCCTTAATCATTCACTATTCCGGGGCATTCACTCATATTACCTTAAACTGGGCAGTCGACATTTGACCAAGGCCTCAGCAACTTGGTCCATGTTCATCTAATCATGGATGATTTCCACGTTTTGCACAAGGATGGGGTTTTCAAATAATTTATATCTTAGTACATGCTCATATTCTAGCCGTTAAGACTTTTAGGTTAGGGTAGTTAGCCAGATATTTAGTCCAAATTATAGGATAAGAAACTAGAAGGAACTTTAAAGTCACATTTCTGTGGTCGCGAAAATGCCAACACCAGGAAATCTATTCCGCACCAAAAATGTCCCTTGCAAACAGAAATTTAAAATAGGTGTGGTAGGATAACCATTTTCAAAATATAATAGTTTACTAAAGAAACTATAGCCATTTGATCAAAACATAATGTTATCCTAAAGAATCTTAAACGGTGCCATCATAAGAAAGTGCACCACATTTTCCTCCCACGGCCTTAATCTACTACGCCATACGGAAAGCAAACTTCCTTTCATGATCAAGTTAGAAATTGGGACTGTAGACATATCTGGAAGTGGAAGATTGCTAACAGAGTGAAGATTTTCATGTGGATTTTCGGGAGGGAAAGACTACTGACAAGGGCGAGATTGGCACGCTTATTCGAGGGGATTGGGATTGAATGCCCAAGATGCATGGACGAGGTGGACACGAAACATCTATTTTTCAGATGTGACAGTTCGGCACATATTTGAGACCGACTTGGGATCCAGGGGGTACAGGCTGAAGATATTGAGAGCTTCTGGAGCACTATTGGTGCGGGCTGGACCGGATGTGACGTGGATAGAGTGAAGGATGTGGCGACAATTTGAACGATCTGGTTGGCCACAAACGGTGTCGTTTTTCGACAGGATCATTTCTATGTTGAAAATGTGGTGAAGCATGTTAACGTGTTGGTATGGAGTTGAAGTCATTAAACAAGTGAAAGTATGTAAATAATTGTACGCTTGTAATACTTTTGTGATTAATGGTGAAGTTTTTGAGCATGCACCTATACGGTGCAGGCCAATTTAGAAATCCAAAAAACTGACCAGAAGAACGTGGACAAAACATTCACAGCGAAATCAATGAGTCAATGACTTTTTCCTCTCTACCACTAAAGTGCCCAAATATTTTATCTCTGCACAGTAGCAATCGCACCGGTGGTAGTGCAGTGTGCCTACCAACCAAAAAATCAGGGTTCGAATCCCTCCCTTGTCGGGGTTGCATTAGGTAGTCGACAACCAGCATAAAAAATGATCGTATCTTTCAACATGAATTTGAGCAAGAATACATGTAGACGATCCTACTTATAGTGAGAGAAGGCTTCGTCATTTTTTTTTGCATAGTAGCAATCGTAGTTGAAGTTGGACGTTGAATGTCAAATAAAGAAGAAAGAAAGTTCTTGTTGGAGAAAATAAGAAAGTTGTTTATTCCTTAAACCCTAGGCTCTCTTATATAGAGGAGAGACCTATACGTAAATTACATAAGATGGACCTAAAGAAATAAAATAATCGAAAAGGTACATGGGAATGTATAAATATCTCAACACTACCCCTCAAGATGGAGCATAGAAGTCAATCATGCTCAGCTTGGACGGACACTTCTGAAATGGCCCCTTGAGTAATGCATTGGTAAAGATATATGTTGATTGCTTTCTTGAACTAACATGAAAGGTAGAAATCAGACCCTTCTGGATCAGAGTCAAATTCCTAAGTAGTACCTGGGAATTACTTAAATACCCAGGTTCTACAAAATGTTTTTTTACTCAAAAATTACAGAGGTGTCGCATGTTGAACATGCGACACATCTATTAACTTTTTTTACTCAAGAACTACATATATATCGCATCTTGAATATGTGATACAGATAACGCATACTGAATAAGGCCGGCGCCTATCGGCTTTGCCATTCCAGTGAATTTCTCACATGTCGCATGTTCTACATGCGACATATTTCCAGGGAATTTCCCACATGTCGCATGTTCTACATGCGACATATTTCCAGGGAATTTCCCACATGTCGCATGTTCTACATGCGACATATTTCCAGGGAATTTCTCACATGTCGCATGTTCTACATGCGACATATTTCCAGGGAGTTTCTCACATGTCGCATGTTCTACATGCGACATATTTCCAGGGAATTTCCCTGGAAAATGACTGGCCAGGTATGGGACATATGAACTTTTGAAGTTGTGGGTTTGGCCATTAGTCATCTTGCGACATGTCCGATGGGTGACATGCGACATATCATAAAAACCCTTGAAAAAGCATGGCCAATTTCATGTTTCTAATATAAATAGACATCGCATTCACGCATTCAAAGATGTATAGACAATTACCAAAGCAGGCTATGGACACAGACGTTCACAACACAGATAAATAGTGTGATCCAGAAAGACATTCCAAACATTTAATATAAATACACTTGTCCACGAACATACATTACATTTTTGTGTCATATTAAAAACTACAATGATTACAAGTCAACGCTTTTTCCTCCGCTGGTATGTAATCGTAGAATCAGGAGGATGGAACGGTAACAGGCGGTTCGCCTCGTCTATCATGTGGATTTGAGAGGGCCCCGGGACATCTTCCTCGAAGGTTGGCATCGGCGGCGGCGTTAGTGTGCAGTAAGTTGGTTGTGTCTCGCTGGCGTCCAATCCATGCCTCAACGGTGCCTGAGGCGTTGGCAAGTCGTCCCGTGGTCGCTCGGTGGCAGGTGTGAAGAAGTCTCTTTGCGCAAGGTTCTCATCTTCCGTAGCGGCTTCTTCATAGTCCATGGGTTCCGCCACTTGTTTACGCGCCCTACCTCGACCTCTTCTTCTTCCTCGTCCTCTTGCCCTTCCTCGCCTTGCCTCCTCCCTAGCCACATCAGCACGCTCGTCATGTAACGTGACCGCATCGGCAAATTGAAACGACAGCCACTCCGTCATTTCCGCCTTCGCTTGTGCCGCAATATCGCGGCATTCCTCGTGTCCAATGTCGTACACACGGCTCCACTTGGCGAGCTGCATCCAAGGAAAAAACGTAGAGGTAAATTTGTAGCAGTTTTCTTAATTAATTTACCACAAACTTCTAGTTGGAGCACTTACGTTGCTTGCCAGAGTTGCACCTAAATGTCCAACAAATCTTCGAGTTATGATCTGATACCATTGCTCGTATGCGGGCGTTGCGAATATCCCTCTGGACCGATTGATACGAACAATTCTATCTTCCCACTCATCCCAGTGGGCAATATGCAACCAGTGTTTTGCCCTCCAATCTACATGCACTTTCCCCCTCAAATCGATTGCATGGAGTTCCTCAAAGGTGAAGCAACGACATGGAATATCTTGAAGGCCCCCAAATTGTCTCAAGAAACGGTCTGGGTAGTAATACTCCACAATGTGGAAGTATATCCACGGTACCTCCGCTCTCCAAATGTGTTCGCCTTCAAGAGAGTTGGTTGGGAGATGGGCGCGGATCTCATCGGTATATGGAGTCCAAAATACCTGAATGCAAAAATTGTATTTCGATTAGTATTTTTTGTTGATATAGGAAAATTTTGTGAATGTAAAATTACCTGCTCGGGTGATTGCATGTCAAAAGCGTCCCGGTAAGGTCTCACCACGTGTGTAGGCTGTTTACGATGGGCAAACGCCGTTGCCCAGCGGACTCCTAACGGGCGCCCGTACCATTCTCTACCGTCCCTCACAACTGGAGCAATGTGGGGGAAATGCTCCCATGCCCATAGCTGAAGGAGTATGACCGAGCCTCTAATCTCTTCGGTCGCCATATCTGCTGCTAAACACAGGTGTCTGTATAGATATGCAAGTACTGCGGATCCCTAGCTCAGTGTCCCAGAGTACTTGAAATCATGCAGATGTGGTAGAGCGATAAGTGATATCAACGAGCCTGACTTGTCCGTGAATAGGACTCCACCAAGCAACTGCAAAATGTAGGCTCGAGCGTGTCTCTGTACTACCAGCTCGTCTGCATCTTCTGGCAATTCTACAAAATTGGTGGACAGCCAGCTTGCTGACACCCTGCTGCCAACGATGTCTGTGGGCAGTGGCCTAACGCCCAACAATTCCTCTCATGTATCTGCCCATGTCGCTCCAGGTGTCGTCTCCCCAGTAACCCCAGGCCCATCAATTCGCAGCCCCATGATGAATGCGACATCCTGCAAGGTGATGGTAATCTCCCCACTAGCCATGTGGAAGGTGTGCGTCTCGGATCTCCAACGTTCAACCAACGCGGTCACCAGATGCCAATTTAGGGTAATGAACTCGAGCTTTGAAATGCATCCAAATCCTGTTTCGGCTACATAAGGCTGTAGCCGGTCATCCAAAGGGATCCGACGTACATGGATCTCTCGTCGTCGGCAACGCAACCATGAAGATTCCTCCAAGAAAATTGTTAGGAAAAAAATTAAAGGAAGCAAGAAATTAAAATTACTCACATCGCCAGCCCAGACACGACGTTCTGAAGATGCAAAACAGACTGCAAGTGGGAACATGGTGAAGGATATGGTTAGATCCTCAAGCGCATCACGGAAGCGTGCTCGTCATATCGGATACGACGAAGAACGACTAGTCGCACTAGTTGTTCTATGCAGCGGAAATTAAAAATTTTTATGCGACGAAACCACATGATCGAAGAACACTTCTCAGATCGTTTCGTCTGAACCACAAACAAGTATTAGGATTACCTCTTGAAGCGTGGTTGCGATCAAGTCTCTAAACGAAGAGACCTTCTGTCTCAAGTCCGATCCGTCGGAGGAGACGCTTGCGAGCTCGGGGATGAACCGCGTGCTTCTCGCAATCCATGTTGATGATCCAAGCGGTGGATCTCCTGATCTCGACACACGAGATCCAACGTCTTCTTCGCGAGCAAGGCACGCCGAAGTAGACGGAGTTCCACGAGCAAAACATCGGGCAGCATAACGACGGTGCCGCGGCGATGGAGAGCCTCTCTAGGGCATCCATGGTGGACGGCCATGAGAGGGAGAGAAAGAGAAAGAGAGAGAGAGAGAGAGAGAGAGAGAGAGAGAGATATGCTTCTCAAGCATTATGTGTAAAGAAGAGCAATGGGGTGCCTCTCCTTTTATAGGGTTTTGGGATCCATGGATCTCAATCCATGGCACAACACAAATCCAATGGTTCACATTGATTGTGTTTCTTTTAATGGTCAAGATTTGTGTTGGAAAAACCAACAACAATTAGTTTAATTTAGATTAAATATATGTTGATAAATCAACACAATTTAATTACCAAATTAAATCAAGATCTCTTGGAGATCATAGGAGAGAGAGTGCCTCCTTCCATGTTGGAAGGAGGGGACGGCCACACATTCCTAATAGGAGTGGTGGCCGTCCACTCCATATACATGAAAGGTGGCTCTCATCTCTTTAATGTAATCTCCAAGATTATGCAACAACTTTTGTTGTAAATTATTATACAAAAATAATTCACAATTATTTTGTAGACATTGCAATCTTGCCATTAAAAATTTGTGAATCACATTCACAACCCAAAATAAAATGTAAATTACATTTTCAATTTAATGTCCAATGTGGATCCAATTCACATCAACATTTAATTAATAAATGTAAATTACAAACATCTCTCTCTTATATATTATAAATCACATTTATAATATATATGACTAATATGGATATTGCTATCCACATTTTTCATATCCATGATAATTAAATCATATTTAATCATCTTGGATATCATTTCTCTTATTTTCAAATAATATGAATCATATTCATATTACTTACATCTTTGATAATTAAATCACATTTAATTATCTTAGATTACTCTCTTTATAATATGAATCAAATTCATATTACTCGTGATAATTAAATCACATTTAATTATCTATTTTCTCAATGCTCGGATACATATATCAACAATAAAATTATCCATGAACTCTTTCAAGGATAATGCGCTTTCTCCGCAGATACTTGGAGATAAGGACAGGGCGATTGTATTGTTCCACGTATAGTGACTTCGATATTGAGATCATATCTCAAATCCAGATCGCGGGCCTCCCATAGATGCTTGATTAAATCAAGACCGCAAATCTAATCTTCTTATTGTATCTGAATCACATTCAGATCAATGTCCAACATTTGTACCAAGATTAGATCACTTCTCTACTGAGAGGAGTCACTAAAATCCAGACCCGTTTCATCACTCCCTAGGAATGGAAGCGTCATGGTTATACAATCGTTTATGATCACATCACCCTCAGGTATTCCCAATACATGTACATCCTGCATACTGGAAGACTCAGATTAAACCCGAAGTATTGGATCAACTTTACACTGTCTACTTCATGGTTTTATCAGTAAGTTTCTCATTCGATCATTGGAAGTTGGTATCGATCATATACTTTCCAAAAGCATATATCATACCTAGGTCTTGATCATATACTTTCCAAAAGTATATATCAAACCTACAAATTCAGTCAAGCTTCCAAAGCGAGACGATCGTGCACGGAATTTGATTCTTCCCAATATCTCATGAGTGAGCTCATGTCTTCCGGCTCAGTAAATGAACCTGTATGATCCCTTTGAGAGATTGTATTACTCATATGCCCTTACATGCACACCAGCGCGCCGGTGTATAGACCTTGATTAGGTCATCAACCTATTGGTCTGCCAAATGTACATACTCAGACATATAGTAACACATATGTCTCCGGTCAGAGGATGTGTGCCTATATCATGACAACATATGATATAGGACTTCGGTTATCTCGATCTCGTTAAGTCAACTCTTTGACCTAACTAATCTGACACCTCTGAATCTCTATTCCTATGCAGAGGACCTGCATCAAGAGGTCGGTCAGATATCAGCCTTCAAAGATAAGGATTGCCATCTCCTACTCAGGCTGGAGATCATCTCTTAACAATCATTTGACGGTGCTTGATGAGTCCTCAATCTAACTCTTTAGATATTCATCCAAGCAACAGCCTCTATGATTCAATAGTTGAATCAACAGCTGTATGATTATTAAGATGGCCATGGTACATAACCCTAATTGTACTAAGGGACCTATTATGCAAATTATTCATTCTTCATTTTAGATCAGGGAATGATATTTGCAATAACATTTATTGCATAATGGCTCGCCGTGGGCTCGCATTTCCAACACATGGGAACATGGGATACGAAATATTTGCCACTTATTACAAGTGCATTTCCTTTGGATCAAATTTACCATGTACTGTTTGCGCCCGCGAATACCAGTAGAAGTCCGTCGAGCCCTGGTAGACACCTCGAATAATATTTCCGGTTGTACTTGTACCTGAGTTACTGTGTGCCCATTCGCAGCTGCAGTCCAACGGGTCAACTCTGTGGATGCGTAATGCGTGAATTTTCGACCAGCAGCAATGGTTGCGCTTGCTTCTTCAGCATGTTAAATGAAGTATGACACACAATTATAAAAGGTCTTCTCAATTAGCGTAGAGATTGGCAAGCAACGGGCATCTTTAAGAACTGCATTGTAGCTTTCGCTCAGATTTGTAGTCATCTGACCAAACCTATACCCACCGTCATAGACCAAGGTCCATTGCTCACGACGACAATCATGAGTCGAAAACCATCTACCTGCTCCATTATTCCACTCTTGCAATTTCCTCATGAAGTACGTGAACTTCCTAGGTGTCGTCTGTAATGTTGCGGCTTGCACCAGAGCTTTCATGGAGCCATTTTTAAAGACGCTATTGAAGTTGCTCGCGACGTGCCTTGTACAAAACCGCCAATATGCAAAGGGTTCTAATAAATCCACGTCAGCATCTTTCATAGCAGCTTTTATACCAGAATGCCTGTCATAGATGATACATATTGGTCCAGCTCGCATGCCGATTATCCTGACACGTACCAATGAAAGAAACCACTTCCATGACGGAGCGGATTCCTCGTCAACAATCCCGAATGCAAGGGGAACAATATGTTTATCCCCGTCAATACCGCAAGCAATGAGCAATTTTTGTTTGTACTTCCCGTACAAATGTGTCCCATCAACACTAATCAGAGGCCGACAATATCAGAATGCTTCAATCGAAGGCCCAAATGCCCAAAAGCATCGTTCAAATCTACGGCAGAGCGGTTTCCGAGGATCAGGATGATCGTTGTATTCATTATCAATTTCAGTCCCTGGAATAGCAGCCTTCATTGCATGTAATAGAAAAGGCATTTCAGCGTATGACTTTTTCCAATCACCAAATACGATTCTGATGGCCTTCCTTCGAGCATTCCAAGCCCTTTTCTTTGTAACCCAGAAGTTGTACATCTCGTGGATGTGAGCTCTACAACTTGAAACACGAACATTAGGGTCATCCCTAAAAAGAATTAGCAAAGATCTGGACATGAATTTGTAGTCCAACTGAGGGTGATCTTGATTAACTGTAGGGTTTATACAAGTGTGTGCCCCAACAACCTTGGAGATCACCCACAAACCATCAAATTTTCTAAAATGTCCTCGTAAATACCAAACACAGCCATTTGATCTATGTGTGCAAAAAACAGACCATATAAAGTTGGTGGATTCCTTCACAATGAAGTCAAAGTGCGACAGAATGTGGTACTTCTTCACAGCGTAAACCAAATCTTCCCTACATTTGAACGTTCTATCCCTGCGTATTTCGTCAGCAACACCATCAAGTCTAGACTTCTCTCGAACTTCGTCTTCATATGTTGAACGAGTATTTGATCCTCTAACCCCAAAAAAGGGTATACGGGGTGTAATAGTATGCGTGCTTTGTTCATCAGCTGGGATCTCCTCGTCCACCGCATCATCGTCGACATCTTCGCTACCTGCTTCGAGGTCATCATCGGTCCCCCAAGGGATGAAATCATCCAAAGCATGAACCTCTCGCAGCAACGTCTCACTCAGGTCCAAATCCTTATCCATGCATGATTGCGTAACAGGCGCATCAGTGTCAAAGTAGGGTTCCATGTTTGGGATATTTATTGGTTGCGTGGTACGGACAACTGCTGGTTGTGTGCTCGGGACTACGGACGGTCCCTTGTTAGTCACAACAGTGAGGACTTCGGTCACAGATACATCTTCAACATAAATGTCAGTAGGCATTGATTTCCCAATGGTCCGAGCATACACAAGAACTGCTTGCACATCATCATCGTCGACAATAGATGAAAATGATGGTTCCTCCCCTGGGCCTCGAGGGATGCGATGTAATAATCGGATTTTTTGACTATCGGCATCCAGGTTGAACTTACGGTAAACCAAGTTCAACATCTCATCGAACGTCATATTAGGCGTCAGCACAAACCCCCTTACGTTGGTCGACGACCCGCACATGAGTGTACCACTCAAATGACACATACAATACAACTGCTCCATTCTAACCTAATACGTGACACAACGTACAACCAAACGTCATACATTCAAGAAATGAAAATAATATGCATATGATACAAACAATCAACTCAAGAAAAAATTTTACCAAGTCTAAGTGTTCGCAACAATGGCTTAGCCCTAGTGGGACGCGGGGGCGGCTAGGACGGAGCCAACCAATGAAACCACGGAAAAGGAGTGTTCCGTGGGGCTAGGAGTGAGCAAAATGGGTGTCTTTGAGAGAGGAGGAGATCATTAAACGCAGGTGGCGCAGTGGGGGGTCGAGGGCGGCACGAGTGGTGCAAGAGCTGGAAGGAGCGGGGAAATGGCAAGGCCGATAGGCGTGGCCCTTATTTAGCCCTTATATCGCGTATCGAACATGCGTTATCTATAGCGCATATTAAAGATGCGACATATATGTAGTTCCTGGATAAAAAAAACTTCAAGGGTGTCGCATGTTGAACATGCGACACCTCTTTAGTTTTTGAGTAAAAAAAACATGTCATAGAACCTGGGTATTTAAGTAATTCCCAGGTACTACTTAGGAATTTGACTCTTCTGGATCATATCTCTAGTATAATGGCAATCTACATCAATATGTTCTGTTCTCTCATGGAATGTGGGGTTGTTTGCAATAAATAAGGCAGTTTGATTATCACATTGTAACTGCATGGGTAGAGAAACATATACATGCAAATCTGCTAACACTGCTTGAACCCACACCATTTATGTACTTGCTTGCGCCATAGCCCTATACTAATTTCGGCACTTGATCTAGCCACAATTGTTTGTTTCTTGCTTTTCCAGGAAATAAGAGAACTGCCAACAAATACTGCAAAGCCTGAGGTAGATTTCCTATCCTTAGGACACCATGCATAGTCAGCATTAGCACACGTAGATACAGAGAGAGTCACTCCTTTCTTGAAAAATAGCCCTGCACATGGAGAAGACTTTAGATACCTCAATATCATGTATATAACATCCATATGTATTTCCCCGGGTTGGTCCATGAACTGACTCACTTGACTCACTGTAAAAGAAATATCTGGTTTGGTAATAATAGCATCAAGCAGCTTCCCACCATCTCTCTGTATCTCCTCTTATCAACCTTATCTATATCATCATCGTATAACTTCATGCTAGGATCCATAGGAGTAGTAGAGGGTCGACAACCAATCATACCCGTTTCAACTAGCATGTAACATATTTTCTTTAGGTCATCACAAGACACTGTGCATTCCCAACAAATTCCAACCCTAAGAAATACCAGAGTACCCAGATCTTTAGTAACAAACTGACTGCCTAGAAACTCTTTTGTCATCTTTAACCCATGCATATCAACCCCTGTAACAAGAATGTCATCAACATAGACCATTATGACAACAGTTTCTCTAGGTGTCCTCTGCACAAAGAATGAATGGTATGCATAAGACCTCTTGAACCATTGCTTCTCAATCAAATCTGAGAGCTTCTGAAACCATGCCCATGGGCTTTGCTTAAAGCCATATACCTCCTTATGGAGTCTACAAACCTGCTGACACTCCCCCTCAGCGGCAAACCCTGGAGGCCGATGCATGTAAACTTCCTCCTATAGATCTCCATACAAAAGGCATTTTTAACATCCAACTGAAACAAAGGCCAATCATGCACCACTGCAACTGAAAGTTGGATACATAGTGTAGAATGACGAGCCAATGGAGAAACTTTGTCCAAGTAATCCACGTCATAGGTCTGAGTAAAATCGTGTGCCACTAATCTTGCCTTGTAGCAATCGAAGCTGCCATCTGCATGATGTTTAATAGTAAACACCCATTTGCAGCTAACGACAGACGCCCCAGGAGGTGCAGAAATCAAACTCCATGTACCATGTGACTACAATGCAACCATCTCTTCTTCCATAGCCAAGCGTTAGCAACTATCCTTCAATGCCTCCTTACAGTTCCGTGGAATTTCTACAGCAGATAGAGCCACCGCAAATCTCTGAAAGTCCCATGTTAGACAATGAAAAGAGACCTGAGAAGCAAGGGGGTAGGAAGCACAAGACCGCTTCTGCTTTCGAACTGCAATAGGAATATCCAGGTCAGAGGGAATGTCCTCCATCTGTGGGCTATTTTCCTGCAATAAAAAAATGATTCCTGAACAGATATATCTCCAGACCCATTGTTAGAAGCTACGTTATCAAAACAAACCTGGGGCATATTGGATGTTTGGCAATGAACATGAGCAGAAATAGTCCGACGTGTACAGAATTTAGGTAATGATAGAACAAGTAGCACATGCGACTGGGTAGTAGGAGGGAGTGGAGGAGGTGGTGGTACTGGTGGAGGTGGCGGTGGTGGTGGGACCACATGCATAGGAGGAGGTAGTGAATAGCTCGTAGGAGGAGGTGGCATGTAGACCTCATCTAAGTCTGATGAAGCCAACTTGTCACCTGTAGGAGAGAAGTACATCACAGACTCAAAAAATGTGACATCGTCACTAATATAGTATTTTCTATGCAAAGGTTCATAACATCGGTATCCCTTCTGAGTCTTAGAGTACCCAACAAACACACATTTGGCAGCTACAGGAGAGAGCTTGTCAAGACCTGGAATCAACTGGTGAACAAAAGCAACAGATCCGAAACACATGAGGAGTGAGTGAGAATAACTCCTCAAGGAAAGCTATGGAGAAAGGAATTTTCTCACCCAAAACAGGTGATGGCATGCGATTCACCAAATAGCATGTTGTGAGGACCGCATCATCCCAAAACGAATGTGGTGCACGACACTGAATGAGAAGAATCCAAGTAACATCAAGAAGATGGTGATGCTTTCTCTCAGCAACACCATTTTGCTAAGAAGTGTAAGCACAAGATGTTTGATGAGTAATCCCTCGAGAAGAAAGAAAATGAGATAGGGCACGAGTACATAATTCCAAAGCATTATCAGTTCGCACAAACTTCACGTAGGTAGAGAAAACATTCTGCACTTCATTAATAAAAGTTTTGATCCCATCCTTGATCAGGAACAGGACTCGTACCACAAATATCAACATGAAATAACTCAAAAAGGGAGCTACTGCTCTGACTCTGATGACTGGGAAAGCAGACAAATGATGCTTTCCCAACTAACAAGCCTCGCACTGTAAGGAAGAACCAGGTGAAACCTGCGGCAGCATGTGGCACATCTTCTGAAGAGGGAGATAACCAAACTGAAGGTGCCAAGTGAACGGAGAGACTGATCCAGACGAATGAGAAGATATGCCTGCATAGGGAGTCCGGACCATGCGATAAAGGTAACCCTGCTCACGGTCACACCCAATCACTCTGCTCATAAGAATATCCTGAAAAACAAGAGACGATGGGTCAAAAATAGCTCGACGGTACAAATCCTTTGTAATCTGACTAATAGAAAGCAAATTCATAGAGAAATCTGGAGCATGTAGCATTTTGCAAGCGCATCGAAGGCGTCAAAGTGACCCCCTATCCTGTGATTCGGGATGAGTCCCATCAGCTATCACAACTGTTTTCCCTGGTGGAACCTGTTTATATGATGTAAGTTGTTGTTAGTCTCCACATAAATGATGTGTCGCACCGGAGCCCATAATCCACTATGTAATCTCAGATCCATGACAGGATGTAAAAGCATAAGTACATGAGGAGCTGGTTGTAGCAGAGGTACTAACAGAAGCTGAGGCTGCTACATCTTAATGATCTCCTGAAGATGGTGAAGCGGAAGGAGGTATAATATCCCTCAGTCTGGCCACAAGTTGATCAAACCTCTGATCTAAAGTAGAAGCGGCAGGAGACTCAATCTGCTCTGTTATGCGGGTTGATGCTGGGAAACCATGTTTGGAATAGCATGTCTCCTCAGTATGACATAGGCGATGACAAAAAGTGTAGGGTTGACAAATGCGACCTCCTCTGCCAAGAGGTTCGCGTCCACGGAAGGTAGAAGCGCCTCCTCTTCCTCGAGAAGCTGTCATGGCCGAGGAAGTCTAGCTAGAGGCTGTGGATGGAATACTAATCCTGTTGAGCCTGTGAAACGCTTCCTCCATGGGAGGAACAGTGGCATCCGCTAGAATCTGGAAGCGAGCAACATCTATTCAGGGTCAAAGGTCGCTAGGAATACCCCAACCATGGTAGTATTCCTATATGTCTTCTGCTGCTTTGGAGTCATTGTTAAAGACATGAAACTGTGGAGGTTCTCAAACATCCCACGCAAGGATGTATACAGTGAATGAAGAGGATGTTTGTTCTGCTTGATAGTGAATATGTCATGTTGGAGTTGTAGAATCTTCGTCTCGTTCATCGCTTGAGAATATGTTGCTGCGAGGAGATCTCACATCGCCTTAGCAGTAGGCTGATGTAACACATCTTTGACGATCTCAATCGTCAATGTACTAGAGATCCAAATTTCAGCATAAGCATCGTCCGCCTCCCACGAGGCATTTAGCCCAATCTTCTCCACCGGCTCCTCCTCGATAAGAATATGTTTCTTACCATTTGACTTCATCAGGCTCACGATCTGCAAAGCCCAGAGCTCATAATTTGTCCCATCTATTTTGACAATAGGCGTTGGACATCTAAATGCACTTGCGGCAGGTATATCAACTTTGTTTTCAGACATATTGTCGGATGTAGAAGACTAAGATTTTGTACACCAAAGAATCAACGTTTACACAAGCATACGTGGATTTGAATGCATATGTAGAGTTATGCACCCAAATCCATTAACCAAACGGAGAGCCTGACGCCGACGTGTATAGTCGTAGCACGCGGAAAGGGGTCGCGCGTGAAGGGACGGTGTGCGGGGAGGCACAGGCTGCGCACAGGCGACGCGGTGCACGGGTGGCGCAGCGTGCGAGGAGGCAAGGTGTGGCGCGAAGAGGCGAGGGGCGACGCCCGAAGGCGGGGGACAACGCGCGGATGCAGTGGGTGGCGCACGGAGGAGGGGTGCGGTGCGCGGAGTCGGGGGGCATGCGCCAACGGCAAGGGCGGAAGGTAGGGTTAGGGTTTTCAATACGAGAGCTCCAGTCTAGGACCGCCGCTCTGATACCATGTTGGAGAAAATAAGAGAGTTGTTTATTCCTGAAACACTAGTCTCTCTTATATAGATGAGAGACCTATGGGTAAATTACATAAGATAGACATAATGAAATAAAATAACCGGAAAGGTACATATGAATGTAAAAATCTCTCAACAGTCCTAATTTTTCGTAATTGGCATAAAGATTCGGAGGCACATTAAAAAGAAATTATAGTTAAAAGAATCATAGAAATGGATTCTGATGCATGCATATCATCAAGATACTATACCTACAGGAAAATGGAATGAAAACTGTACCTTTCATCATCGAAGAATTTGCAGATATTGCAAAAATATGTGGCCATTGAAAATCCACCACACGATGGTGTGTTGCAAATTGGCCCAATTGGTTGAATCTTCAGACAGCGCATACACATCATTTCAGTTGTTGCTTTCCTTTGAAGAAAATGACAGTGAATATCATCCGTTTATGGTCATTATAGGTTCAGAAACATGCTAAAAAACTAATCCTACCTATCCATGGAATGATCGCTAACTTTGTCATGGCAAAACCTGCAAGCAAACACCATATTGCAACAGGCAGCAACTAATTTGCAATTTCTTTTGTAGTGTTCACAGCCAAATATTTGCTTCTCTGGATCACGATATGAAGGAGAGCATATTGGAGCATTCGCCCCTCCATCTCTATCTCCTGCTTGATTCAATTTCTGCTGTGCAGCAATCCAACGACTGCAGGTCCAATTTTCAGAAGTTAGAATAGCCCAATGAATATGAGTCATTGTAGAAGGACCATAAACTAACAAACCTAGTCATAAGGTTCTGAATTAAATATGCCTTCCTCCGTGGATCTAGTGACAGGTCCCTGGAGACCTTTCTAATCTCAGCCTCGAGCTCGCTTTGATTCATTCGAAAAATATCCTTCCATCCTGGTTTAAACATTTGATCTCCCTGCTCTAGGCTCTCTTGAATTTCAGTTCCTATAAAGGCAACATCAGTCGAGTTAGAGAAGCACAAAAGATATACTTTTTAAATTTCAAGACAACAACAAGATAAGAGGCATCCAACTGATTAGGAGAGTATACGATGGGAACCTTCTGAAACAGGTTCACTTCGCACAGGAGCCTCAGCAGGAGATGTGGGGCTTCCTGTCCACCACTCGTTAAGCCATTCATCAAACATTGGTGTTTTTTGTTGCTTGCTTCCATGTGTCCATCATCTTATTTTGTTCTTCTTGAGTAAGAGCTGAAGTTACCCATGGCAGCATTGACTGCAGCACTTCAGCTCCTGTTGTTCCAATAATCCGACCAACTATCTTATCCTGCTCTTCTACTGAAAAATGTTTGTCAAATAATGGCCACAACTCCAATTCTTCCCTATAAACATGCTGGTCAAGTGAAACACGAATAGCTTTGCACATTCCTTGAAGTTTTGTGGCAAGCTCGTTAAATTTTTTCCTGTGGACATCCCCAGAAGTTCTATAACTGGCTTTTCCCAAGCTTTCATGGACGTGATAAAGCTCAGAGAGCATTTGGGATATATCCTCAAATAGCTTCTCCTCCTGCTTGTGGTCTATAGTATATGAGTGGCTTACATTGTGAAGAGCCTCTCTGGATTCTAAAGCAGGAAAGACAATATCATCCTCAGCATTGCTATGGAGCCCTATAAAGACCCCACAGTAAGCGAAACCTTCCGCTGAATTGCCGAAGAAACGCTTCATCGCATCCAAAGAGCTTTCCAGACTCAACATCCAAGTACTCCAAGTCTTTACGAATTGCCAAATGAAATTTGAATATACTGTCAATAGGCTTTGATGTGGTTCCATCATCAGAAGACATAATATCTGTCTCCAAAAAACAGGTTGGAACTAAATGACGGTGCGGAGAAGTTGTATGACAACGAACGCAAACATTTGGCTGAAGTGCGTGGTGCTATCCCAAGGTTGTTGGTTCTCACCCTCAGCTCAGGTACAAGACAAGGGTGGCATTTAAGAGTGTTCTTTATGGTACTCGTTACATCCGGGGGATCAGACGCCCTGTCATTCTCAAGTAAGAAAGAAGAATTGCATTTTATAACAGCTTTCTCTGTGCAGTCTGCTGGCAACAGAGTAAAGCAGGAATTCAACCCACAAGGGCATGTTTGACACGGTTGAGTGCATTCTTCTTCCCCCACATTTCCAGTTACAGGAGAGCAGGAATCCTTTGGAGGCATGCATATGAAACGCTCAGGCTTGTAAAGGTCCCGCTGACGACCTTTGCAAGCCCAGCCACATAAAAGTGTCACAAATGCGGTGTCAGTTGCTGAAGCTGCAAATAGCAGATAAGATGCATGCAACATCAGGTTAGTTAAACAAGTCAGTAAAAAGTGGTCGCAAAAAGATCATAAAACATATATTTTTAACCTGCCAACTGCATGTTCCGGAGAAATAATCTAGCATCACCTAGGCTTAAAGATGCTACCAACCATGGCAAAACATGTTCTAGCAGCTTCAAAGGCATTACACATATGCTTTGATAGAGAAGTTCACGCTGCTTTTGGCAGCTGAAGTGCAATCTGGCAAGAGGAAGAACCTAAAGAAAAAGTAATATACAGGTTATCTCCAATTTCACTTGTACAGAGAGAAAGAGAACAACCATAATCCAAGATTTAAAAATTTTAGTTTATAGTCATACTTGAACTTCCTCATTTTGAAAATGTTTTTCTATGGAGTCCATAATTTGATCAGCATGTGAGCATAGCTCCAAGTAAAACTCAGCGGAACTTGAATGAGCTCCAGAGTTCTGCATGCTTTCAATTAAGCTTCTAAATTTGTTAAATCGTCTCTCTTCCTCAAAGTGATCCTGAACAAAAGACACTTTAGCATCGACTGCTGGGAATATAACCTGGTCTTCAGCAATACTGTGAACAGCCAGTGAAAACAAAAAGATCTCTTCAAGATTAAGAAAATGTTAAATCATATGCAAATAACTTGATGCATAAATAATATGCAGTCTTGCAACAGTTTTTAGTAGTAGTTAAGAGAACTGTTTAAGGTGGTTTTTTATTGACAAAGCAGATGTAAGGTTGGCAGCTGTGAACAGATTGTTCACAGTTCGATGGTCTAAATCCAAGATTGTTCAACAACAATAAATTGAGCCTAATCTCAAATAATAGTCTCATATGAAACAACTTTCCACGTCTACCTATGAAAAATGCAGATATCCGCAATGAATTGAAGCCTTGTGTTGAATGCAGACAAATCAGAGAAATCTCCAGAACATTGTATCTTTCTCGCCTCTGCAGCAATATCCTTCAACTCACGCCTTATGGCATTATGCCAATGGATTATTTCATTTATTGGATATGGTTCATTCACATTTGGAGCATCAGTTTCAGAGTCTGAACGTTTCCGTTTGCCTGTTCTAGAAGATGCACCAGAACAAGGCCCATTATTAGTTTGTATTACTGATTTTGCACTATTAGAAGGCAAATGATTTTCAACCAATCGATTAGCCTTCGAGCATTTTCCTTTCATCCATGTAAAAATCACCTGCATGGGCATAACAAGCAAAAAGTCTCTTATAAGAAAACGAAATGCAGCTGGAAAATAGTCTATGTAAAGGTCTTACTTGTCTTAAAAGCTTTTCTTCTGGGACTACCTTGCACAAACAATTAAATAGATCTCGTTGTTCATCAGGGGAAATAGATGATGACAACCATGGAAGAAACTCAACCATCATATTCACAGGGATGCTACAAATAAACTGCCATACCAATGCAGCCTGCTCTTCAAATGAGAACTTCTCAACAAGCAAGGGGAAGACCTACAACAAGACCATTGACAATAAGCACCGTATTATATACAGCTAATACCTATAAATAAATAAAAGACTATGGTGTCAGGATTGTCAAATTAAAATATCCAAGGAACTCGAACTTGATGTCAGAAAGATGCAGCAGAGATACCAATATAGTTACATCCCAAGTATGAATGTACATCCATGTGTGTGCATGTGCGCATGAGCGTTAGTGGGCATGTATGAGTGGGTGCCGGTGTGTGCTTAGAGAGAGGAATTTTCCATTGAGCATAAGGACCATTAGGAAACTGATGAGCACATTATCCCTTCCGTCAATCAACATCCAATGATATGGATTAAGACCGTTTTTAACACCATTAGTGTTTTTGGAATCTATTAGAATAGAACATGTTCTCTCCATCACCAAAATCACCCCCCTCTCTCATCACACACATGCCTCTTCCCTCACGATGTGCCATGTCCTCCTCATCGTGCTACTCTCCTTAAATCTCATGCCACCCTCCTGCCCCCATCTTGTTAGTTTACAACTTCACATAGGAGAGGATGACAAAGTTGTATAAAGTGGTTTACAATTTGTAGTTTTACACACCCCCCCCACCCCGGCCAAACCCCATCCCCTCAACTTGTTGTTTCGCAACTTTGTGGAGGAGAGGACAACAGACTTGTCGGTTTACAACTTCGTGCCCCCTCGTGAATTTGTTGGTTTATATTTTTAGCAACTCCTTGCTGGGTTTTTACAGCTTCTTTATCATTTTTTTCAACTTGGCAGAGGAAAGGGTGACGTAGTTGCAAAAAGTAGAACATCAAGGTGTAAAAATAATGGATTTCTAAAAAATCAACAATAAATTGTAAAAACAAACGTGTAGTTGAAAAAAATAAAAATCATGATACTGTGATGAATACGAAGTAGTAAAACCTGATATTGCAGAGTAATCGTAAAAGATGAATAAGAAGTTGTAAAAAGTAAATGAAGTCTATAAAATCTGAGTTTATAGTTGTAATTTCATTACGCATGCACGTAATAAATTAATTCAAAGTTGAAAATGTAATAAAAGATTCATAATAAATAAGCACGAAGTTTTAAAACATATATATTCAAAATCTTCCTAAAAAGGTATGATTTAGATTGCTTATTTGTACGCGTGTAAATATGGGAACAAATGGATTTGCAACACCATGGAGTGGTTTCGTGTAATAAATGATGATGAAGATCAAAAACAAAAGGCTAAGATATACGCATATTAGTTCGCTTATGTGACATATGCTCATTGAAAACGCTATATATAATGCTATCTATCTGAAAACCAGTACCATGATGACCATAGTTTATCTTATTTCTCATTAGACACATGTCCAACATGTGTAATCCACAATACACTTGAACCACGCTGATGTCTGAAATCCATATGAAATTTCAAATGTTTTCTGAAAGAAAGGATATTTCAAGATGTGCATCCTATCCTTGTCCGGATATTTCAAGATGTGCATCCTATCCTTGTCCATGACTACTAATCCCGAAGCTTTGAGACCCTTGGCTTAAGTTTGACTCTTTGCCCCCAGTCTTCTGCGTAATTATTTCTTCTGTTTGCTTGTCCCTCACCCCTGAATTGGTAGTACCAGGATGCAAATCAAGTCAACACAGGTACAGGGTTCACCGAACCCATATCTTGCACTCAAATAAGAGTAACTTCTTTGCACTGCATGCTTATGAGTTTACAAAAATTCAAAATCAGCTTCCAAAAAATCCACCCACAGAAATAATATTTGGAACTCCCAGTTTCATACAACCGATTGTTAGAAGCACTTTTTTAAAGAACGAGTGTGAGCTTGAGTGGAGTCACACCCCAAATTTACTCATAAATCAAGTAAACCACGTTGCAACGACCAAGCCTCTCACATGGCCCTAAAATCTGATATCATATTCTCAATATAAAAATGCTCTCGGTGAAAAATAACCCCATTCAGCAAGAGCCAAATCACTCGTAGTACCGCAAAGGGATGAAAGCACTCATCTTGCAACAATGAAGAGGTTGAATGCATTGAGGACCAGAAATCATTCTAGCTCGAGCATCATAACCAGGGTCTATCTGCAAAGTTCCATAGCTCCACCATGGGGAAGGACATGCAAAAATTAGAAGGTTACCATCTTCCAAGTTGTTCTTGCAATGTGGGCAGGAGGTACCATCCATAGAGAACCATCAACATAGTCACAAACAAGTTGCTTAGAGAAGCCAAGTGAAATGACGGACACCAAGCCCTATTTTCCTACGCCTTCACGACAAGAAGCTCTAGGTCCGAGGTAAAGTCAAACAATAGATGAAAACTGACTGCAAGAATGCCAAGCCCAGTCCAGTCATCATTCCAGAATCGAAAGGAAGTCCCTACGCAAAAATGTAGTCTCATCATGTGTCTAACCATCGGCAGTACACAACAAACTCCATGCCAAAAATGGATGAATGAGGTATGTCCTTCAGATCAATGTTCAACGGCCGTATAAATATTACACAATAAGCTAACCATAAGATCATGTCGATCCCCCCAGATACGCAAAACTCACTTCATAATAAGAGCCTGATTCATTTATGTGATCCTTTTAACCCCAAGACTATTGCATCTCTTGGGCTGCGCAATCATATCCCAAGCTACAGGACGGAAGCACAAACCTCTTGTTTCATGCCAGTCCAAAAGAACCATCGCATAATCGCCTCCAAACGCCAGCATGTGCCCACTGACACACCTCTGGTAATTAGGAAGAAGATCGAGATAGCCACCAAAACATAGTTCAGAAGCACCACCATTAGATAAGGTGGATATTTCCAGCCAGCCAACCGCTTCTCCAACTTCTCAATCATGTGGAACCATTGTGCATTAACCAGCCCCTTGCATGTAAGTGGGAGATTAAGATAAGTAATAGGGAGATCAGCCATGAGGGGTTATGAGGAAACTGCTGCAACAATTAGCTTCCTCCGGAGAGAGGACAAAGGGGGTAATATATGACTTGCTTCTATTGCTTCGGAGATCAGAGATAACCCCAAACACATCCAAAACCACTGACATTCTCTGAGCCTCCCATATGCCACCTTTAATAAAGAATATCATGCCATCCACATTCTGCAGTAAGAAAATTACAAGGCCACCCCAGGAGAGAATCTATATGTAAAAATACTGTTAACGGCATTTAAATGCCAAATAAAATAGAATGACAATAAGACGGCAATGAAGTTGCAAATATTCAATGAGATTCCATTTGTCGCCAAGTTCACGCTTCTTTCCCCTGGCCTAAAATACCCCACCAGTGTTTATGAAATCGGTCGCACGGGCCGCATATGCTCGTGTGGCATGCATACCGAACCGCATATATGAATCGGCACATTATGTACCCTAAGGTATATGTGGTTCACATATGCACCGTATATCCCGTATATGCCCCACATACTGCTCTGGCAGCTTGGTGGCTTAGCCTCCAACAGTTTCAACTTTCCAATCCTCTCATTTGGGTGCTTACCTCTGTATCTCTGCATCTTCTTCCATTCAACTACAAGGACATGCAATGCATTTGTATACAATTGTGATGCACTATGCCGTTATGTACATGCAATGTTTGCTCATATATCATTTTCATGAGTATATGCAATGTATCGTCTAATACTTTAATGTATGTCAAATGAGGTTTTGCTCATGTATTGCAAATTTGCATGTATGTATATTGAAGTTTTGTTATTATAAATCATCTAATATGTAAAGTTTTATGGATAATTTTTTTGTGAATAAATGTTAGGCGATTAATGGCATCTACTCAGTCATCTAACATGAATGTTTTCTTGATATTTTCTTTAACTCCACTTTGATACATAAATTCATAGTAATATTACTTATAGATAATTATTTTGTTTGAATTAAAAATTAGAAAACCGCATAGAATAGAACCGTATATACCACGCATATTCCCCCGCATACTGCTTATTCAATATTCAGTGACTTGTCCGAACACATATGCATACCACTTTAGTGAACCTTGAACCCCAACCCCCACCAAACCACCACCACCAATTCAACCCTCCTTCCCGTTAGTCATCAATACTCAAATGTCAGCTACAATGACGGATCGATAAAGAAAAGGGATTTGACCTCCTGAACGAGATGATCTCTACTTGTCTTTCATGCTCAATATGGAGAGCAAGAATGGGAAAAGGAAGATGTAGAACCAAAAGAGAATAGTCCTATCGACAAGACAAGGCAGTATAGCATGTTCACAAATACAGAAGCAATTTCTAATTATTCAAATCTGTCGCTTTTACAAGAGATGACTTGAACTGTTCTCAATACCAGAGGGAGTGCGCCATCTACCACGACTACCCTATGTATATGTGGAGGATCAGGCAGAAGAGGGAAAATAAGGCATGGGAATGAAGAGCTGCATAGAGTCAAAGAGAATGATGCCATAATCTCAGAACCCTTCAAGATTGTTGGGGTTCCTTCTACCAGATCCATTAGATATCCAATTGCCTCATGGATCAGGAAATGTGGTAAACAAACAAATTGAAGCAAGGTAACCAATACAGGTATCTAAATATTTCAGATAAATGGAATCAATCCAGAATTCAGATGCGAAGAAACCATGCAAGGACTAAAAAGGGCCTTAGTTTGAACTGTCAAGTTTTTGTCAAGGAAAAAAGCCTAAGACAATACCAACCTCTACACAGAATTTTGTATATCTACGATATCATGCAATTCTGCAATAAGAAGTGAATATAGAACAATAACCTACGATAAGAATGAATATAAAATACTAGCTTCCGCTAATTGTTGCAAGTTTATTATTAAGTTCAACAATCAATATCTGACCAAGGTAGCACTATGCTTTAAGTCACATTTCTCCTTCTTGGCACATATAGGTAAAAAACAACTCAGCAAACTTCACAACGGATACTATATTTTAAAAAAATCAAACCATAAATAAAACTAATTAACTCCAGAACCTACCTTATGGAGAAAATAAGTTTATGGATGAAATATGTTCTGATGACAAAACAAAATAGTACACATCGAGACAGAATAATTATCACCTGCTCTTCTTCCTTTGACATATGATGGCTGAGAGATGTCTGTATAGCACCTATACAGGAAGCAAGCTCTCTTCGTACACTATCACTGTTCTGCCTGATAGAACTCAGCAACTCAAAAAGATTATGGAAAAGGTCATTTTCCCCCTTATGCTCAAGAGAGTATGTCCATGCAACATTCTTCACGCGTGCATCAAGGGCCGGAAAAATTACCTGTGGCATTAAAAAATATTGTTTTCATGGCACTGCCAATCTATATTTACCAGAGATACTTTTGCGATGGTAAAATCTGTGAGACAAAGGGGTCACGAGGTGGAGTCATGTGAGTGATGCATGGCCTCAAATTTCAGTGAAATGCGGTCGAATTTCTGTCGAAAATCGATATCCAGTCGAAATCGAAATTCGACCGAAATGACCGAAATATGGGGGTCCTAGTACAAAAAATGACCGAAATTCCGGCCGAAATTCCACCGAAATTCCATCGAAATTCTGTTTTGGTCGATACCGAAATAGTGACCGAAACCGACATTTAGGGCCTTGGAGTGATGTGATCCTTCCCAAGCCCTGGAATGAAGGGAGCTTATGCGTAGACTGCCCCTTTTATGAAGCACATGAGTAGTATTTAACGATAGAATAGTTCCTACGGAGTTACTGTTTGAAAATGAAGAGTTAACTATGAGGTAACTAGAATACAAGACCTGGGGAATATTTAAAAAGAAAAAATATGAACTGTGAAGCTTGCCAACTTAGGAAGCATCATATTACCTCCTTCCCTCCTCGGGCTGATCTTAAAAGTACCTCTATGTTTGCTTTGATTCATTGTCATATTTGGGACCTTCTCCAACCAAGCATCGTCTTTTTGTTGTTTTTGTCATGACCACAGCCATATATTTTAGGTTTTCTTTTTGAAGGATTGTTTTTAAATTTGAGTATTAACAAATGTCTCTTCAGTGAGGGTTAAAATTTCTACTATACAATCATTAGAGTTATTTGCATTGACAATGCCTTGGAATTTGTACATAAATATCTAAAATATTTTTTATGTTTCAATGGCATTATTCATCACGCAATCTTTTGCATATACCTCTAACAAAATAGTTTTTTTAAGCGGGAGCATTCACAGATAAGGTGCGTGCCCAAAAACTTTCTATATATCCACAAGTTGTAATGATACAATGCTAGAGGCTTTTGCCAACTCAATCACATTCCTCATAAAACCTCTGTTGTCTAGAGATCATTCTGTTCCTTGCTAGCCAATTAGAGCAGATCATGGCAATGGTCAGGGATCAATTGTTATATGAGCCATGCCATCCAATCCAAGGAATCCCAAAGAGCAGATGAACATCGTGTCGACACCAAGTATGGCAAGCCAATTCCATACATCCCTAGAGCTCAAACATCCAAAGAATAAGCGTTCAATAGCCTTCCTTCCCATTTCGTACAGAGCACATTCAAATGGTGCTGTTGAACAAAAATGCTAATATATTTTCGATGTTGCCATGGCTCTTCTTATTCATATGAAGGTCCCTAAACTTTTCTAAGGAGAGTTTCTCCCAGCAATGTCGCAAATTTGTTGTTATTATATGACTATAGCCATACTTTTAGGCTTTTTTCCTTCTGAAAATTTTTTTGAAATTTTAGGCATAGTCAAGCATTTCCTCCCAAAGTACCATGGAAGCCACTTTAATGGTATGGTAGTAGAGTAGTGTACCTACCACATAAAAAACCAGGGTTCAAACCTCTTCTTGTGAGGGTTGCATTAGGTAGACAATAATAAACGTAAAAAGTAATCGGATCTTTCAACATGGATTTGAGCAAGAATCCATGTAGCCGACCTTACTTGAAGTGGGAGAAGGCTTCGCCATTTTTTGATCGAGCATTTCCTCCATTATGTTCAAAATGTCTACTATACTTGTGGAGAAAAAGAAGAGAACACAATGAATATATTTATCAAGAGGTATATGGGTCCTTATATAGGATGAAACCCTAAAGCACTTGTAAACAGGAAATACATAAATACCTCCGAGGGTTAAAACTAAATAAGATGAAACATAAAACTATTTCTAACACTCTCCCTCAAGTTGGAGCATATCTATCAATCGTACCCAACTTGGAAGTTATCCACGAGAGGTGCTTCTTTGGTAGGGCCTTCGTGAATATTTTTGCAAGCAGGTGATCGGTCAAGATGTGTGGGGTAGTGATATTCCCTCCTCGTACGACATCACAAACAAATTGGCAGTCAATCTCTATGTGCTTGGTCCGCTCATGAAATACAGGATTTGTAGCAATGTATGTGTTGTCACAATACAGAGGAACAGGAGTAGCGACGACAATATCAAGTTCATGTAGAAAAGAGAGTGACCAAGTAATCTCACATGTAGCATGATCCATCGCTATGTATTTTGCCTCTGCACTAGATCTGGAGACTACAGGTTGCTTCTTGCTTTTTCAAGTAACAAGATTTCCTACAACCATCACATCGTATCCTGTAGCAGATCGACGATCCTCAGGTGAACTCGCATAATCTACATCAGCATATGCAGCTACATCAACGTAGTCATTTGCCCCATAGAAGAGACCTCATCTTGGTGACTCCTTCAAGTAACGCACGATCTGAAGAACAAATTGCCAATAACTGTAACGTGGTTGCTCCATATGTCAGTTGGCTCTACTCACAACATAGGCTATATTTGGCCAGTAACAGTAAGGTAAAGTAGTTTACCCACCAAGCTTATGTACCGTGCGAGTATCTTCGAAAACAGGATCAGCTGAAGTGGCATGCTTCTTCGGGTCTGCAGGAATACCAGAAGTCTTACATCCACGTAATCCATCCTCAGTCATGTCCAAGCAAAACTTCCTCTGTGAGAGATGAAGTCCCTCTGCAGTGCGTATCACTTCTATGCCAAGGAAGTAGGGAAGTTGACCAAGATCCTTCGTGACGAAGACCTTCTGAAGGAAAGTCTTTGTCTCTAGTATGCCTTCATCATCATCACATGTGACAACCATATCATCAACATAAACAGCAAATATGACAGTACTAGTGGATTGTCTTCTGACAAAGACAGAATAGTCAGATGTTGTTCTCTGGAAGACAAGAGTGTTGATCTCAGTAATGAGTTTGTCAAACCATTCCCTCAAACTCTATTTTAAGCCATAGATTACCTTGCGAAGTCGACGCACACCCCCTCGACTTCGTAACTAGGAGGATGCATCACGTAAACCTCCTCCTCGAGATCGTCATACAGGAAAGCATTCTCCACGCCAAGCTGAAAGATACGCCAGCTCTTATTTGCAACCATTGAAAGAATAGTCTATATAGAGCCCAACCGTGCAACTGGGGAGAATATCCTGAATAGTCAACCACATATATTTGTGTGAAACCTTTAACCACAAGACGTGCTTTTAGGCTATCAATGAACCCGTCTGGTGATTGTTTGGTCGTGAAGACCCATCTGCAATCCACGGATCTAATCCCCATGGGACACGGTACAAGGTCCCACGTCCCCCTAGACGTGAAAGCATCCATCTCATCATTCAATTCCTGTCACCAGCCATAATCATGTAAAGCACTATGATGGTCTCTAGGAACAGAAATCGTCATGGGAGCATCTGCATATCTCCTGTCAGAGCATGATAAGCTAGCAATAGAAGTGAAATGAGACATAGGATGAAAAGTACATTGCCTCTTAGTTCTGCGAAGAACGATAGGAAGCTCATGAGGATCATTCGGGATAGTAGTGGTGGGAGCACTCAAAGATGGCATGCCATCTTGCAACAAATGAACAAGTAAAGGCACGGGAGCATGTGCATATGTATGTTTGCGCTCATATACAATTGATAGAGGAGATGTTGACGAGTTTTATATTGTAGCACCTTTTTTGTCATTTTGTATTTCTTCTTTCCACAGTGTGTAATTTATCCATTAGGGTTTCTCGCCCATAGGGTTTCTCTCTTCTATATAAGAGAACCCTTGAATAAGTTCTCATTTGCTCTCTACATGGTATCAGAGCAGTGGTCCTAGACCAGAGCCTTGAACCGAAAATCCCTAGCCCTAACAGCCATCCCCCCATGCGCGTCGCCTCCACATGCTACCTCCCTCGCACCGCGCACTGCACACACACTCTCCCAGACTTCATCAGCTATGGTTGCCTCATGTGGGAGAGGCAGATTTACTCATGGCAGAGGCGGCTCTCATTGCAGAGGTGGCTCACACCCAGTTCAAACCTGCTCATACTGTCATCGGTCAGGTCATACAGAGGACGTGTGCTGCTTAAAGCACGGGATTCCTACCATCAGCTCGAGCCGTTGAACAGAGTCAGACTGCTCCATATGATTTTGTTGCTCGACTGCGCGAGATCATGCCTCTAGCTGCTGAATCTGCAAGCACCCGTCCACCAGATACCGTTGCCTTTGCATCCACGAACACATCAGATATTACTCATACTTTCACCAGCCGCTTCAAATTGGATCCTTCGAATGGATCATGGATTTTGGTGCCTCACATCATTACAGTTTAGCACATACAGTCCAGTGCAACATGGTCGATCAGTGGTCATCGCTGATGGGACTCAGTCCCCCATTACTCGACAGGGGGGAGGTTTATGTAACCCCATCAACACCTACAGAACATTCTTCTTGCACTGCCTTTCTCTATGTATTTATTGTACATTAGCCAGATTACGAAAGACTGACATTGTCGTGTAATATTTAACCCTAGTTCTCTTGTTTTCAGGATATACTCACGGGCAGGGTGATTGGATGTGGCCATAAACATGGAGGGCTATACTGTTTGTCTCAGCCTCCATATGATGGTGCCACGTCTCTTTCTGCAGGATCTGTTTCTCCCAATACATGACATCTTAGATGTGGTCATCTACCTCTGCAGAAAAGTTTTCATCTTATTCCTGGAATTCCTATTAAGTCTACTTTCAATTGTGTGTCATGTGAACTCAGAAAGCATCACATGTCCAATTTTCCGAGCCGTTAGAGTCGTAGTAGTCATGGTATATTTGATTCATTTCATCTTGATATGTGAGATCAAAGTTGTGTACCTGATCATCAAGGACACAAGTACTATCTTGTGTGTCGATGATTTTTCAAGATTGTCATAGTTTTTCTCTTAAAGCGCAAGTATGAGGCTAGTACAGATATTCAATATTTTGTTATTGAAATAACGAACATCTTTTTTGCCTCAATAAAATATATTCGTTCTGATAATGCACTTGAGTTCTGTTCTACTCCTGTCTCGTTTCTTTAAGTCGCAGGTCATTATTCATCAGACATCTTGTCCCTATACATCTCAGCAGAACGGTGTGGTTGAATGCAAACATCGTCATTTTCTCGATATCACCAGGACTCTTTTCATCCAGAATCGTGCCCTATATTCTTTTTGGGGTGATGTTGTGATGACAACATGTTACCTTATCAATAGAATGTCATCCACTATTTTGGGTGAAAAAGCTCCCTTTGCCCTTGCTTTTCTTGACAAGGACTTATTTTCTCTTACTCTGCATGTGTTTGGATGCATGGCATTTATCCATATACTACGACCTGATCATGACAAACTCGCTCCTCGAGTTGTCAAATGCATGCTCGTTGGTTACTCCCGTACCCAGAAGGGTTATCAGTGCTTTGATCATGTACATGGCAAATACTATGTTAGAGCAGATGTTACATTCTTTGAGTCCATCATGTACTACTCTCCTACATGTGACTGAATGTGCTCCTCTGAGTCTGAGGATACTGTTGTTATTCCACCACCACCTTTTCATACAACTCAGCCTGCTCTCCATGTTCCAACGCCTTCCCCAGTATCCAGCACACCCCAGGTAAATCCTGAAAACTTGGTTATGGCCGATGGAACTAGTGGTGGGCAGGCAGACCATGCAGATACACAGGTTGAACCGGAACCACCAGCAGAGAATGATCTAAGGTGGTCCATTACCTTGCGGAAAGGCAAACGATCTTGTGCATGATATCCCATGGCAGGCCAAGTGTCTCTGGAGAGACTTTCACCATACTTCAAAAATTTTATTGTGGGACTATCTTCTGTCACAATTCCAAGTACATATCAGGACAGATGGAGCTTTACAGTCACGTGGCACGTGGAGTGCGGTTACAGCTCTAGCATATGTATTTATTGTTGGATGCAAATGGGTGTTCACTGTGAAGCACCGAGCATATGGTAGCATTGATCGCTACAAGGCCCGTTTAGTGGCTCGCGGGTTCACCCAGACCTATGGGGGGGACTATCAGGACACCTTCTCTCTGGTTGCTCGACACTCCACACTTCAGGTCCTCCTCTATGTTGCAGTCCTCTCTACCAGCTTGATGTGGCAAATGCTTACCTCTGTGGTGATCTTCAGCAGGGATCGCCATATCGCGATATATCGTCGATATATCGGCGATATATCGATATCGACAGGTCACCGATATATCACCGATATGGACGATATCGGATATCGACAGGAGAAAATGCCTTGGTGGATACCGGGTTTCGGCGATATGCGTCGATATATCGTCGATATATCGGCGATATATCGGATCGACATTGTATCGAAACGATATCGATACCGATATTTCCTTCCTTGATCTTCAGGAGGAAGTCTACATGCAACAGCCATCAGGATTTGTTGTTGAGGGGGAGATGCAGAAGGTATGTAGACTTCACAGGGCGATATATGGCCTTAAGCAGGGTCCAAGAGCATGGTTTCAGAAGCTTTCCAATGTGATAAAACAGAAGGGGTTATGAGATCTACTGCAGACCACTCCTTGTTTGTTCAGAGGTCCCAGAAGGATATTGTTGCTATATTAATATATGTTGATGACAATATCATCACATGGGATAATGCACAGGGGATTCAAACAGCCAAGAATTTCTTAGGTCAACAGTTTGTGACCAAGGACCTAAGCAGTCTACGCTACTTCCTTGGACTGGAGTTTGCCAGGAACCAGCGAGGTCTTGTGATGACCCAGAGGAAGTATGTTACAGGTCTATTATCTGAGACAGGTATGACAGAATGCAAGCCAGCAACTACTCCCATGGACCCATGATGACACTGATGAGATTGACAAGAGAAGATACATGGAGTTAGTAGGAAAGCTATTATATGTAACCATCACCAGACTAGACATGTCATTTGCAATAAGTAAAGTGAGTCAGTTCATGGAGCAGCCAAGACAGGCGCATATGAATGCAATCCATATGATTTTGAGGTATATGAAGATGACACCCAATACTGGTCTTTTGTTCACTAGAGGAACATCCCTTGCCATTACAGCTTGTGCAGATGTCAACTATGCAGGATGTCCCAAGGACAGGAAGTCAACTTTAGGGTTCGCGGTCTTTGTGGGGAATTTATTAGTATCATGGAAGAGCAAGAAGCAGACAGTGATGGCTCGATCGAGCATTCAATCTGAATACAGAGCTATGGCACAAGGCAACATAGAAATTATGTGGGTTAGATCAGTTCTGATCGATCTAGCTGTTGAGGTGCTACTTCCCATGCATCTCCAATGTGATAATCAGGTTGCATTATTCATTGCCAACAATCCAACCTTCCATGAGCGAACCAAGCATATCGAGGTAGATTGCCACTACACCCGAGATATGATCCAGAAGGGTCTTATTTCTACTTCTCATGTCAGTTCTAATGAGCAGAGAGTAGATGTGCTCACCAAGGCTCTAGCCAGAGGACCTCTTCAGAAATGTTCGAAGCTGAACTTGATTGACATCTACGCTCCAGCTTGAGCGGGGTTGTTGAAGGGTTTTATATTGTAGCACCTTTTTGTCATTTTGTATTTCTTCTTTCCACAATGTAATTTACCCATTAGGATTTCTCACCCATTAGGGTTTCTCTCTGCTATATAAGAGAACCCTTGAGCTCTATGAATCAACAAGTTCTCACTTGCTCTCTACAGGAGGAAAAACCAAAGGTATATATGTGACAAATTGTGTAAACAAACTAGTTTATTCAAAGAAAATCACATCAACAGAAATATAGTATCAATGCCTAGTAAGGTCATGCACCTATAACCCTTCTGAGTGCAAAAATAGCCAAGAAAGACACATTTGATCGCTTAAAGTGAAAGTTTTCCAGAAGTATGAAAGTTGTGGATGAAATCTATATACCCAAAAACTCTCAGAGGCAACAAAAAGGGTGACTCATTGGAATATAGTAAGCAATAGGAGTGGACCCTTTAAGAGTTGTAGACGGGACCATGTTTATAAGGTGGACAGCACTAAGGACGGCATCTCCCCTAGTAGATTTTTAGAGCCTTAATCTGAGCGAGAAGGGATCGAGTAATGTTAAGAAGATAGCGAAGTTTCCGTTCCGCTACCCCATTTTGCTAGGAGGTATATGGACAGGATGTTTGGTGGATAGTTCTCTGAGAAGCAAAGAAAGTCATTAAATCTTGTTGAGTGAATTCCAAAGCATTATCATAACGAAATATTGGAACACCAGTGGATAAGACATTCTTGATATACTAAAAGAAATTCTTGATGATTTTATTGATCTCCGAGCATTCCTTTAACAAATAGACCCAAGAGGATCGACTATAATCATCAACAAAAATAGCAAAAAATACGTGTGTCCACTCAGAGTACAAATTGGACAAGGTCACGATATATTACAATGGACAAGAGAAAAAGGAACTGCACGACGAGACTCGGTACGTATAGCCATGTAGGGAATGACACTTGATGATGTTTCCCGAACTGGCACACCTCGCACTCAGAGGGCTTGAGCATAGAGAGTTCAAGGAACATCATGGAGATTGCCTTGACAGAAGGGTGTCTAAGGCGAAGTTCAAGAGAAGAGGATCATCGGAGATAGATGAAGTGCCAATAAAACTGGAGTCAGATGAAATACCAAGATAATAAAGGACATTCTTCTCATGTTCCCACCAAAAATCTATCTCGTTCGGATGTCCCGAAAATAACAACAGAACTCATCAAAAATAATCCTACAGTTAAGCTCAGTGCATAGCTTTTAAACAGATATTAGATTAAGAGGAAAAGCATAGGCACAATGAACTCCAATCAGTCGGATTTTGGATAAATCTACAGTGCCAACAGTAGTAACAAGGGAATGGGTCCCATTGGCAACCTGAACTGTCTTCACAAAAGTAGATGGTTGATAAAAGGTATGCAAATTGCCTTCTCCCGTCAAATGTATAGATGCCTCTAAGCCAAAAATCCAAGCATAGCTAGAAGCAGAAACATAGTAGCCGTTCGCTAATGTACCTAAGGTTGTAGCCAGACTAGCACTAAGAGCAGAAGTAGTACTATCACTGACGGAGAGGCTGGAGTTCTACATGAGTTGCCTCAAACAGGAGTATTCGGAAGCTGTGAAGGGTGCATGTGTACTACCACCATAGTGTTGATCGGGCGTGTCATCTATTGTATCATAAGAGGACTCATGTGAAGTTGTCTCATAAGCTTTGTTGGCATTAGGTTATATGTCAAACTTTTGCCAACAATGCTCAGAAGGGTGGTTCCAATGTCCATAGTACAGTGTATGCATGCCGGATACCAGGAAGTGGTAGAATCGCGTCCATAGCCACGGTCAAAGTCGCGTCTATGTCTTGACTCGCGCATGTGACCACAACTAAAGTCACAACCTCGTACTCCCTGGAAGCTATGTCGTCTTCTGTTCCCTGATGATGCATAGTGAGTTGTAGTCTCTGCATATGGTATGGTGGAAGGACGCTTAGTAGGTGTCTCAAGTTCCTGCAGACGATCAAAGATGAACTCAATTGATGACATGGTGTCAGCCATCAGAAACGGGTTCTTCGCATGCTTGTATCGTGGATGCAGTCCATAGAGGATCCTACTTGTTGATCACAACATGATGGTTGGAAAATAAGGAGCTCCTCAAAAAGGCTATTTAGCAGCATGTGGTATTCGACAAGACTCGAATCTCCCTGAGTGATTGACCAGATCCGCGTATCAATATCTGAGAGTCGAAACTTGGTTGTAATTTGATAGAAGTGTCATGTACTACATAGAAGAAGTCGAGTACACGGGCTTGAAATCAGTGGACATCATCGTGGTCACATGGGTAAAGAAAAAATGATGTAGAAGAAGATCAGTGGCTTCAATCAAGCATAGAGGTGACCTAGGTCATCGTTTTAGCCCTTTTTCGAGCTTCTGTAGCAGTGAAATGTGGTTGGGATGCCACAACTCGGACTCGATTGTTGGTGCAGCCAAGTGTTGCAAGAAGGGCCTATCGACGTCATAGGAAGGGGCTCGATGGTCTGGGAAGCATGTGCGGAGGATCACGATGCCCGATAAGGTTGGGCGAAGGCCCACAGTGGACAGGTTGCGGCCTACATTGGCCAAAAGGCTCGTTGAGGCTTCTTTCAAGCCTGACGGAGGCCTCGGTTGCCAAGGGAGCCCGTGTAGAGGGCTCCAGCGGCTGGTAGGGTTGTGTGAAGCCCCGTAGTGGCAAGGTGGCAGCCTCTAGTGGCTAGAGAAGGCCTGCAGGGGCCTCTTTCAGGCTTAGCAAAGGCCAATCAGTGTCTTGGGGAGATCGGAGGACCCTCAGTTGTGCGAGGCGGCAACCTAAGAGCCGTTCGCGAAGGGCCCTAGCCATAGTAGGAGGGGCCGCGCACGAGTTCCGAAGAGGAAGGAGGCTTATGGTGGCGACGGGATCTAGGTCAGAACATTGGTCTAGGTCCGTTGCTCTGATATCATGTAGAGAAAGTGAAGAGAACACAATGAATTGATTTATTCAAGAGGTCTAGGGGTCCTTATATAGGATGAAACCATAAAGCACTCGTAAACGGGAAAATACATAAATACCCCCGACGGGTTACAGCATAAAACTGTCTCTAACACTACTATCGTCAAAGTTTTCTGCATTCATAATGCATTGAAAAGTGTACAATGTGATTAAAAAATTATCCTATAATGGCATCATTCATCATATGTCCTTGTGCATATACCTCTCAATAAGATTGTGTTGCTGAAAGGAAATGTCAATACATTCTCGATGTTGTCATAGTTCTACTAATTCATATCAAGATCCCTAAGTTCTTCTAAGGGGTGTCGTTCTCATTATGATCTATCTCATCAATAGTGTTTACACCCTAAAGTAGACATATGTTTTCCCTTGAGTCTCTTTGGTAGTGTTTATTTTGCACATCGCTTTACTTGCGTATATTAACTATCTCCATGAGTTGTGGAGTGCCTTTGTCGAGTAGTCACACACCAAAAAGTGGTACAAGTACTACGAACCAATATCCAAGAAACATCATGTGAGTAGCGATATCACCATCTTTGAGGAGAGTTTCTTTACCTTTCTAGGGTTTTCATAGAGATATGAACCCATAACAAGATTATCTTCACATTCATGAAGATCCACCTTTCATTCTGGTGCATGTTTTTCCTTACGGATGTAAGACTGAAGATATCCCATCAATGGGCCAATTGTTGATAATCCATTTCTCTACATAAGTCAGTGAGAATGTATTCATAATACTATGTAATATTATACTTGTGCTGAAAATATCATACTTTACACAATTTCTCTATGGCACTAATGAGCACTACCTTACTGATGCATTATTTGTGGGGCTTACAAGACCTAGGTTGGAAGCATGTAATGGATAACGAGATGGCGGTGCTTATTTCATAGATAAGATTTTGTTCCTCGACCTTGTGATGCGATTATGGTCTCTCCTTGTTGGGTATGTATTGTCAAGTGTCATCCAATTGGCACTATTGAGTGTTCGAAATCTCGCCTAATTGATGAAGGCATGGTTTTTAAAATCGTGTGTCGAGGTGTTGATGCATAAGCCTTAAGACATTTTCCCATTTACCCATGAAAACTGCCTCGAGAATATCTAGCCTCAATCAACCTACCTGAGGCGTAAGCCTCGAGGCAGTGAGGCGGGGTACTAAGGCAGTAAGGCGGGCGAGGTGGTACCAAGGCGCTACCGCTGCCTCAGCTTTGCTTTATTTTTTGGAAAAAAATAAATTAAATCATGTTAAATTATATTTTTAAGTAATATTAAACGTAATATGGTTTGAATATCTAAGATTGATAACATTGAGATCTTGGAATAATCAACAAACTCGTAACACATTATTTCATCAATGCATAATCGTTGCAACAAAAAAATCCATGTGTATGGATAGTTATTTTTTATATGTATAGTTATTGTTTTTAGTTAATATGAACATTTCATATCAATCAATGATATTCTATTGCTTATACCATACAATGAATATGGTATACGTTCAAGTATGTTTTGTAGAATATAACATATTACATTTTATATCTTCAATCAGTATATGTGTAGGTACCGGAAGTAAAATGGCTACCCATTTTACTTGAGGATTGTATCTTCCGCATTAACTTTTAACCATCCAAATTGTTAAGGAATATTGTAGTTCTCTCGCTAAGAAGTGGTTAGTTGTTTTTAAATTAAGTGGTAAGAAATTTCACAAGGATTCGGGCTCAGACCTAGGTTTTTTGTGATTGCATTTGAAAATGTGCTAAGAGTGCAATGCAACAACCAACTCACTTCAATTGCAAATTCGTAAGTTTTTGAAAGAAAAAAGCATGTCGCATCTTGAAATAGTATATGCATGTGTTCAATGCAGGAATAAACAAATGTAGGATTAGGATAATATAGCATGTGAGTGCTTGAAGTTTAAGAGTTTATGACAATATAATTATGTTTAGTAATTAGTTTTTATGAATTTCTCTATAAATTAAGGCTTACACTTCGATCGCTTTGAGGCTTATGCCTCGCCTCATTAACAGAAAGCCGCATCGATCTACCTCGCATTTTTTAATACCTTGGTTGAAGGCTTTACACAAACGTATAGGCTTCGTTTGGTTGCTGGTGTACACCGATATACACTAGCATACCCCTCATTCCAACCCTCTCAACCTGGGTTGGAATTCCACCACAAATCATTGTGACATCACATCACATTCCTTATTCCAACCCTCATAACCATTGAAACAGCTACTATTCACAGGAGGTTACCCCAACCCAACCCAACCCAGTAACCAAACTAGCTCATAAGGTGGACTACTTCGAGACTTTTTCTCCTTGATGTTGTCATCATCTCCATTGCAGTTAACAAAGAATGTGGCATATTTCTCTTGACAAAAAATGTATTTCTTTATGTTGACCTTACAAAGGAAGTCTTCATGGTCAAACCTAATGGCTACAAGGTTGAGGAGGGAGAATGTTTACAAACTAAAAAAACTATACATATTAAATAAATCCCTAAAGCACAGTTTCACATACTCAGCAATCAGATTGTTAAAGTTAAATTTTCTAAATTATCATTAACCCTTCTATCTTAAAAGAGTGAAATAGTGATGCTAGGTATTTATGTTAATGACATTATCTTAGCTAGTGATGATAACATTAGTATCCTGGAGAACTTCTTTCAGAAGATCTTTATTACTGAATATTATGACCTTCGTTATTTTCTTGGCATTAAGGTAGTTAGGAAGATCCTCCCTTTGAAGATACTAATTGTTACAGAAACATTGTTGGATAATTGCTTTATTTCACAGACACTTGATTAGATATTAGCTTCGCAGTCAGTGGTGCTAGTCAATATATGGAGAAACATTTTTACTGTTATTACTAAAATATATAAAAGATTCTCCGAGAAAAGGAATATGTTTCATTAATAAACTTGGATCTTGCAGCTTGTATGATGCAGATTATGCTAGTTCTATTGAAAATACTAGATAGATAATCTATTGATGGATTTCCCACATGCTTAGATGGCAACTTAATCATGTAAAATAGTTAGAAACAATATGTAGTTGCTTGTGTTAGTGCTAACATTAAATACCACGCTATAGCTCATACTACTTGTGAAGTGACTTGCATTACCTTCCAAATTGTTTCAGATTGATATTCTTGATCCCATGAAATATAATAATAAATTTGCGACCTGCATAGCTTCAGATCATATCTTTCATGAGAGGATAAAACACATTGAGGTCGATTGTCATACCATATACAACGTTTTTAGTAAAAAAAGGATCAACACCCCTAATACAACTTGTCGATATTGTCATACAGAGACTTCCCAAGAAGCATCATGGAATTCTATGAGACAAGTCGGACATAATGAATATCCACACTCCAACTTACAGGAAAGTATTACTTTATTTTTTTGAGGAAAACTGTTACTCTCTATTTGTATGATCTCCAAATCCTTAATGTACTCTAAAGATTCTAGACTTCTATGAGATATTCAGAAATCTTTATAATTCCCTTTCAATTTTCTACCATGTTTATGTATTCATATTTTGACATCTCTATACTTATATTTCTCAAAGAAAAACTCTATATTTATAAATTGAGAGGTATAATATCAATGAAATTTAGTTCTTTTCCTTTTTCATTATGGAGAGCATAGGCAATGAAGGATTAAAACGAATAGGACTACAAAACCATTTTTTCAATATTTTACTCAACAAAAGTTAAAGCGATATTGTATTAACAGTGCACTAACAGAGGGGTATTTTAGTTGAACAACAAACTTTACAGGAGCATTTGTTTGTATGATGCTGGCATGGGGTATTTGTGTACATTCCAAAGTTTCCAAGGACAGACTATAACTATTTATTTGCAGGATGAAACACTAATTATTGATCTTTATTATTATAGAAATCCGAATACTCAGCCACATGCTGCATATAGTTAGTGATTTGACCCACTAAAGGATGCATAAAAATTTTCTAAACGTTGCAAGAAGTCAAGACTACCATGAATTTCATTTATTAAAGTATGTGGCTATTTCTCAAGCATCAAGGTACTGTCTCAAGTTTCAAGAAACTGTCCTGATAAACCTTCCACGAAATATATAGTTGTTTTAGGGTGAAATAGAAAAAGCATTTCCACAAGAGATGCTTGGAGCAAGTTCATTCTTTGGATAGTAAGTTGTTTCAACTTTAGATGTACGTATTAGAGGCACACATGGATCGGATAAAATCCATAATTCAATCCAATATGTTTTTAATAGATTGGTTTGGTTTTATCTCTAATGGATTGGATCGGATTGAAATTTTACAAATATGTTAACTTATGATTGGATTGGATTATTATCAAGATATGATCCAATCCATTAATAAATAAATAATAATATATATAATAATTGACTGCTTCCATTAGAGCAGATTACACATTTAATGGTACTTCAAACCTCTCTTAGTTCTAAATCCCCAATCATCCCTCTCTTCTTTTTAAACCTCCCAGTCCAAACTACCCTTCTCATATTTCAAATTCCATTCCAGTAGGCAGTAGGTATCTTTGGTTTCGAACCTTCGGTTATGATATGGATCTTGTTTGTCTTTTCTCAGATTGTTCCAATTTTTATTGACCTAACCGATCATAGTCTCGTAGATATGTAATTAGTTTAGTTTAACTCCTGTTGATTGAAGTCAATTCTTACGATGGAATTAATTCTTACATATTCAATATATTAGCATCGCCATGACTAACCTCACACTTGTACAAACATCATTTTGTCCTTAATAGTTGATATTATCGGTATGGCCCTTATTCCAAAGTGTTTATTTAGGACCAATATTCCCATACCACGAATGTTATAAGGTTAACCATGTTCCAGGCCATGGATGTTGTTTGCTATGTTTACTTTTCCCAAGCACGTGACTGTTAGTCGATAAAATCCTTTTTTTATTTCTGAGAATGTTATATGATGGATACATGCCTACTTGTATTACTCATGGTCTCTTAAGTATTAACCTCTGTTAGTTCATAATCATAATCGTAGACCAACAATTGAATTCCGGTTTGGTTTCTATTGTTACAAGCAGTGTTGTAAAAGTCGTCCGACTGGCCCGACTAGTAGGTCTGACTAGTCTAGTCAGTGGGGTGGACGACCGAGTACCGACTAATTCCGACTATGGACACTAGTCAACCAATTTTTGCTTGGAGATACCATATTTTTTTATGTTTTGCTTTTTTTATAAGCAAACTTATTATAATATGCTTAATGTTTTATTTAAATTCAATTACTTCATTTAATTTATTATGATAGTATAAAAATGTGTAAAATCTATGTAAATATATGTATAAAAATGAGTTATATATTTAAAATAATCATAAAATTCAAAGCCGATTAAAGTCCGACTAAATCCGATTAGTCGCCCGACTGCCGATTAATCCTTAGTCAGTGACCCGGCCGACCGAGTACCGACTACCGATTTTTGCAACCTTGGTTACAAGAAAGATCTGATATACCCAACAATTGAAATTCCAATCAAGGTTTTAAAAAATGTGAGGCGTATCGAAGCGTTTTCCAAGTATAGCCTCGAGGCATAAGCCTCGAGGTGTATCGAAGCGTAAGCCTCACTCATGAAAGAATTTTTTTCATAAAACATAATAATTAATCATAATTACAATTTTCAAGTTCTAGAAATTAAACAATTATGATTAAATACACAACTCCTTGACATTTCAAGGCTAACATCATGGTTTAAACATCCAAGCTATTATATAACTCTCTTTTTTTGGACTCGAAATCTGCAAGGAGTCAAGTAAAAATAGATATGCAAGCACAATAATAGGTAACCCTCTGCAAAATTTAAAGTTTTGAATAAAATTTAACTAAAGGAACTAGATATAACACACCATTTTCAAATTTAGGTGAGATATGTGTGTCATTCAATTGAGAAGGATAAGAGAGTAAGCAGGGATCACTTTTTACTTTACCATAACGATAGGAGGATAAAATACTTGAATATTGCATATTATGACCATCTTTGTTCATGCACGCTTTGATGTGTATTAATTTAGTCTCGATTGAATAGAAGAAAAGATGAGACATGTTTACAAAATTATACTTTTCTAAATTTAGGTCAAAGTAGGGGACTTGCATCCAAATAATTTAATAAAGAAAGCATTTATGCTTGATTCATACTAAAGAGTAGAGGCATTAGATATACAAACTCAAGACTCAATTTTTTGTTCATGTTGATGTATAAAGAACAAGCATAACAAAGTAAAAATAAGCTTAATATATTAACAAAGTAAAAAAATGCATTTCGGTGAATTGTGAGCTTAAGGACTTGAAAATACTTGTCTACAAAAGATCAAAAGCTCATAATTAAAAAGAAAGGAAAAAATATTGTAGAAAAAAATAAAAAAAAATCAGCTCATACATGAGGCAGCGCCTCGAGGCGCATGCCTCACTAAGGCTATAGCCTCGAGGCGTGCGCCTCAACGCCTCGAGGTGCGTTTTTTAAAACAATGATTGCAATTTCATTTTTCAATGTTGATGACATTTGCTTGCATTGCTGGTACTGTCGATGAATTTAGAATGTTTATAAAAAGATATGTGCATATGTATGTATGTATGTATGTATGTTTTGATATATACATGCATACTCGCATTGATCTTGTTGTCACGAGAACATACATATCAAATATTTAACCGACTTTTTGTTGCAATAAGAAAAACTGATATGTATGTGTTGATAGTTCTTTCCTATCTTCGTCGATGTATACATACATACTCGAATTACTTTAATGGTTGATTTGATCTTATTTGTCACATGATTTATTTTTTTATGGAAAATGTAGTGGGTGGGATGATGCATAGAAAGTAATAAATAGAGTATTTCTTATAGTATAAGTTTATGTTATGGGTTCTTTTTTGGACAATGTGAGTATTAAAAATTTGATCCAATCCGTAATTTGATGGATTGAATTGGATTGATATATTTAATGGATTTTATTGAGTTTTTATCTAAAATGGATTGGATTGGAAAAGGCAAAAATCTGTTAAGGATGGATCGGACACTGATTTAGGTCTAATCCGATCCAATCCGATCCATGTGCACCCCTAATATGTAGGCCAACCTTCAATGTTGACATCAGTCTTAGATAAAATATACCAAATTTATCCATTTTATCATGACATGAACTTTCTTGATATACACAAAACGATGCAAATTCATTAAAACTTGTGGTCCTATCATCAGGGAATCGATGAATCATCATCTATTCCAAATGCCAGTCAACTATCTAAAGTTCGTATCCTTAAAACAAGAAATGTCATTCTATATGATAACATTTAAATGTACTAACAGTCCTTTCTTACATCCACTCCCAGAATAATAACCATGGAAGAACCCATCCTTAAATGCTATCCATCAAGATCCCAAGGTATATCCATCATATACTAAATCAGGCAACAGCTGGAGAAAAAAATCGCAGACACGAGCTGCCACGTTCCACAGCATAATCTCAACTGGGTGACTTAAGTTATCCTCACATCTGGACAGGAAGTATGAACAGTACCGCTGCAAATTATTGGAAGTCGTACTCTTCATCTTTGTAGTTCTCAGATGCAGGTTGCAGAAACAACTAACAATACCTCAAATTACACGGATATCTTTCTCAATCCCAATCTCCCCCGCAATCGAATACCTTCAAAAGAAACCGTATTTCTCAATCTTAATATCTCTTCTAGTTACTATGAGGCCTCCCATGACCCGTCAGATCTTCCAAAGTCCCAATCATTCACTCCTCCTTTTCCACCCAAAAATCTCCCAAAAAAACACACGAACAAAACCGCGACTGACCTCATCCTCTGCGTTGCAGTGGTGCTTGTAGATCGCGTAAAGGAACCTGTAGCGCTCGAAGAGCCCCTTTAGGTCGCCGTCCCGATCTGCAGCAAGCGCCAGCGCCTCGCGGTGCAGCCACTCGAGCTCCGACTTGATCGCTTTCTGAAACAGCAGGAAGATCAGGATCGGATTCTCCACCGCCGACTCCCCTACGCAGTTCCCCGCCGCCGCCGCCGGCGACGGCGCCGGCGAGGAGGAGGGGTCGACGCCCTTCACGGGCATAAGCGCGAGAACCCCGTCACCCGTCAACGGCGTCGTCATGGGAAAAATAAAAAAGGGCTCCGTCGGACCTCCGCTTCTGCTCTATACCCCTCTGGTTCTTCTGCGCTCGTTCTTCTTTTCTTCGTTGCTTCTTCTTCGCCGGTTGCAGAGTTGTGGTTTAAATTTTTTATGTTTTTTCTGGGGCTGGTTATTTTTCGTGGTATTTTAGGGGGCTTTCTGATATGGTGATAATAATAATGTAATGTAATTAGACGGAAGACCTGAAAGCGAGCCAAGGCGGCAGTGGCGTGGTTCTCCCTTCCGCAGATAAGGGGCGGGGAGGGTCTAGAAATAGGGGGTGAATACGTGGCACTGCGGATGTGGCAGCAAGAGATGCGTCACCGAATGGGTGTGATTACCTACCGAATGTGACGTGGGACAATGGTTAGCCACATCGACCGACGGATAAGTTGTATTAGCGGGTTTGTAATTGGGGCATAAAAGTACCCCCACCTCGATGTAAAAGGTATAGTGATGGGAATTTTATACCACAACTTCCATAAACTTTGCCAATAAGTGAAAAATCATGCAATCTTTGTAATTATATTGTGAACTCTATAATTTAACACGTTAGCTCTGGTTGCCATCCCACTAAATTAATAATTTATCAGTCTAACCAAATGACCTGACTCCCTCCCCTGTTGTAGTTGATTGAAGTTGCCAACGTTGGCCCGCTCCGCAGCAACCTACCCCCTTCATTCACCTCCTCTTCCTCCATTTCCTCCCCATCATCAGCACGGAAGAAATGCCTCTTCAATGATTGACGTCTTCCCTCCCTCTTTCATTCTAACCCTCTTGGACCACCTTCTCCACAACATCTCGTTCTTCTCCATCATTCCTAGGGTTTATTCCTTCGGCATGTAACCTATTTTCATCAAGTACAGTGACCCTCGCATGGAGATCGCCAGGGGATAACCTTCCTATGGAATTTACAGACTCCTTGTATAGCATCTCCTTGGGGAGCACTCTCATAAGTGTCTTGTTGATCTAGAGTGTGTCCTTGTAGATGAAGATGAGATCGATGGAGCTGCAAAACCTATGCTCGAAGACCTTCGCCTTTGATTCAAATTCTGTGGGTCACATTAGCTCATTGATGCACTCTTGATGGTGGCATCCACTACCAACCTCCTCGATGACAGCAATAAGTTATTTATTTTACTTTTTTGTGATATCATTAGGAAACAACTATTATAGATTGTGGTGTTGATATGTGAGTGATGGTTTTAATTAATAATGAAAACGGTGGTTTATGTTCTTTGTGGAGTTAAGAATTTCGAGGTCGATGAGAGGAGGTTGTTTAGAACTGATATTTGCTCTTTTTGGAAGAAAAAAATATGGATGAGATCTATGAACAAAAGTTCTCAAAATATGAGGCACAAAGCGGTGCATGGGATAAAATCATTTTTTAAAATGTTGATATATAATTCACCAACGGTCATTTGACGTATCAATTACTCATGTATGATTGATTGATTTCCTGACCATTTTAACTTGACTTTGGTTGATCGGTCAACCAACATACATAAATTATTTATTCTATTTTTTTAGTTATTAGATCACATAATAAATATATGCAAGAATCCTTTTTGAAGAGATCTTGTTTGATTTTTATAGATGTTGTATTTGCATTAACAGTATTATACATAGGTAAACTTGACGGCTTACCGATAATAAACCAACCTCTCATTTCTTTCCATTCTTTTAGAGAATAGGGAAAGACAATTCAAGTTTTCTCCTTTCATTTCAGGTTTTTTATTTATAAATAATTTAAGATATTGTTCTAAATCTTGATTGATCATCCCAAATTACATCATCAATCAACTAAGCCCTTTTTCATTAATTGATCAAATTGCATGATTTGATCGAGCACTTTTTGAATGTTGATATTCAATTTATTCATTTCCTTGTTAGTAAATCAAATCATTTATAGAGGATGGGGTCTCAAAGAAGGTATGCAGCTCGATCATCTCCTTGTGATTTTTTGTCCTTGTTTTCGATATTGTTACCATGATTAAACTAGCCATTAGACGGGGTCATTCCAGGGCCCTTTGTATAGTAGAAAGATGAAAGTTCATAAAGTATATAATAATCAGTGCCATAATATTAAATTATCTAGGATTTATAGGTTTGATTTTTCTAATTATCCCATAAGGATCCAATACTCGGGACCATATAAGCATGTACATATAATAAAAACTACTAGTGTGGTAATATAATATATACAAATATAAGCAAGAGACCCCTTATATAAATAAATTCATTCAAAAACCTTCTGGTGGATTGTTGAGCTATAAGTCGTGTGACACAAGAGTGGGATTCTCTACAAAGTTGATGGTCACAGTTGGCCAAGAAGGTCTCACTTGGAGACTTGGAATCTCAACAGGAAATGTGAAGGTGAAACTGACCTCAAGAAAATATAATCAATGTGGGATACTTGATTGAAATTCCTTATTCAATTTATAAAAGTGCATTTGTTAGCCTCATTAATCATCACACATTTATATTGAGGCTTTGTAGATTGTTGTAACACTTACTTTCATTATTGTTGTATTGTGATTTATATTGTGAGATCCAAGCTAGGAAGATTCTTTGCATATGTAGTCCAAAGTACCTATAAGTGGTTGAGTTATCACGAGAAAAAATTGAATAATAGATTAGCTAATTAACAAGGTCAATGTGAAATCCTAAGTTAGGGGACTTGTCCCACTTGGGTCATGATTTTTGCCTAATGGAATTTTCATGACTTTTAATATAAGGTGATTAATTATTTCTATAACTATGTATCTGAAATTACTTGTTTTAGCAATCCAAAAGTTTCTCTCATTTGATATCATAGGTTGAATTCTGCAGAGTACGTAACTAAAATACATGTATATAATCGCACTCACCAACTCCTCAAACGAACAATCCATGATTAGTTTACTGTAGTAGCTATGATTATTGGATGATTCATATACATATTCATTTGAAGTCTATAGTATATAAATTTGAAATAGTTAAAATCCAAATATCAAAGGTTGTAAGAACCTATCACCACCAAAAAAATATAAGAAAAATGCGATAAATAACTCAAAGATGATGACAACCTTGTTCCATGGATTAATCACGGAAGAATTCAACTGAGTCTTCTGATTTCAATTCCACTTTGAAATTTACAATAAAATTACCATGGCACGTGAAAGTATTGTTGGACATGCGAGCACACGGTAAGTCATTTTGCAATAAATGTTATTGCAAATACCATCCCTTAATCTGAAATTAAGAATAATTAATTTGTATAATAGGTCCCTTAGTACAATTAGGGTTATGTATCATGACCATCTTCATGATCATACAGTTGTTGATTCAATTATTGAATCATAGAGGCTGGTGCTTGGGTGAATATCTAAAGAGTTAGATTTAGAACTCATCAAGTACCGACAAATGATTATTAAGAGAGGATCTCCAGCTTGAGAAGTAGATGGCAATCCTTTTCTCTGAAGGTTGATATTTGACTGACCTCTTGATGTAGGTCCCCTGCATAGGAATAGAAATTCCAAGGTGTCAGATTACTTAGGTCAAAGAGTTGACTTAACGAGATCAAGATAACCAAAGATCTATGTCATATGCTATTATGATATAGGAACGCATCCTTTGACCGGAGACAGATGTGCTATTATATATCTAAGTATGTACATTTGGTAGACCAATAGGTTGATGACCTAATCAAGGTCTATATACCGACATGCAGGTGTGCATACAAGAGCATATGAGTGATACGATCTCTCAAAGGGATCATACAGGTTCATTGCCGAACCGGAAGACATGAGCTCACTAATGAGATATTGGAAAGAATCAAATTTCATGCACATTCATCTTGCTTTGGAAGCTTGACTGAATTTGTAGGTTTGATATATGTTTTTGAAAAATATATGATCATCACCTGGGTATGATATATGCTTTTGGAAAGTATATGATCGATACCAACTCCCAATAGTCAAATGAGAAACTTAATGATAAAACCATGAAGTAGACAGTGTAAAATTGATCTAAAACTTCGAGTTTATTCTTGATCTTTCAGTATGCAGGATGTACAGGTATTAGGAATACCTGGGGGTGATGTGATCATAAACGATTGTATAACCATGACGCTTCCATTCACGGGGAGTGATGAAACGGGTCTGGATGTTAATGACTCCTCTCAATAAAGAAATGATCTGATCTTGGTCCAAATATTGGACATTGATCTGAATGTGATTAAGATAAAATGAGATGACTAGATTTACAGCCTTGATTTAATCAAGCATTTATGACAGATCCACAAGATCTGGATTTGAGATGTGAATGAATATCCAAGTTAGTATACGTGGAACAATACAATCGCCCTGTCCTTATCTTCAAGTATTCGCAGAGAAAGCGCATTATTCTTGAAAGAGTTCAAGGATAATTTCACTATTGATATACATATCCGAGCATTGAAAAAATTGATAATTAAATGTGATTTAATTATCACGAGCAATATGAATTTGATTCAAATCATAAGGAGAGTTATCTTAGATAATTAGATGCGATTTAATTATCAAATATGTGAATAATGTGATTGTGATTCATATTATTTGGGTACATGAGAATAGAGATCTAAAATAATTAAATGTGATTTAATAACCGTGAATATGAATAATGTGGATAGCGCTATCCAAATTATTCATATAGTGAAGTATGTAACCTTACCTACTTCACATCTAATTTTAGTAAATTTTTTAATTTTTTTCAAAAATTCCACCGTGGATTTTCATAATTATATCCCTCTAATATGTCATTCAAATTTCATCAGAAACGGAGACTCCTACGGCCTTCATCCATAACATGTAAAATACAGCAAATCTGTGACCGTTAAAAAATGATTGTCTGGATGGAGGCCGTAGAAGTCTCTGTTTCTAATGAAATTTGAATGACATATTAGATGGATATAATTATGAAAACACATGGTGGTATTTTTGAAAAAAAATAAAAAATTTTGCAAAAAATGAAATGTGAAGTAGGTAAGTTACCTACTTCACAAAGTATGCTCCCTTTCCTCTATTTATAAATGTGATTTATAATGTATTATAGAGAGCATATTATGATTTATATCTGTTGATTGATTATTGATGTGAATTAGATTCACATTGGATAAATAATTGAAATGTAAATCACATTTTTTAGGTTATGAATGTGATTCACAATTTTCCAATGGCACGATTACAATATTCACAAAATAATTATGAATTATTTTTTTAGAATAATTTACAACAAGTGTTGTTGTAAATCTTGGAGATTTCCTTGGGATAATGTAATCACATGAGATGACATGAGATTGCCACCAACTCAAATATTATGGAAGGAGGCAATCTCCATTCCATAATCTCCATACTTGATTGATTTAATTTAGAATTAATTATATTGATATATATATATATATATATATTTAATCTAAATTAAATTTATTATTGTTATGTTATTACAACAAAATCTTGGCCATTGAAAGAAGCACGAATCAATCCCATCCATTGATTTGTGTAGTCCATGTATTGTGATCAATGGATTCCCAAAAATACTTTATAAGAAGAAGGGCCCCTTGATCTTCAAGTGACAACAACTACAATAACATATGCTCTCTCTCTTTCTCATTCTCTACACGTCCTCTCTCTCATTGTGGTCATCCACCATGGAGCCTTAGAGAGTCGTCATCGTCGTAGCATCACTGTTATGTTGTTGAATCATTTGCTTATGGATCTCTGTCTCCTTCGGCGCACCTCGCTCATAAAGAAGAAATCAGATCTCGTGAGACGAGATCAGGAGATTCACCACTTGGATCATCAACATGGATTGCTAGAAGCACACATTCATCAACGCCCTCGCAAGCATCTCCGTTGTCAGATCAGACTTGAGACAGGAGGTATCTTCGTTTAGAGACTCGATCACAATCACGCTTCAAGAGGTAACCCAAATACTTGTTTGTGATTTAGATGAAACGATTCGAAAAGTGTTCTTGGATCATGTGGTTTCATCGAATTAAATTTTTTAAATTCTGCTGCCATGAGCAATTAGTGCGACTAGTCGTCCCGATCACATACGATGTGATCCTCACACTTTCATGATGTGCTTAAGGATCTTTCCATATCCTTCAGGTATATTAAAACTGAAAGAAAGTAGAATTATTTTATTACAAGAACTTTATAAATTTATTAAATGAAAGAATGTGACTCAATCAGGGAGATGTGCATGATATTTAAGAACATTGTAAATTCTCTAGAAAATTTTACGTAGAAATAAAGGAAACTACTCAAGTCAAAAAGCTTCTTAGATCGTTTACCAACAGAGGGAGAAAAAGATCACTGCAACAAAAAAGCCAATGATATAAAGATAATTTCCATGTATGAGTTGATTAGAAAGTCTCTTGCTTATGAAGTCGAGAAGGATCAAGAAAGAGAAGTCAATTAGAAGCCCAAATGGGTGTGAAGAACACTTAGCAGAAGAATTTAGCATTCCAAGCAACTATAATATCCAAAGATTCTGAAGATTAATATGAAGAAATAAGATTTATCATTCTTAAATCTAAAAAGTATTTACAGAGGAGAGATGTTTGAAATTAAAAAAAGTTGAAAGAACAATCATATCCTATAACCACAAAAAAAGAATGCATGCAATAGAAATGTACAAGATGACATAAAGTAAAGAGTTTTGGTAAAGAATGGAAGTATCATAAAGTCAACACCCATCAAAGAACAAATCTCTCACAAGATTATAGGGTGTGTTCAATATGAGCAATGATGAATAAGAAGCCCATGTAGAAATCGCTAGCCTTGCCTCTAACTCAAGTGAAGATGAAGATACATGTGGTAATAATGACAAGATTTTTTTATAAATTATTAGAAGTTTTAAAAGAATTGCATGATCTTCTAAAAACTAGAATAAGACAACAGTGTCAGAGAAATATAGTATTAAATATAAAGTAAAAAAAGAATCTCACAAAAAAGAAAATTAACTCTTTTAAAGTATCACATTGAAATGCTAGAATTGGCATCAAAGGATTAGTAGAAAAATCAGAAAACCTAATTAATGATCTTGTTAAGTTCACTAATGGTAAAATAAAAATCTAGATAAATTACTGAGAACTCCCTCACAAAACTCAATCAATTTCGGAATAAAATTCAATCCAATGTACACCATTATGTATCTATTTTTTGTCAAAAAGAGAAAAATGTGGATTCCCGAAAGTGAAGCCGGATAGATATATAAAACTAACCGTGCTAGATCCAACAAAAAATGTATATCATAACAAGATTAGGAAGGTAAATTGAGAAAGAAAACCAAGAAATAACAACATGAAAAATCCAAATAACATGGCAGTATGCAAGAAGAATACCACGTGAAACAAGAACACAAGAAAGAAGAAAGTACAATTCAGTGGACAGAAGAAACCCCATATAGCTTGGCATGATAGCAATCGCGTAACACCGCCACCCTATTATAGCTACCATTCTTGTCTTATGATATAATCTTTTCACCATATTTTTATTATTATTACTTTTTTATGCATCATATACTACTTTGAAAAAAAGAGCGTTGAATTTCAAGATTAATAAAATTTTTTAAGGATAAAATATATTATAGAAGACATTTTAAAAAAGATGTAGTATTTTGTATTTTTTGAAAGGGAGAGAAAAGTTATTTTCAAAGAAAATATTTTCAAATGAAATCTTTTGTATATGCCAAAAGGGAAGAAAAAAGGAGATATTAATCTCCAAGTTATTTTATTTGCCATCATAAAAAGGGAAGAGAATGTTGGCAGAATTTTATGCATCTTCCTTATATTATTATTTAATGATACTAAACTTTACGAGCATGTATGGTACTACAGATTTCATGACAGCTTCACTCTAATCACAAAACATAAAAGAGCAAAATTATGAAAAATGAATGACAAAAGAAAAAAGATTCAATTACTCAAGCACATGATTTAACTAAGATGATAAAGATGAATATAAAGGACAAGCTAAAAGGCTATGGATAAGTCAAAGGAGAAGAATAAACCTTTAATAGTCAAGTTGAAAAGAGCTTCAATGCATAGGTAACATGTAAGAATGCTAGGATCTTTATCTAACCACATGTTATTTCAGGTCAAAGCTATATTGACCGATCACCCTTGATCTGATCGATCAATAGCCTCTACTATTTTTGATGGATCACCGCCTTTACTCTAATAGATCACTTGAGCTCAATGTTTATAATTCATTAGATGAATCATGTTAACATGGTCGATCACTTTGAACTACTATTTGGATTCATTCATCCATTATAATTTGATCAATTACCCATCCTTATTATTCATTGATCAGCCGACCACTTGCAAGATTTGGTCAATTACTTTTTGAATTTTGATATTTAATTCACCAATGGTTACTCGACTTATTAATTACTAATGTGTGAGTGGTTGATCACTTACCCACTTTGAATGGTCATTTGAGTTTGACTGAACAACCAACCAAAGCACAAATTATTAATTTTGATTTTTAGTTGTTAGCTCACTTGATAGATATCTACTGAAGAATCCTCTTTAATATTATAGTTGTTTTATTTTCTTATTAAGGAGATTTTTTAATTTTATTGTCTTTATAGTTTCCTTTAAGAACCTTCTAACTTGTTGAACTCGATGACCTCACCAATAAATATACACGACAATTGTCTTGAAAATGGTACAACGAATATATAACATATACATGACTCTCTCTTAGACGTTTCAACTAATGTGTCTTTCTCTCTTTACACCCACACACACATCAAGTTTCCACCTTGAGAGATTATTTTTCTAAAAGCTCTTTTGCAATGTAATTATTCAATTGTAATGTGCATTTATTAGCCTCATTACTCATTCCATATTTATTTTGAGGCTTTGTATATTATTGTAACCTTTGTTCTCATCAATGTTGAGTGATACTCGTTGCATGATCCAACTTGAGGAAAAGTCTTTGGTATGTGATCCAGAGCATCTTTAAGTGATTGAGTTATCTCTGGGGAAATAACTCCCATAATAGATAAGTTGATTGATAAGGTCGATTAGTAATCATAAGTGAGTGAACTTAGATCATGATTTTGTCCTAGTAAAGTTTTGACATGAAAATACTTTGTCTCTTGTGATTGTATTTGTTTATATGAATTGACTTTTTATATCAATGATGATTATTATCTACGAGAACTGTATATCGACCATAACATTTGTTCTAGTGGTCGGAAAGTTCAATCCCCCCATCCTTATTACCCAATCAAACGGACCTTAATCGACTTAAAATTTGTAGCATGACTTTCTTGTTGTGAATATGACCTCAGTAGCCCCTATTGTGAATCTATTGTCGAGATAGAAAAAGCTTCACGAGATGAACACACGATCTCTTTCTTTCTTCTTGGTTGTCAGGTTCAACAATCAAAAGTAAAAGACATAAACCCTTACAAAGTAAGATTGAGAAACAATCCCTTGAAATAAGTCTTTTACTTTGAAGGATGAGAAGTATCAATGGAACACCATGACAACAACACAACAGTCTGTGGACATTCATTAATCCACGACGCAATCAACTATACAACACCTTTTAAAAACCTCCATCCCCTTGAAGTGACAATTGTAATAGGGGGAACTTCGCACATATCCAAAGACCTCTAGAAAAGTTAGCTAGCGTAGTCCATGTTAAAGGACGATGCTTGATCAAAGTATAGACCCTAGAGAAGCTAAATGTAACCATAAAGTTTAGTTAAAGGTAGCATGGTATGGATCTTTGCACTTCCATCAACGTGATTCGGCATTTCGATAAACGACGGAGATCTCACAAAAGAAAGTTGAGAGATAAAGCTTGACTAAAAAGAATTCTAAATCATTATTAAGATACAATCTCTCATCAATTTTGGGACCTTTGTCAATATGCAATGTCAACAACATGCAAAGTATATCATTAATTAAGCTTACTCGCAATTGCATATAGATAAGAATATTGTTCAATTGAGTTGGAAGAACAAAACGTCTCTCAGCAAACTCGTCTTACTGGTTTAGGGGTTGACAATGTATCTTTCATCCAAGGGACTACGGTTCTGATTTAGCAAACCACCATTTTCCAAAATATGTATATGTCTTGAATTAAGGTTCAGGTCAAATAGGAGCTCTTGTTTATATGGTTATTGTTATATGTACGCCTTCAATCTCAGACTTATTAAAGATAGAGATGTTCAATCTCCTCCATCAAACGTGGGTTGAAATCCTTTGTCCAAAAGGGATATGCAAACTCGATAGGATTACGATTTTTCGATTCCATCGTGTTTAAAACCTTCAATAAACTCTTTCTTCCTACCGCATAACAAGGAACGATCATCACCATCCAAAGACATATATAAGTTATAGGTAAATCTTGTAAATCTGTTTGTTCACGTAATTGCAACTTTGTTATTGTTATCCGCTGCAAAGTTAGGTAAAGTAAACATTATCCATTACATAGTTGAGGGCGAAACTTACATTATTGACCTGATACCAAACATATTAATGAGATTCGATATTTTTAGCTCTATTTAAATCCACTGCCAGCCAATTGAATGCTCCATTTGGTTATGACTTAGATTCCCTTCGTCAGAGGGAATGCATGTGCTGATTAAGATGTTTAAATAGTTATAAAAAAGACATGTCTGGAATTATTAATAGGGATAAGGATTGCCAATTTAATTTCTTGGGTTGTTGGTATACCAATTACATTGGTCACCATATGATGACCATGTCAAATTCATAATCTAGTTTCCAACCAATTGGATTCGGTCATGTTCATGTCCTCGTTCGGTGGTTCCTTTTGTCACGAGGAAAGAAAGCTTCCAAAGTTTGAAGTAAATATATGGAAGAATCCTGATAAAATAATAAAGCAATTTGGGACATTAACATTATAATATTTTCCTAACGATATTCTATTTTTCATCGTTTCATTAGTCTTAAATAATGTTTTATGAAATGGAAAATGGGTTACCCTCTCGGGAGAGCTAACTTGACTCCTCCTCCTCCTACTTCATTTTCTCATTTCTTATTCTTTTTAGAAAATGAATCGTGAGTTTTCATCATTATATCAATCGTGAGTTCATATCTTGTGTTCTTATTTTTCTCATTTTCTCATTTCTCGGGAATATGGGGTTACCCTCTCGGGAGAGCTCCACTTAACCCTTTTATTAAATGCCATTTATTATAAATATGTTGTTTGGATCTAAATTGACGCTGACTAAGTCAACTTAGTTGGTAAACGTTCAAATTAGATAATACTATAACATGTAATTCGCAAACTCAATGCGACACATTCGTGTGCAATATCTCCTCATAAAAGGTAAATTTAGTCGCCAAATTGGTTCGAACTTAGCTGTTTAGTGGACATTAATTGGGGGATGTTAGCAGGTCCACAAGTGTGCAGGACACGTGTAAGGAGGAGGAGAGCTACGGCGCGGGCAGTGGAGGCTCGTGGTCCGCTTCCACCCTTCACGGGGTGTGTTCCCGTCACCACTTTGACACGGCCCCACCAAGAAAATGCATCTTTTCACTTTGACGTTTTGAAAATACCTCGTTGTTCCGAAAATTCGTGGTCATATTGCTGATTTACCCCGGTCTCTTCGTTTATTTCTTTGCAAGTCCCATCAGTTTCTGTAATTTTCACAAGGAACGGATTTTATTTCACACCCGTATCAACCAACTTGAGCTTAGGCTCTTGCACATAGTTTGTCTTGAATACCCCATGAAGAGGTTATTTTTCGTGTTCCTTTATACATGGAGGAAGGAGCCGTTAGATATTGGTGGTATTTGAGCGCACAATGTATCTCTAGTTTTTCTTATTTCTAGAATAGTTATTCCCCTTCCTTATTCTCGAACTATTATCTATCCTTTTATTTCATGCCTCCCTTTCTAAACAACAGAAACTATTTATTCCTCGTTTACCCTACCGGTTCCATGATAGCTGCAACATATTTCACATTTTCAAGAATAACAAAAGCATAATGAATATGAACAAGTCATAATGAATATGAACAAGTAATACTTATCTCATATCCCAACAAAAAATCTCATAGAGAGAGAGAACAATCAAGAATGAGCCACCTTTTTTTATCACAACTTCTTATTTACTCGCCTTATTCCTTGAAACATAAACATAACCCACTTTAGTCTCTCACTCAAGGATACACCCTACGACCTTAGCAAGTAAATGGAGCATAATCTTGCACACACACATGGGGACAACAACTATGTCGATTTCCATAGGACTCAGTCGACCGATCTGTACGTTGAAATTGGAAATGGAATCTCAAGTCATGCCAAAGACTCACGAGCCTTGATGATGTTGCCACCTGCTTGGGTATGAAACTGTGCTAAGGTTTATGGGCATATGCAATATTACCCTAGGTTGGGTTTGAAAACTTAAATCATTTATAGATTCATAGGCCTCGATGAGGACATTGGTAACTATGGTGTGCTAGTATTAACTATGTCAAAGTTTGAGTACCTTCATTGGTTTACATTAAGGTTTAGCTTTGACATCAACATTGGTTTACATCAAGGTTCAGCTTTGAGTCCATTTCTTTTTACTTTGATTATGGACAAGTTGACAAATCACATTCAGGATGAGTTACCGTGGTGTATGTTATTTACCAATGATATTGTGTTGATTGACGAGACTATAGATGAAGTAAATGAGAAGCTTGGGGTCTGGAGACATGAGTTGGAGACTAAAGGATTTTGTACAAGTAGGGCGGAGACAAAATATATGGAGTGCACCTTTGATGGAAGCAATGGTGAAGGAATCAAGGTGAAGATTGGTGACGATAACATTCAGAAGAGAGATTCTTTTAGATATATGTGATCTATTTTACAACATGATGGGGAAATTGATGGAGATGTTACTAATAGAATAAATGCAGGCTGGTTAAAATGGAGAGGAGCCTCTGTTGTCCTCTGTGAAAAGAAAATTCCTTCAAAAATTAAAGGAAAGTTTTACAAAGCAGCCGTGAGACCTGTTATGCTCTATGGATCGGATGTTGGCATGTGAACCATAGACATGTGCAGAGAATGGTTGTAGTAGAAATAAAAATGCTAAGGTGGATGTGTGGACACACACACACACGTAAAGATCGGATTCGGAATGATGCAATCAGAAAGAAAGTTGGCGTAGCTCTAATCAAGGATAAGATGCGAGAAAACCGCTTAAGATGGTTTGATCATTTGCAAAGAATATCATCTAATGCACCAGTTAGGAGATGCGAGTGTTGGGATGTTGAGCTGGCTAAGAGAGGGCGAGGACATCCCAAGAAGTGTTGAAAAGAGACTTATACGAAGAGATCTTATTTTGTGGACATAAGCTCGGAATTGATCCATGATAGGTTTGAATGGAGGCAAAGAATCCATGTAGCCGACCATGCTTAATTGTGGGAAAAGGCTTTGTTGTTGTTGTTGTTGTTGTTGTTGTTGTTGTTGTTGTTGTTGTGTTTGAGTACCTTCATGAGGTTGCCCCTAGCCTGGTTAAGTAATCAAAATTATGTCGAGGCCTATGAATCTTAGTATGAGTGCATCTTACAGATGTGGTCATTTATCCTTACAAAAATTAGGACTTTAAAGATGAGATATTTGCTCAGTTAGTTCTTACTCCTTACTTACTCCCTAAGGTCAAATATGAGCCTAGGTTTACTTCTCTTAGTTGTTAGTCTTTGCATGCTAGACATCCAAGGAGAAAGAACATGACTCTCAAGCACATGCTCATCTCTTGATAATATTTTCACCATTATTAGGCAGAGATTGACATTCGGGTCTCGCTGGGTCTAGAAATATTGAATGATGATGTTGGACGGGGTAAGCCTTCATATATTCCACCCTCCTTGGAGTGGGGACTCTAAACCTCCGCAAGGATGGAAGTAGACTGCTCCCGCAGGGAATCTAAGCAAATACTAAATGTTTGTTTGAAGAAAAACTTTTAAGCATGAAAATCAATACACGTTTTGTTTCTATCTTTATCTTCATTATTTTTTGTTCGAGGGGTATGATCATTTGCACCTTTGCTATCTTTGTACGAAATCTAATATATTTAGTTGCAAGAGAGTAATCTGATAGATTTTTATAGAATTCAGAGGGTTGCTCCATGAATAAGCTAGCAATCAAACAAAAGAAAAATGCAACCGAGACTACTTTGAGAGTAGATGACGAATCGCATTTTAAATTAATAATGATAATAATAATAAAAAGGGTTAAATGGAGATACCTCCGTAGAGAGTTGACTTGGATATCCCCAACCTTATATTTGTATTTTTTGTGGTATTTTCGAATAACATATGGAGATATTTAGATCACTATATCAAAATATGTTCTCATTCAAATTTCACATTAATTCGAGATTTATGTCACATCTAACATGCTTATCAAATTTTAACATTCTCAAAATTACAGAAATAGACCCATTTGAGATGGACATGTTAGGAATATCTATTTTACACACATTTTGAACGAGGATATGTTGTCTTGTAGTGAACTAAATTCCTTCATGTATTATGAAAAAATACCTTTAAAAATAAAAAAAATAGGAATAGGGGTATATAAGTTGGCATCCCACTTAGGTAGCCTTATAACCCCGATAACAAAGACAACACCACTAATAAATAGATAAATATGAAACACTTGCCCATGTAGAGTACCCCATGTCTCATCTATATTGGTCTAACATGGAGAGACTGTTGTTGTGTTGGTTATCCCCACATGTAGGAGTTCCTCCTTCCTCCTACGTGAACATTGCCTCGGATTTTATTTGGATTTATATGTTATTTAAGGTCATGTTTGTTTGGAGAATAAGCATTGAAATAAGGGGTCGATTTCCCACCCTACACGATTCCTTATAGTACAGCTATTTACATCCAGATCCCATTATTTCACCTTATTCCACCATTATTCTTATTTTTATTACACCTTACCTACATCTATTCCACTTTATTCTCCTCATTCATATCTTTCCGTCCGAACAGAGAATAGTCATTGAATCTCCTTATTCTACATCATTATTCATGCATATTCCCGAACCGAACACCCTATGTATATAATACGGAGATTCCAACAAGCGATAGGCCAACGGATGACAAGCACCACTTATCTTTGTTCTTATAAAACTCCATATTAAGACCATCAACTTATATTGACATCTATTATTTTATTTATATTATAGTTAATTTTACAATTATACCCTTGTAACTTCTAATTAAATAGATTTTTCTTTGTGATCCGGCCCCAATCAAGTTAACTACGATCAAGTCAAAATCATATTATATGCATCAATCTAAGGTCCATAATCAGGATTCTCAAAGTTCCTTTTATCCTGAAAGCTATATATAGTTGCTATTATCCTTTATGCAGGAAATAACAAATTTAAGGAGCTAATAGATGGCAGCCACTCCCTCCCTCTAAGTTAATCATACGAGATCGATCTCTCCAATCATTAATCTCTTGCCATATTTAGCGGGACATAGATATCCATATCCTCAAAAACACGTTTATACATATCCATATCATCAAACGTATGAGAGCTGCAACCATCATTCTTTTTGTGACTTTTCCTGGAACCATAAAATATACGTGAATAAAATTCAATGGAGGTTCTTTTTTTTTTTTTGTAAAGAGTCAGACTCAACTCACTTCATCGCTGACATCATCCTTTTTGTCTTCGCCTAATTTAGGTTTTTTTTAATAAATCTCTTGTTTATGTTTGACGTAGTGAGAAAACTCTTTTTTGAGTAAATTACAAAGAAGTCCGTTAAGCGTAAATTGCAATTCAATCTTGCCATCAAACTTTAAAATAATCTCGACGCTGAACATGATCTTTTTTAGTAGGCAAAGGTTAAGCTTCGCCAACGGTCAATGCTCGTCGATAAGTATAACAAAGGGTGTTAAACCTCCGAAAAGCACGATTCAGTAGACATGTACTGGTCCATGGCCAAGGCAGTTGATCAGCCAAGACCTCTTTCACAAGGGTACCCCAACCCAACCCAACCCAACCCTGCTCAACTCTGTAACCAAGCGAACCCTATAGAATCCTTGTGATTCTAAAATAGCGAGGAATAGATCATTGGGATTGACCATTAAAAGAAGGACTTAGAGTAGTTGATCTTGAGGATAGAGATTTTGGAAAATATTTCTGTTATATTGCATATGTTAGCAAGTGATTCATTACAGCCATCAAGAAGATGAGCATATCATCAACATATTTAGGTTAGAAATAAGTATGCTGTTAATTTGAAAGATGAAACATTTGATGAGCTCAGCACTGTAAGCATGGGTTAGCATGCTATGAAGAACAAGAATAGGAAAGTTGTCGAGGGGTCAAGACAAAGTTCCCTAGAAGGGATGGAATTTAGGGAATTGTGATTATTAATTCTTAATCACGAGTTTTGTTATGTGTAAGATTCTTTTGACCCAAGAAAGAAAGCAATCGTTGAGTCCATACCAGTGTAGGGATTTAGGTAAAAAAGGCCAATCAACTGAATCAAAGATCTTATGAAAATCAACTGTGATCACAAGATTCACAACCCCCTTTGTTCGACGACATTTTCAATCAGTAATGATCTCGATCACAACAACCACTCTATCATGGGTCGATCTATTTATTTTAAAGCACTAAAGCTAGGGGGCATATGGAAAGCCATGGCTCCCACCAGTCTATTGGCAATGGCCTTGTGATTAGTTTCATCCCACTGATCATGCTAATGGGTAGACCTGGCTAACGGGCTGAGGGCCCGTTTGCCCAGCTTGTTCAGTCCGTTCATGTGTCGGGTTTGGGCTATGAGATTTGGGAATGGGTTGGCCTGGCTCGGTCCGTAAAAAATAAAAAATATATAAATGTAAGTTGAATAATACATGTATTAATATGATGCACTTCCAAATTTTCATGCAGGACAGTAGTTTTAAATAAAACTCAATAGTTTTTATGCCAAATAACATGAAAACTACTTATATTAGTTATATAAAGTATAAATGGTATTAATAAAATTATTTATACATATTAAATACCATTAGAAAATTCAATGGATAAATAGCGAAATGGGCCATGGGCCGGCCCACGGGCAGGCTTTGGACATAGGTTTTTGAACCTTGGCCGGTTCGGCACGATCTATGAGCTGGCCCGGCCCGCATGTTGGCCAGGGCTACTAATGAGTAATTCTCAAGTTGCAGGGCTTGAGTTTTTTAGTGAGAGGGCGATAACCGCATAGTTCAGTCGGTGCAAAAATCACGAGTTGATGTATAATCTTTTGCGAAAGCTAAATTATGGAATAGGAAGAACAAGACATCTTTGATTAAATCCCAATAGTCCTGATAAAAATTAATGAAAAATCCATCAGGGATTTTGGATCATTATTGTTTAAAAGAGATCACCTCTAACCATGACACCTTTGGATTTACGATGAAGGAACAATACAAAAACAAAGATACATGATTGGTAGATGCTCGGAAGGGAGAATTCCAAACCCGGCCAAAGCTTATATCCTATGTGATGTCTTAAAAAACTTAGCATGTGTAGATGTTTCCCATGGTAATCAAAAGAATACATCATTTCGAATCACATCTAAGAACGCGTAGATATAATGATGAGGAACAAAAATATAAAATGTCTGAGAACAAGAAATGCGATAAAGAGGCGAACAAGTAAACAAGACCCATATGAATAGTGCAATCTGCATGTGAAGCACCATATAAAAAAGGGATTTTATCACTTGTGCCCCTCCGAGATATCGCAATATCAGTTATACCCCTATCTTTTTGGTAATATCAGTTGTGCCCCTCAAAACTTGATAATTTATCACTTGTTCCCCTCGGGTTCGTGACCGTCCATCCACAGTGCAAACGGCCGTTAACTTTGAGGACATAGGCGGAATTACTTTTAAAAAAAGGTTAGGAGGTCATTTTACACCCTCCTTATCTTCTTCTTCTTCCTCCTCCTCCCCATCCTCTTCTTCCTCCTCCTCCACCTCCACCTCCTCCTCCTCCCTCTCTGCCCCCGCCCCCGCTCCTGCCCCGTGCCGCCCAGCTCCGCCTCGAGCTCTCCGCACCTCCTCCCAGCCCGCAGCCCCCGCCCCTGCCCCGCGCCGCCCAACCCCGCACCCCCCTCCGCCCCGACCTCCCTCCCAGCGCCGACCTCCCGCACCCCCCTCCCAGCCCCGCCCCCTGCAGCCCCGACCTCCCACCGCCCCTGCGCCTCAGGCCCCGTGCTCCTGCGCCCTCTCCCTGCCTCCCCCCGCCCCTGCGCCCCGCACCCCCGCGACCCCCCGTGCCGCCGTGACCCCTGCGCCCCCTCCCTCCTCCCCCCGCGCCCCTCCCGCGCCCTCGCGCCGCCGCGACCTCACACCCTCCCTCCTCCCCCGAGCCCCTGCGGCCCAGGCCCCACGCCCCTGCGCCCTCGCCCTGCCTCCCCCGCCCCTGCGCTCCGCGCCCCCGCGACCCCCGTGTCGCCGCGACCCGTGCGCCCCCTCCCTCCTCCCCCTGCGCCCCTCCCGCACCGCCGCGACCCCGCTCCCTCCCTCCTCCCCCGAGCCCCTGCGACCCAGGCCCCGCACCCCTGCGCCCTCGCCCTGCCTCCCCCCGCCACTGCGCCCCGCGCCCCCGCGACGCCGCGACCCATGCGCCCCCTCCCTCCTCCCCCGTCCCTGCGCCCCGCGCCGCCGCGACCTACCTCGTGTCCCTCCCGTACCACATGTTCTTCCCAGATCACCCCAAGATTCATAAGAAGTCGAGTTTTTTGTTAAATTTTGATTAATTTTTGACTAATTGATTCATTAAAAGTCATCCAAAAATTCAATAAAATTCATCGTTTGATCCGTAACGAGTGATATGTCCGTGGAAATGTAAAAATTTTAGAGATTCGATGGATGCATGAAGGTTTTAGTAAGAGAGAGAAATTATGAATAGAAGGAAGAAGAGCAAATGGAGGAGGAAGTTGATGAAGAAGGGTATGGACCATAATACCCTTCTTAACCACACCATGGTTTGAATAAACCATGATTGTTTTAATTTTTTGACGGTCAATATGATGGAAGGGCACAACTGGTGACGGAGCAAGAAGTTAGGGGCACAACTGATATTACCAAAAAGATAGGGGTATAACTGATATTGCGATATCTCGGAGGGGCACAAGTGATAAAATCCCTATAAAAAAAGCAAGATATGCATCCAAAATGTCTAAACATGTGACATGACAATACGGAGAGAAAGCTAGCAAAAACAAAAAAGAGCTTAGGCAATAAAGTGCACATCGTGACGGCTAAGAAACCAATAGTTGATAGGAATAAGATAATGTTGGAAACACGACCCATCGATATCAACTCAGCTCCGATACCAATTGATGAAACGAACAATCGAATACGGATATGGATGCACAATCGACCACCATCACAGAAGCATGTAAAGAAAAGGACAACTAGATGTAACGGTGATCGGTCACCTCTCGCGACTAATGAAGAAAGATCACTATAAATTAGAACGAGTACACTCTCTCCATTCCCTTGCTCTCTCATCTCTGTCTTCTTTCTCTCTCCCTTTTCTCTAGGGGCATGTTTGGTTACTGGGTTGGACTGGGTTGGGGTATCCTTCTGTGAATAGTAGCTGTTTGGAAGGTTGAGAGGATTGAAATGATAATTGTGATGTGATGCGACATCGATTATGTATTATATTAACTTTTTGATGATCATAATACATTTTTTATGTTAATAAGTGTATTTGAACATGATTAAAAACCATTATACCAAAGAAATTGTAAGGTCAATACAAGTAATACTAACCCAGAAATGCAGGGTTGGGGCTAGGGGTATGTCAGGGTACCTTGATGTACCCTGACAACCAAACATGGGTTACAGTGTTCTTGTGGTGATGTAGAGTCCAATGCCTCCACCCTCTTCTATATATAACCCAATTGCTACCCCATAGTCATATTCCCAATAAGACTATAAATAGAATACAATTTCACTACTATTATGATTAGGAGTTGAATCCTATTAGAATTCTCAATCCTAATTTAACTCTAATCATAACCGGTAATATCAACAAGGATCACATCTTTCACAGGCCATGCGATCTCAGTTATTAATCCATTTATAGGTATTAGACAAACTCCAAAAAGATAGGTGAATGTTGATAATAGATCAATCTCAGCAAGCAACTATTAATAATTGATAATTGACCAGTTGTTTAGAAAAATGTGATACCGCTCAAGATTATATCTTCCATAGATTATATCATTAAAATAATAATCATCCAGCAATGTACATCATATGATCACCATAAAGAGAACATCTATTGTTAACCGATCAATTTCCCTAAATAACCCTTGAGAATAGGGCTGCTAATCGAAATGAACCGTAAGGAACGGATCTATGTTCGAGTTCGGTTCGATAATGAAGTTCAAAAGTTCGAGTTCGGTTCGATAAATTTTCAATATGATATGTTCGAGTTCGATTTCGTTTAGAAAACGAACATTTGAGTTCAATTCGGTAACAATTTAACTTAAGTAAAAGTTGTTTATATTAACAACTTCAAAACTGGAGTTCGATAACAAGGTTCGATAAGCAGTAAAAATAAGAAATTATTCAAATCAAAGTGGTACAAAGCCCAATAAATACCACAATTTCTTTAACCTCAAAATTATCAAGTGTATAAATACTAAGTTACACATACAAATACACACACATATGAATATATCGAACTCGAACTTTTATCGAACGAACGTATGTTATGTACATGTTCGGTTCGTTAAGCTATCGAACTAAAAGTTGAAGTTCATGTTCAGTTCGTTTAGAAACGAACGAACATTTTTTTGAACTATTATCGAACGAACTCTAATCGAATACAAACATGTTCAATTCGATTAGCAGCCCTATTTGAGAATCGACTGGTTGCTGAATTGAAGTTATACCAATCAAGACTATGTATTCTGTAGACCATTTGACTAGCATGATCATCAACCACTAATCAACATCAAATAATCCATATAAAGAGAGGTAACTGATGGTGACAAACAAGATGCTCCCATATATCTACTATAAAATCTTTTTGGACACATGGGGATACCGATAATGATTGAGAATTTCGTAGACACTGGTGCGGTTCGAGTATTTCATAGACTATTTGATGAAAAGAAAGACTATCCTTCAACATGCACCCCCCCTCGTAAAAGCAAATGCCTATCTAAGAGGGAGCTACATCAAAGATTAGGTTAAAGATACGAAACTACACTGCTCTAGGCCTCACTAGCAACGGGTGAGCAAACAAGTACTTTTAGCACAATTCCTCTAAGATTACCGACACTTATTCTAATTAACTAAACCCCAGAAAGAAATATGGATATTTCATGGAAATGATATATTGAAAATCTCGAAATCCAATTACACAATCAACGGTCGGTTGTAGAACCACACGGGTTGTAGACAGATTAAAATTGCATAAAGATGTAAGTTTGATAAGGGTTATTTTTGTTTATCTTGGGCAAGTACCAAGGTGTTGGAAATGCGAGCCCACGGCGAGCCATTATGCAATAAATGTTATTGCACATATCATTCCCTGATCTGAAATGAAGAATGAATAATTTGCATAATAGGTCCCTTAGTACAATTAGAAACTGTACCATGGCCATCTTGATGATCATACAGCTGTTGATTCAACTATTGAATCATAGAGGCTGGTGCTTGGATGAATATCTAAAGAGTTATATTGAGGACTCATCAAGCACCATCAAATGATTGTTAAGAGATGATCTCCAGCCTGAGTAGGAGATGGCAATCCTTATCTCTTTAGGCTGATATCTGACCGACCTCAGGCTGATATCTGACCGACCTCTTGATGCAAGTCCTCTGCATAGGAATAGAGATTCGGAGGTGTCAGATTAGTTAGGTCAAAGAGTTGACTTAACGAGATCGAGATAACCAAAGTCCTATATCGTATGCTGTCATGATATAGGCACACATCCTCTGACCGGAGACATATGTGTTACTATATATCTAAGTGTGTACATTTGGCAGACCAATAGGTTGATGACCTAATCAAGGTCTATACATCGGCGCGCTGGTGTGCACATAAGGGCATATGAGTAATACGATCTCTCAAAGGGATCATACAGGTTCAGTTACTGAACCGGAAGACATGAGCTCACTCATGAGATATTGGGAAGAATCAAATTCCATGCGCATGGTCATCTCGCTTTGGAAGCCTGACTGAATTTGTAGGTTTGATATATACTTTTAGTATATGATCAAGACCTAGGTATGATATACACTTTTGGAAAGTGTATGATCAATACCAACTCCCAATGATCGAATGAGAAACTTACTGATAAAACCATGAAGTAGACAGTATAAAGTTGATCCGATACTTCGGGTTTAGTCTGAGTCTTCCAGTATGCAGGATGTACAGGTATTGGAAATACCTGAGGGTGATTTGATCATAAACGGTTGTATAACCATGACGTTTCTATTCCTAGGGAGTGATGAAACGGGTCTGGATTTTAGTGACTCCTCTCAGTAGAGAAGTTCTCTGATCTTGGTCCAAGTGTTGGACATTGATCTGAATATGATTCAGATACAATGACAAGATTAGATTTACGGTCTTGATTTAATCAAGCATCTATGGGAGGCCCGCGATCTGGATTTGAGATACGATCTCAATATCCATATCACTATACGTGGAACAATACAATCGCCCTGTCCTTATCTCCAAGTATCTGAGGAGAAATAACATTGTTCTTAAATGGTTTAAGAAAAATTCCATAAGATCTAAGCAAGGAGAAGTTGATAATTAAATATGATTTAATTATCATGATGTATGAGAAATTATCCAATATGATTAAATGTGATTTAATTATTATGGATAAGAATAATGTGGATAGTAATATCCAATTATTCATAATATGTTATAAATGTGATTTATAATGTATTAGAGAGAGTTAATTATGATTTATATGTGTTGATTAATTATTATGTGTATTGGATACACATTGTGTAATTAATTAACAATATGAATTATATGTTGTTTTGGGTTGTGAATATGATTCACAATTTTTCCATGGCAAGAATGCAATATTCTCAAAGATAATTGTGAATTATTTTTGAAGAATAAAACCCAATAAATTTGTTGCAAATAAATAAGAGAGATTACAAGGAGATGTGCAATCTCATGGATTACCATGAGATTGCAATCTCCATGCAATCCCCATGGGCGGCACACCATTCCAATATGGAATGTGTGGCCGCCCACTTGGAAGGCACATGGAGATGATCTCCATGTGTCTTCTCTCCTTATTTGTTGGGTTGATTTAGGAATGAATTATATTTGATTTTGTCAAATATATTTTAACCTAAATTTGTTGTTTTTGTCAACAACAATCTTAGCCATTGGATAAACATAAATCAATCTCATCCATTGATTTTATGTGTCCCATGGATTGAGATCCATGGATCCCAAAACCCTATAAATAGAGAGGCATACTTGGCTCTCTCTTTACACATGCTATTGTAGCAAACAACTCTTTCTCTTTCTCATACTCGACAGCCCTCTCTCTCCCTCTCTTCTTGGTGGCCGTCCACCTTGGTGGAGAGAATTGTCGACGCCCGCGCCATCGTGCTGCTGCTTCGACTCTATGCGGTTCTTCGTCTTCTTGGAATGCTTCACTCACGAAGGAGACGTTTGATCTCGTGCGACGAGATCAGGAGCAACCGTGCTTGGATCAACTTGGATTGCGAGGACACCGCGACTCATCCCCGCGCTCGCAAGCCGTTACTCCGACGATCGGACTTGAGACAGGAAATCTCTTTTCATAGAGACTTGATCAACCACGCTTCAAGAGGTATTGCATTATACTTGCTGTGGTTATAGATGAAACAATTTGAGAATGGTTCTCGGATCATGTGGTTTCATCGGATTAAAAGTTTTTTAAATTCCGCTGCACCGAACAACTAGTACGACTAGTCGTTCTTCGTCGTATCCGATACAACGATCACGCTTCCATGATGCGCTTGAGGATAATTTTCATATCCTTCAAGTGGTATCAGAGCCTTAGGTCGACGGTTTCGAATATGATTCGAAAAACCGAGGACGACTTGGGTTCGTTAAGGTCGCGAAAGTTTTTATCGCATTTGATTTCGTAGATCTGTTTAGTAAATAAATTCGGCACTGTTTAAATTGTTTAAACACGAATTTAATACTTGGATTTTGTTCCCCATTAAATAAGGAAACCATAGGATCTGAGTTTGCGTAAATCGGATTTCGTATGCTCTAGATATGGTTGTTTTAATGGACATGTATGCACTATTGCGGGAACAGTAGATTTTAACATAATTAAAGAGTTAATTACTTTTATCATCTGCCTCGAAATGCGTGCAACTCCACTTAGGTTCTATCCTAAATCAAGTTAGCAATCTATGAAAATTGAGTTTGCTTAATTTGGATTTAAATTGATTGAGATATGTTAATTTTAGTGAGTAGGGGTCCTTACTGAAATTACGTTCCTAATCTAGAACCAAGTGATTGTCAATTAGTGAAATTAATTGTTAATTTCGTGAAATAATCTTGAAAAATATTTGTGAAATATTGAAACATGATTATTTGCCTAATTGACTTGGACCCAACCAATTAATTGATTAAGATGTGATCTAAATCATAATTGGAAATCACAATCTTTCAAACTTGATGCTTGAATAGGATTTGGGAATTTATCTAGCAAATTTCCTTATAATCAAAAATATTTGATTATTACTATATGGTATAATTTCGGTTGAAGAACCGATGATCATCTCAAGTACAAATTAATCAATTTGGCATTATCCTTTCCCGAGGCGGATATGGTGCCTAGTCGGAGAGCATTGGGGTTGCGGGTTGCAACGTATGTGGTCCGTCCCACTCTCGTCGGTACTGGCCATGACAGCGGGTAGGGCCGGGATAATGTCCGAGGGATTAAGATGTATTTTTTTAATTATTAAAATTCGAATTAATACGTATTTTGAGATATTACCATATATATATTCAAGTAAAATAATCAAGTTTCATTGATTGAATTGGATTGATAATGAATTTAATATGATTAAATTGATTATGTCCAATTGAAATACTCTAATAAGATTAGAGCTAATAATTCCCTTGGAAGAATTAATTATGTGAATGTGATTCACGATAATTAATTAAAATTTGAATATGATATGGAGGATCACATAAGTGACATCCATGATCTCCCGTCAAGGCGGAGGGTTCCGTCGCCAGGGATTGCATGTGGGAGACGCCTGTCCGAAGTGACAGCTCCTGTATGCAAGCGCATCTGGATCGGGCTCGTCGCTTCTCGAAAGAGTAAGGACGTATGCGTAGTGACCCCAGTATCGGGTCCTCATATTATTGGGGCGATATTGGATTGCGCATAGCGAGTTGTATTCCTGTTGACAGTTGGTTCAATTAATGATGGGTCAACATTGCCTTAGGGGTGGTGGACCCGGGTGTTAAAGACCGAATCGGGAGATGCAAGTTGGACTTGCAAGGCGGAAAGTGTTCCCGCTTCTTTTTATCCGAGTTGTAGGTTCTCATATTATTGGGATGCAACAAAGATAAGGAAGGAGATCCCAGATCTTGCTTGAGATATAATGGTAAGTATATCTCTTACATTGAAAGTGATTAAGGGAATGAACTTTCAATGTTGACAAGGCAAGACAACTTTGATATAAAAATCCTAAATCAAAGTAAAAAAATATATATTTATATATTTATGCAAATTTCTTATTTCAGATAATCCTTCATTAAAACCCACTCAATGATATACTCAATAATAACCAGTGAAATATCTTAGATTGGACTCAATGATCCAGATATTGTACTTGCAGTTGAACACATAATGTATGTGGTTGCAATGTGCAAGTTTCCTCATAATAATGAGGAATGACAATTAAATAGATAATAGGACTACAACCCAAGGGTTTGTATGTCTCTATAGTCTTGATCTCATCGAATGTACTTTGGAAGTATCATGTCGATGATGATCGCAATTGTCAAAATAATCCTTATAAAATCAATGAAGATATTATGGCATGCATATGTGCTCTTGACATTTAATCATGAGTGACATGGTTCTCTGCATCATGCAAAATGGTAGCTCTATAAGAGATGATGTATTCAAAATGTTTGAATACCTACCTGAACCTATGTTTTAAGAGTTTAGATGGATGTAGATGATGAGTGTCATTATTCTACTATCTATACTCTAGTCATTCATGAAGCTTCATAATATTCATATTGTATGAATTTAATGAAGCATGTATAAATGTTGAAAAACTCTTACTTTGAATTCTCTTGAATTTAAAATAAGAGATCCTCTGTCTTGAGCAATAGTTGCTTATAGATAAAGGGAGCGCAGTGGAAGCATGGGTTGGACCCAAGAAAGAAGGAAAGTCAAAGAGTTGACTGGACTTCTATGACTTCCATATGACATCCAAAGAGTTGGATGAATGCCAATACTGCACTAAGTTGATGTGTTGATAGTATGACTATCAAGTCTGTCTAGAATCCTTAGAGAAGGACTCAGATAGAGCATCAAAATAATCTACATAAATCATTGAAATTGACTTTCTTATTTGATAAAATAAAGTCAAATAATTGTATCTCAATCTTCTGATGACATTTGCAATAGGTTGCATATGTTTTAGAAGACCAGAAAATTTGATCTTAAGGTCTATAGTTATCCACATGGATATTGATGCAATTGTTGCAACAATCTCTGTTGGATTGATAGACTTCATAATTTCAGTGGGAGAGCCCTTAGTCGTAGAGAATGTCTCTATGACCTAGATATAAGAATACACTCATTGTTTGTTTCTAAATGTTGGAAATAAACATGAATTCTGAGATAGAACTATCATAAAGAGTTATGATGGATATATTTCAGATAGTAATCTAACATCTAGTGAACTCCACAAAATTAGAAAAATTAATGAATGGTTCATTAAGATTTCTAATACTGAAAATTAATATCTTTATAAGATCAATAGGAGGATGAAGATCATATGACAATGATCTAGCATCAAGCCTTGGACATTTGTCTATCGATTTGATCAATAGACTAGTAAGAGATGAAACTTTAGAATGTCTAAAATTTCAAAACTTACATACTTATGAATATTTTATTCAAAGCAAAATGTCCAATACACCCTTCTTTGGGAATGGTGTAAGATGCCGAGATATTCAGGATCTCATACATATTGATGTATGTGGATCATTTATATCATAGTGAACATTGTGGATATGTGATATCTATTGATGATTATGTATGATATGAGATTTCTTCTCTTCACCTTAGAAACCTTTGAAATGTTCAAAGATTTCATTAATTTTTGTTTAGAACCAAAGTTTGAAGGAAGATAAAATGAATTTGATCTAATCTAGGTAGCATGTACCTGTTAGATGAATTCAAAGAATACCTTATGGAGATATGAATATCATTTCTATCTCAATCCTCCTAACACACCTTAACTCAATAGAGTTATAGGGAGATACAATTGGATCATGTGTGACATGATCTTACCAATGATGAATTTTAGCATAATTATCCCTTGGTTTCCAGGTATGTATGTGTAGTAGAGACTACAATGTATATCCTTAATAATGTTCCATGTATGTTGGAATCTAGCACTTGAGAGTGCTGCTTCAGTAGGAAAATAAAGGATGGTATTGTATACCTACTTTATGACCTTGAGATTCTTAAAGTATCTCATCTATGAGAATGTGATTCTTAGAGGTTGAGACTCTTAAGAATCAAGATGAAAATGAAGTGTAGGAACTCATTCAATCTTGAGAAGATAATGAGACTCCTGAAATTGGAAACTAAAAGGACAATTAAAAATGAAACGCTAATACCTCTTCAAATGAGTTTGAGGATGGATTCCATGTGTTAGAGAAATCTGACAATGATCGAACTTCATGTGATGAAGCTTCTGAAGATCATAGCATGGAAATATGGATGTTAGCAATAAAAGTCTAATGTAGACTTCATATACAAGTGTTGTATATGGACCCTCGAGGATCCACCTATATGGGTAATACCTGTAGAGGTGTAAATGGATCTTCAAGAGAAAGGGAACCTGATGAGAAGGTAGAGATCTTCAAAGCACGGTTAGTAGCCATGAGCTACACACTGGAAGAGAAGACATTGCTTGCGATGAGACTTGCTCTTCGGTGACCATGCTTAAAACCATCAGAATATTGCTAACCTTAGCTACACAACTTGACTATTGCATCTTCAAGATGTAAGTCAAGATTGCATTCCTCTATGAATACCTCTCTGTGGATATTCACATGAAGTAGCCCCAGGGCTTCATGGTTGAGGAAAGCAAGGTGTGCAAGCTAAGGAATCCATCTATGGACTCAGATAAGCTTCTTAAAGTTGGATCATAAGATTTGATGAAATTATAAATGTTATGATTTCAGATAGAATCTGGATGAGCCATGTGAAGCTTAGTTGGAGTGCCTTTGTGTTCATCGTGCTAAATGTAGATAACATCCTAATCATTTGGAATGATATAAGGATAATAATAAGTGTTTCATGGACTGGCTATTCCATATCTTGAAATATGATTTCAAAGATACCTCAGATCTTAGTTCTGAAGTTGTTCAGAAGCAATGAGAAGAGGATAATGGGACTGTCACATTTGTAGTACACCTTGGACATATTCTATTCATAGAAATTCCAAGAAAGGCTTCCATCCCTTAAGATATGGTATTGACCTATCTAAAGAGATAGCACCTCAAAGAGTTGAGGCAGTGAATGCTAGAACTACTTGCCCTTGGGCATCAGTTCTGAAAAGTCGGGTGTGTGCTAGATGTTACAAAAGCCAGATGGCTGCCTGCAGTGGGAGTAGTAAACTGTTACTAATCCTACTATGGAAATAAAACACTTGGTTGCAGTAATAACAAAATCTTCATAGATGATAAGATTTTTGAGATAATGATCTCAAAGTCTTATCTTCAAAAGTTTAAGACTTTATAAATAGTGATCTAAAAGGTCTTAACTATAGATACCTTAGGAGATAGAGATCTCCAGGAATAAGGATACTCTTATAAGGATTATGGAAATACTGGTTATGATAATTGTTAAGCCATAGTGTCAAGGACACTATAATTTTTAACAAGGTTGAGTATTGATTGCATGAGATGCAACATTCGCATTAGATGCGAGCACTGTTACTGGGGATATGCAAGTGCCGTAAAAGGACTTGGCGTAGTCTCGCGGGAACAGAGTGACTGATCAGCTTACCTAGCTATTTTCTAAATAGCCTATGATTGTCACATGAGTGCGGGTTTAAATGATTAGCCCATTAATGGCTCTTTGGGCTAGTGGGAGATTGTTGGAAATGCGAGCCCATGGCGAGCCATTATGCAATAAATGTTATTGCACATATCATTCCCTGATCTGAAATGAAGAATGAATAATTTGCATAATAGGTCCCTTAGTACAATTAGGGTTATGTACCATGGCCATCTTGATGATCATACAGCTGTTGATTCAACTATTGAATCATAGAGGCTGGTGCTTGGATGAATATCTAAAGAGTTAGATTGAGGACTCATCAAGCACCGTCAAATGATTGTTAAGAGATGATCTCTAGCCTGAGTAGGAGATGGCAATCCTTATCTCTTTAGGCTGATATCTGACCGACCTCTTGATGCTGGTCCTCTGCATAGGAATAGAGATTCGGAGGTGTCAGATTAGTTAGGTCAAAGAGTTGACTTAACAAGATCGAGATAACCAAAGTCCTATATCGTATGTTGTCATGATATAGGCACGCATCCTCTGACCGGAGACAGATGTGTTACTGTATATCTAAGTGTGTACATTTGGCGGACCAATAGGTTGATGACCTAATCAAGGTCTATATACCGGCGCACTGGTGTGCACATAAGGGCATATGAGTAATACGATCTCTCAAAGGGATCATACAGGTTCAGTTACTGAACCGGAAGACATGAGCTCACTCATGAGATATTGGGAAGAATCAAATTCCATGCGCATGGTCGTCTCGCTTTGGAAGCCTGACTTAATTTGTAGGTTTGATATATACTTTTAGTATATGATCAAGACCTAGGTATGATATACACTTTTGGAAAGTGTATGATCAATACCAACTCCCAATGATCGAATGCGAAACTTACTGATAAAACCATGAAGTAGACAGTATAAAGTTGATCCAATACTTCGGGTTTTGTCTGAATCTTCCAGTATGCAGGATGTACAGGTATTGGGAATACCTGAGGGCAATTTGATCATAAACGGTTGTATAACCATGACGCTTCTATTCCTAGGGAGTGATGAAACGGGTCTGGATTTTAGTGACTCCTCTCAGTAGAGAAGTGATCTGATCTTGGTCCAAGTGTTGGACATTGATCTGAATATGATTCAGATACAATGAGAAAGTTAGATTTACGGTCTTGATTTAATCAAGCATCTATGGGAGGCCCGCGATCTGGATTTGAGATACGATCTCAATATCCATGTCACTATACGTGGAACAATACAATCGCCCTGTCCTTATCTTCAAGTATCTGAGGAGAAATAGCATTGTTCTTAAATGGTTTAAGAAAAATTCCATAAGATCTAAGCAAGGAGAAGTTGATAATTAAATGTGATTTAATTATCATGATGTATGAGAAATTATCCAATATGATTAAATGTGATTTAATTATTATGGATAAGAATAATGTGGATAGTAATATCCAATTATTCATAATATGTTATAAATGTGATTTATAATGTATTAGAGAGAGTTAATTATGATTTATATGTGTTGATTAATTATTATGTGTATTGGATACACATTGTGTAATTAATTAACAATATGAATTATATGTTGTTTTGGGTTGTGAATATGATTCACAATTTTTCCATGGCAAGAATGCAATATTCTCAAAGATAATTGTGAATTATTTTTGAAGAATAAAACCCAATAAATTTGTTGCAAATAAATAAGAGAGATTACAAGGAGATGTGCAATCTCATGGATTACCATGAGATTGCAATCTCCATGCAATCCCCATGGGCGGCACACCATTCCAATATGGAATGTGTGGCCGCCCACTTGGAAGGCACATGGAGATGATCTCCATGTGTCTTCTCTCCTTATTTGTTGGGTTGATTTAGGAATGAATTATATTTGATTTTGTCAAATATATTTTAACCTAAATTTGTTGTTTTTGTCAACAACAATCTTAGCCATTGGATAAACATAAATCAATCTCATCCATTGATTTTATGTGTCCCATGGATTGAGATCCATGGATCCCAAAACCCTATAAATAGAGAGGCATACTTGGCTCTCTCTTTACACATGCTATTGTAGCAAACAATTCTCTCTCTCTTTCTCATACTCGACAGCCCTCTCTCTCCCTCTCTTCTTGGTGGCCGTCCACCTTGGTGGAGAGAATCGTCGACGCCCGCGCCATCGTGCTGCCGCTTCGACTCTATGCGGTTCTTCGTCTTCTTGGAGTGCTTCACTCACGAAGGAGACGTTTGATCTCGTGCGACGAGATCAGAAGCAACCGTGCTTGGATCAACTTGGATTGCGAGGACACCGCGACTCATCCCCGCGCTCGCAAGCCGTTACTCCGACGATCGGACTTGAGACAGGAGGTCTCTTTTCGTAGAGACTTGATCAACCACGCTTCAAGAGGTATTGCATTATACTTGCTGTGGTTATAGATGAAACGATTTGAGAATGGTTCTCGGATCATGTGGTTTCATCGGATTAAAATTTTTTAAAATTCCGCTGCACCGAACAACTAGTACGACTAGTCGTTCTTCGTCGTATCCGATACGACGATCACACTTCCGTGATGCTCTTGAGGATAATTTCCATATCCTTCACAAGGTTGGTCACGAGAAGGATGGTTTAGCACGATAATCCACAAATAGACAAACAAGAATACAAAGTTCTCAAGACATGCATTTTTGAGTTTTTTATTTTAAAATGTAGAGTGGAATGTAGAAATAAAAGTAAATGTAGAGCGAAATGTGGTTTGAACCCTGGGTTTTATGTATAATTAAGGAAATTTGAAATTCATGATCTTAGATTAGATTGCGATTGTTATTATGACACAATAATGAAATTGCAGTGATCTCTTTTGATCACGATCATCGAATTATTTTATTTAAACATGATTGTTTTTTTGTATTTAAAGATGTATGATCTAATTTAGATTCTCATTGTGGATGTGTCTCAATAGTAGTGTATGATCCTTCAGGATAAAGAGACATTTGTTCTAGCCTGTCTAGTGGGTCAAGTCCATCATCTTTCGAATAATGCTGATCATGAACAGGTTATTCCAATAAAAACTGATTCACAGGGTCATGATACTAAATTATAAAATCAACACTAATCTAATCTAGGAGAGATACATAAGAAGCTTACTATCAAGAAGATCAAAGCTGTCATCACCAAGAAATCTTCATAGACAAAAGGGTAATACACGATTACAAATCAAAATTGTCCATATCTACTTATGCAGATCTCATTTTCACCACATAGACTAATGTAACTCCACACGTAGCATGCCCTGCCACAACTCATGTTACCGCCAAGGTGAGAGATCCCGACTTATACACATCCATTTCACCAAATCCAAGCATAGTTATTTTGGACTTCCTTGATCATTCATGTGATCCGACACATAAGCCTACAAAACCCAAGCTGACTGAGGACACTAGCACGTACCCGCGTCATGTACGAACCTTGGAGAGATGCTTAATGAACAATCATATTCATTTAATGAGGAGCATGTGAACCCCACATCTAGATTACCACCAAACCAAAGGGAATGGCCAACATCTCACATACTTAACTCAAAGAAGTCACATTCTCTAGTTGGGTTGCAAGTGGAGGGGAGAAGAACCATGACCTTCCTCCTCTCCTTGCTTCAGGTTCTAGCAAACCATCTAACTATATAACTTTAGACATGGATCTTTCTGAGGACTCCTCTCCAGGTTCTGGTACACTGACTGAAGTAATTAGACAGGACCATTCGGACACCTCTTCACTAGAGAATTCATTATCTAAGGAAGAGTTTGATACCAAAGTGAATGAGCTCAGTCTAATTGAGTAGTTAAAGAACAAAACTAGTTGGACCGTCATCGAACACTACTATTCTTCTAAGGATGACTCCAATGATAGCTGAGAATATTTTTTACATTGTTCAGATCTATATTCCTTCTCACCCCATTTCCGTAAGAAGGTTTGTCAAAAACCTCATTGATCCTCTGTACATTTTACCTGACCCCGTCAGTTCCCTTATACTTATTCTATACTTAGGCAAAGGCATAAGTATAAGGGAGACCAATGCCCGCATGATGTATCTCATCATTTCTCTTCTTGTCATCAACCATACTATTTTTGTTCTCTTATATAATTTGGCTAATAACTATAGCCTAGGTATAGGGAGGGCAACCGACTTCTACCCTACTTTTTTTTCTTATTTTGTGTCCCTTTATACTTAGCATACGCTACGTTTAGAGGGGAGAGTTACATTTGTGTACATACTGAAATGCATGAGGATCTACGTGTCTAACACCCGATCTTGGAGGGCATGCGATGCCCAACGAGTCAATTCCAACAATCATTATATCATTTCTCTCGGCTCTTAACAATCAACTCAAGTGCAATCTCAACAATTAACCCAGAATAGTAATTAAGCAATGAATGTAGGTGAGCTAAAATTTGTTAGATTCCTACAAAGAATGTGTATAGTACGAAAGTAGTAGGGGTCGAACCACAAAGGGGCACATGATGTAGAACAACAAAATTAAGTAGATAACTTAAGGATTTTTTGTGTTTTTAATTTTTAATTGCTTTTGTGGGTTTTAATTATATTCATTTTTAAAGGTTTTTTATTTTGAAATTTTTTAATTTCTTTCTAATTTCTTTAAAATATAATAGAGATTTATATTAAAGAATAATAGTATAATAGATATTATAAATAAAAGATAGAATATATAGTACACATACAAGACGACAATTCTTTTTATATTTTTAAAGGTTTAAATATAAAATAACTTCTAATCCAAATAAAATATTGTTGAGGCTTTTTGGATATTTTTTGAGATTTTTTGGCATTTTTAAATAAGAAAATACATAAAATAATTAAAATAGAAAATAAATGAAATTGAAATGAGCTTAATAATCATTTATCAAATCAAGTTGAGCTCAAATTCAATTTTCCTATATTCTATATGATATAGAGATTTTTTGTGATTTTCCTATGATTTTTATGATTTTTTATAAGTTTTCATATGTTTTTCAATTTTAATGGGTTTTCGATAATATTTTGCTAAAATATTTTGTAACTTTCAGGTGCAATTTTTTGTTATGAACCTATTAAGATTCAAGGATGTCGATGGTCGGATATAGACATATTATTATATTTGTTTTAGAATATATATATATAGAATGCCATAGATAAAGTTTTCTTTGGACAAGACTTTAGAGGTCAAAGTATACTCCGCGGAAAAGAGAACGGATTGGTGGAATATATCTAGATTGTGTATTATGAATACTTATATTTTAATGGTAATGCCTTAAGCTTATTGAATATGGATACATGTGCAATTACAATTATTGATGGATGCAAGAAGTGTATCACTATATCCATTCTCAAAACAGATACGAAGTCAAAGATTTGAATTAAACAACATTATGGTATAATATATACGAAATCCTTATACGAAAAAAAGGAGGAAAAAGAAAATATTCCTATGTTCATAATATGACAAGGTATGGGCATGATACCCAATAAGTATATGTGTATGGACGTGAGTTAAAAAAAAGAGGAATGTAAATAGTAGGTGTATTTATACTTAGGGTATGCCATTGCCAATATTTGATAACTTTTCATCGAGAGATAAAATCATGCATAGCTTGTGCCTTCGTCCACCGACAATTATATACATGACTTAAGAAGGGATTATTATTTTCTCATCTGCATGGAGGTGAGTCAGTGACACCTGTAGTGAAATATGGACCCATGTAGCTTTTATATTATTGTTGAGGGATTATTCTTTACAAGGGTGATATATATAGAGGAGAGGATTGTAGGCAAATGGACACCAGAGGTGGATTCTCAGGAACAAAAGAAAAAGTTATCAAGGGTTTTACAGACTTACTGCAGCCAGGTTCGTCACCTATTCATCATCCCTCCAGGTTCGTCACCCATTCTCTAATAAGGTGTAGGGTGGCATATATTATGTGAGGATCTCTTGTTACACCACATATACTAGAAATTTTACATACTTTCTTTTTTACAGTAGGATTTTCTTTTTACAAGTGCGTGTAAATATAACGGTGTAGAAAAATATGTATACTTGATTTTCATGATATTTTCTACTAAACTGATCAAACGTAAGATAACCATGAATTGACCCAAAGTTTCCTGATCTTAAAGCAAGGATGAAGTTAGATATTTGAAGTTGTGAAAAAAAGGGGACAATGGGTGTTTGAGATTCCAAGATGTACCCGAAATGGGTAGTGATGGAATTACTATATTAGATTAGCAAGAAAGTTATTGGAAATGACTGGACAAATCCAGTTTTGTTTAATATCTTGATGTATTTTTTTATTCTTTATATAATATTTCAATAATATGAAGTGTAGTTGAAATCAGAAGGATAAAGAGGTTATATCTCCAGAAATATGATTTGTCGTGAACGACCCGTACATCTAAAATTTTAAGACTATAGCAAAATTCTAACGGATTAATTTTTTTCATGCCCGTGGAAAATAAAACAACCTAATCTTCCTTTTAGATTCTCTATATAGATCTTTTAGAGTTATACATAGATATTATAGTTGCAGTTGTCTATTAGGTATGTTATTGAGAGACACGTGAAGCATATTGAATCGGTACTTTATATGAACATCATATTGTAGCACCTTGAATGAATGAGTATAGTGAGCTCTTATATAAGATAATTAATTATGGATCATGTTAGTTAGAGTAAGCCATAAACTTTAATTATTATGGGCAAGATATAATTTAACCACGGAAGGGGATATCACGTATAATGAAAATACTTATATTAACAAGGTTGGAATTAAGCACAAGTATGTAAAAGGTACATTTGCACGATAGAGAGAGAACTTAATATACTTGAATAGATAATAGAATAGCACACAAAGAGAAGGAGGCTTTGGATTTTTTAATCCGTACATTTTAAATATCTATCCTATAGGTGATCATTTACTTGATTTTCGTACTTTAGGAGGAAACACATTAAAAGCTAACTCAGGAGAAGCGATTCAAGACCAATAAGGGATATTACATTTTACAGGTGAGTGGACTCAAGCTTATTTTAAGATATAACCCTATTTTCACAGGTACTTTGCAATGTTACAGTTTCTGATGCCTTTTAATTATGTTATTGTACATGTGTAGCCTAGTTTGATAATCAGATAAGTTTGTTTTTATCCCAGATGATGGTATCTTAGTAAAGTTGTTAATGTATGCAAGCTTAATGTATGGTAAAAAAGCTTAGTTTTATATTTCAGTATTTTTATTTTGTTTTAGTACCACATAAGTTTTTAGACGTCACAGATGAGTTCAGTATGATGATATGAATCACATATTCAATATGATGATATGAATCACATATCGCAAAATTTTCAATTTATAGTTATATTATTATGGATCAGAAAATATATCAGAAATAATGACCACCACAGTAGCTCTCAGACATGGTCATGAACTAGCCATCAGATATGGTGACGTCATCAGAAATGACCCTGAAACATGCCATCAGATATGGCAACCACAGAGATGATTCAAAGGACTTTGGATCCGCATTTTGTATACACATAGGCTTTGGGCTATGTGCAGAGTGTTCTTTGACCTTTGGAGCTGTCTAAGCGTATGACTCAATTTGTTTCAGTGTTCATGGACGTAGTACGTTAGCCATAGTGGTGTTGTTATAACAGCTGGAAAAATAGAAATTTCTTATTTTTTTACAATTCTGTCAACAACATGTTAGTAAATTAACTTCAGTTAGTTTCTTTGGTATTTAAATCTCTTTACAACATCATTCTCTTTCAAAGCTGTAGTTTATATTCTTTGATGACATTGCTATATTGTAGTAATACATTTTCTTTTACATAGCAAGCAAAATTATTTTTAGAAGCACCCAATATTTTCTACCAAAATGCTTGAGACCCACTCACTGGGTCTAAGCTCATTTAGAGTTTAGACTCAACCATCTATTATTAAATGTCGCACTCACCCCGGCTAACGGGACGGATCGTGACATTCTAGTGGTATCAGAGCAAAGGTTTATAAGATTTGATTATAATCGATGTTTGAAGTTGATCTATGATTATATTAGAGGTGTTGATTTCTGTATTGGACTTTGATATAAAAATAAAAGGATATCGAAGTAACGATATTGTCAGTATTGAGGATCTATCTTAGTTGTGACATGAGATTTGAGGATTTATAACTTTGAAAGAACTAATTAAGCTATTTTATTTATGTAGGATACAATGGCAACCGAGCAACCTTCTCAGACCTCACAAGGATCGAATGATGCACATGTTGGGAGTAATAATAATAATATGCAGGAAACTTTGGCATTAATAGCTCAGACATTGGGAAGTATGGCTGCCCGATCGATGAGACCACATGAATTCGAAAACCAGTTGCCATTTGAGCACGTTCGGAAGTTAGGTGCAAAAGATTTTGTAGGCACGACGGATCCAAAGGTGGCAAGAGACTGGTTCGAACACATGGAGAAGATATTTGCATTAGTGGAGTGTACTAAAGCACAAAAGTTGAGATATGCAATCTTTCTGTTAAAAGAAAATGCTGATGATTGTTGGAAGTTGGTGAATATGAAATACACAGATCCATCCGAGATCACTTGGGCAGATATTTGAAAAAAATTCAATGAAAAATATTATCCAAGAGTACATCAAGAAGATCGATGCAAGGAATTTTTATTTCTTACTCAGGGGAGTTTTTCTGTTGATGAATATTAGAAGCGCTTTACAGAATTATTAAAGTTTGCAGCTTCTTTGATTAAAACCGAAGAAGACAAATGCCGACGTTTCGAAGATGGACTCCATATAAATATTAAGTCAATGGTCTCAACCAATGGATATATTGCATATGGTAAATTAGTGGAAGCATCCCGTAAAGTTGAGTGGTGCAAGAAAGTCAAAGATGTAATGATCACAATAGGAAAAGATTTGGAGATAGACCATCATGGAGAGGGTCAGAGAACAAAGTTAGAAGAAATTTTGAAAATTCAAGGCAATACAACTTATCTGCTCAAAGATATAGGGGAAATCAAATGGGTAGATTCGCTCCAGAGAATTCTAGAAATGCAGGATTTTCTTATCCGCAATGTCCCATTGTGGGAAGCGTCACCTGGGAGAATGTCGCAGTGGATCGTCAGGTTGCTATAATTGTGGATAAACAGGCCATGTACGTCAAAATTGCCCAAATCTTATATCAAACTGAGGAAATGCAAGGAGACCGACTCAACAGAATATCCCCGCTAGTGCCCTAACTCAAGAACCCCATCCAAAGAAAGAAGAAAATAGAAATGATATTCCAAGTAAAGGCAATAAAAATGCACAAAATCAAGGGAAAGTCTTTGCAATGACACTTAAAGAAGCCATTTCTGCTGAGGATGTGGTGTCAGGTACTACTATTATTTTTAGCAAAAATGCCCATACTCTTATTGATTCCGGTGCCAGTCATTCATTTATTTCTCAAAGATTTTCCGTATTTGCGGATAAAGAAATGGGTACACCTGATCATGCATTATCAATCTCCTTACCTAAAGGAGAGCCTGAGATTGTTTGGAATGTCTTTAAAGACTGTTTGATAGAGCTAGGAGGAAGTCAGGTTATTGTGAATCTTATCCCTATGAAAATTAAAGAATTTGATGCCATTATAGGGATGGACTGTTTGACACCATACCATACTTCAGTAGTTTGCTTTCAGAAGAAAGTTATTTTTTGAATGCCAGACGAGATGGAGTTTGCATTCTATGGAGAAAGAAGTGTATATCCTACCTGTATCATTTCTAGCATAGTGACGCATAAATTACTCAGGAAGGGATGCTCGTCTTTTGTGCCCTTGTATACAATACAAAAGCAGAATCCATATGTTTAGAAAATATTCCTGTAGTGAAAGAATTTCCTGAAATATTTCCCGATGAACTATCGGGACTTCCGTCAGATACAGAAATTGAATTCAATATTAACTTAATACCCGGTACCACCCCGATTGCTTTGACTCCTTATCGAATGGCTCCAGCTGAACTCGGAGAACTGAAGATCCAACTGCAAGAATTAATGGATAAAGGATTTATCCAGTCTAGTATTTCTCCATGGGGGGCACCTGTTCTTTTTTTTCAAAAAGAAAGATGGTTCTTTGAGACTTTGTATTGATTATCGAAGGTTGAATCGAGTGACACTACGTAATGATTATCCTCTTCCTCGAATAGATAATTTGTTTGATCAATTGCAAGGGGCTTATGTATTCTCAAAGATAGACTTGCGATCAGGCTATAATAAGTTGAAGATTAAAGTTGAAGATGTCCCTAAAACAACTTTTCGCACTCGTTACAGACATTATGAATTTTTGGTAATACCTTTTGGGTTGACAAATGCCCCTGCTGCTTTTATGGATTTGATGAACCGAGTATTCCGTCCTTTCTTGGATAAATTTGTGGTTGTGCTTATTGATGGCATTTTGATATACTCGAATTCAGAGGAAGTGCATAAAGATCATTTGAGGGTTGTATTACAAATCCTGAAGAACCATCAATTATTTGCAAAATTTGATAAATGTGAGTTTTGGTTGAACAAGGTTACATTTCTAGGTCATGTTATCTCGAGAAAAGGTATATCTGTTGATCCAAGTAAAATAGAGGCAGTTCTGAACTGGAGACAACCTGCAAGCGTATCTGACATTAGAAGTTTTCTTGGCTTAGCTGGATACTATAGAAGATTTGTAAAGAGTTTTCGAGAATTACAACGCCATTAACAAGATTGACTAGGATGGATGTGAAATCTGTCTGGAATGATGAATGTGAAGAGAGTTTTCAGAAACTTAAGAATCGTTTGACCTCAGCTCCCATTCTTGCCTTCCTTCTGGAAACGGTGGGTTTGTTATTTATAGTGATGCATCACATCGAGGTTTGTGGTGTGTTTTAATGCAGAATGGGAAGGTGATTGTGTATGCCTCTAGACAGCTTAAGGCACATGAGCTGCATTATCCCACACATGACGTGGAATTAGCTGCAGTTGTATTTGCCTTGAAAATTTGGAGGCGCTACTTATATGGGGAGACATGCCAAATTTTCACTGATCATAAGAGCCTGAAATATATATTCTCCCAGAAAGAGTTGAATCTTAGTTAGAGAAGATGGTTGGAACTGATAAAAGATTATGATTGTACCATTGAGTATCATCCTGAGAAAGCAAATATAGTAGCAGATGCTCTTAGTCGGAAGTCTAGTGGACTGACATATATAAAGACCGACCGACACCCATTAGTGGCACAGCTAAGGGGACTACGTGCAAGCCTGTCAATACACGATATTGGGATTTTGTTGGTTACTTTACAAGTTAGGCCTATATTATATGATAAAATACGAGATGCTTAAGGATATGATCAAGAAATTAGAAGATTACGAGAGAAGGAGAAGTAGGGAGAATTGCCCGATTTCACGATAAATGAGCATGGAGTGTTACTTTTCAAATAAAGACTTTGTGTCCCTCTATCTGAAGAACTCAAAATGGAAATTCTTGAAGAAGCACATAACTCCATGTACGCAATGCACCTGGGAAGCACGAAGATGTATATAACATTGAAAGCGTGTTATTGGTGGTCGGGAATGAAAAGACAAATTGCAGACTATGAATCTAGATGCTTAATTTGTCAGCAAGTAAGGTACATGGAGCACCTGTGTCGATTGTGTCTGATAGAGATCCCCGCTTTACCTCTAGATTTTGACCTAGTTTACCCAAAACGATGGGAATAAAATTAGCATTCAGTACTGCTTTTCATCCACTGACTGATGGACAGTCTGAGCAAACTATTCAAACTTTGGAAGATATGCTTAGAGCTTGTGTATTAAGTTTTAAAGATAGTTGGGATGAACATCTATCGCTTATGGAGTTTGCTTATAATAATAGCTATCATTCGAGTATTGGGATGGCACCATATGAAGCCCTTTATGGCCGAGCATGCAGAGCTCCAGTTTGTTGGAATGAGGTAGGAGAGCGTAAGTTGGTTCAACCTGAATTAGTACAAAATGGAATGGAGAAAATTGAAGAAATCAAGAAAAACTTGAAGGCTGCACAAGATAGGCAGAAAAATTATGTAGATAAGAGAAGAAGAGATTTAGAATTTGAAATAGGTGATCATGTATTTTTACGAGTATCTCCTTGGAAGGGTATAATCAGATTTGAAAACACGAGAAAACTAAGCCCACGATACATTTGTCTGTATGAAGTTATAGAAAGAATTGACAATGTAGCATATCGCCTTCGACTTTCGTCAGAGTTAGCTAGGATACATGATATTTTTCATGTTTCTACCCTTCGGAAATATATTTCAGACCCATCACATGTTATAGAACCACAAGAAATACAGTTGAAGGAAGACCTTTCCTATAAAGAGATCCCAATACAAATTTTAGATTATAAAGTTCAAGAACTTCGAACAAAAAGGATACCTCTGGTAAAAGTTCTCTAGAGAAGCCATGCTATAGAGGAAGCCACATGGGAACGAGAAGAGGAAATGCAATCTCAATACCCACATTATTCTCAAATTGACTGAGGTACGTTAATTTCGAGGACAAAATTTATTTTAAGTAGGGAAGGGTTGTAACATTCAGATGCGATTTTTTTGTTATGATCCTATTAAGATTCAAGGATGTCGATGTCGGATACACACATATTGTTCTTATATTTATTTTAGAATATGTACACAAATATAGAATGACATAGATAAAGTTTTGTTTGGATAAGACTTTAGAGGTCAAAGTATACTCGGCGGAAAAGAGAAAGGATTGGTGGAATATATTTAGATTGTGTATTATGAATACTTATATTTTAATGGCAATGCCTTAAGCTTATTGGATACGAATACATGTGCAGCTAAAATTATTGACGGATGCAAGAAGTGTATCACTATATCCATTCTCAAAAAAGATACGAAGTCAAAGATTTGAATTAAACAAGATTACGGTATAATATATACGAAATCCTTATCTGAAAAAAAGAGGAAAAAGAAAATATTCCTATATGCATAATATGACAATCTATGGGCACGATACCCAATAAGTATATGTGTATGGACGTGAGTTAAAAAAAATAGGGGAATGAAAATAGTAGGTGTATTTATACTTAGGGTATGCCATTGCCAATATTTGATAAATTTTCATTGAGAGATAAAATCATGCATAGCTTGTGCCTTCTTCCACCGACAATTATATACATGACTTAAGAAGGGATTATTATTTTCTCATCTGCATGGAGGTGAGTCGGTGACACCTGTAGTGAAATATGGACACATGTAGCTTTTATATTATTGTTGAGGGATTATTCTCTACAAGGGTGATATATATAGAGGAGAGGATTTTAATGTAGGCAAACGATCACCCAAGGTGGATTCTCAGGAACAAAAGAAAAAGTTATCAAGGGTTTTACAGACTTACTGCAGCTAGGTTCGTCACCTATTCATCATCCCTCCAGGTTCGTCACCCCCTCTCTAATAAGGTGTAGGGTGGCATATATTATGTGAGGATCTCCCGTTACACCATATATATTAGAAATTTTACATCCTTTCTTTTTTACAGTAGGATTTTCTAATGTCATGATCAAATATGGATATCCAAATGTCTCTTCTTAATTATTAATGAATGATCTTGTAAGAGACTAATAAGGTATTATGTTGCATGGAAGCGGCGGATTCATAGGGTGACTTATATATTTTTGAATAGACTAAATAGCGTAAGAAAATCTCTCGTCCGTGTAAATCTAACAGTGTAGAAAAATATATATATGATTTTCATGATATTTTCTACTAAATTGATCGAACGTAAGATAACCATGGACTGACCCCAAGTTTCCTGATCTTAAAGCAGAGATGAAGTTAGATATTTGAAGTTGTGAAGAAAAAAGGGGACAATGGGTGTTTGAGATTCCAAGATGTACCCGAAATGGGTAGTGGTGGAATTACTATATTAGATTAGCAAGGAAGTTATTAGGAATGACAGGACAAATCCAGTTTTGTTTAATATCTTGATGTACTTTCTTATTCTTTATAATATTTCAATAATAAGAAGTGTAGTTGAAATCGGAAGGATAAAGAGGTTATATCTCCAGAAATATGATTTGTCGTGAACGATCAGTACATCTAAAATTTTAAGACTATAGCAAAAATCTAACGGATTAATTTTTTTCATGCCCGTGGAAAATAAAACAACCTAATCTTCCTTTTAGATTCTCTATATAGATCTTTTAGAGTTATACATAGATATTATAGTCGCAGTTGTCTGTTAGGTATGTTATTGAGAGACACGTGAAGCATATTGAATTGGTACTTTATATGAACATCATATTTTAACACCTTGAATGAATGAGTATATTGAGCTCTTACATAAGATAATTAATTATGGATCATGTTAGTTAGAGTAAGCCATAAACTTTAATTATTATGAGCAAGATATAATTTAACCACGGAAGGGGATATCACATATAATGAAAATACTTATATTAAAAAGGTTGGAATTAAGCACAAGTATGTAAAAGATATATTTGCACGATAGAGAGAGAACTTAATATACTTGAAAATAGACAATGGAATAGCACACAAAGAGAAGTAAGCTTTGGATTTTTTTTAATCCGTACGTTTTAAATATCTATCCTATAGGTGATCATTTACTTGACTTCCGTACTTTAGGAGGAAACACATTAAAAGCTAACTCAGGAGAAGCCATTCAAGACCAATAAGGGATATTACGTTTTACAGGTGAGTGGACTCAAGCTTATTTTAAGACATAACCCTATTTTCACAGGTACCTTGCAATGTTACAGTTTCTGATGCCTTTTAATTATGTTATTTTACATGTGTAGCCTAGTTTGATAATCAGATAAGTTTGTTTTTATCCCAGATGATTGTATCTTAGTAAAGTTGTTAATGTATGCAAGCTTAATGTATGGTAAAAAGGCTAAGTTTTATATTTCAGTATTTTTATTTTGTTTTAGTACCACATAAGTTTTTAGACATCACAGATGAGTTCAATATGGCGATATGATTCAGATATCATAAAATTTTCAATTTACAGTTATATTATTATGGATCAGAAAATATGTCAGAAATAATGACCACCACAGTAGAACTCAGACATGGTCATGAACTAGCCATCAGATATGGTGACGTCATCAGAAATGACCCTGAAACACGCCATCAGATATGGCAACCACATAGATGATTTAGAGGACTTTGGATCCGCATTTTGTATCCACATAGGATTTGGGCTGTGTGCAGAGTGTGCTTTGGCCTTTGGAGCTGTCTACGCGTATGACTCAATTTGTTTCAATGTTCATGGACGTAGTACGTTAGCAACAGTGGTGTTGTTATAACAACTGGAAAAATAGAAATTCATGTTTTTTTACAAGTCTGTCAACAACATGTTAGTAAATTAACTTCAGTTAGTTTCTTTGGTATTTAAATCTCTTTACAACATCATTCTCTTTCAAAGCTGTAGTTTATATTCTTTGATGACATTGCTATATTGTAGTAATACATTTTCTTTTACATAGAAAGCAAAATTATTTTCAGAAGCACCTAATATTTTCTACCAAAATGCTTGAGACCCACTCACTGTATCTAAGCTCATTTAGAGTTTAGACTCAACCCTCTATCATTAAATGTGGCACTCGCCCCGGCTAGAGGGACGGGTCGTGACGTATTTGGTCAAAAAATTAAATATAGTTAAATAAACAAAGTGATTTTTTGATTTTTTTCAAAACATTTTCTAAATTTTTATGGATTTTCAATGCTAAACATGGAAAATACAATGTTTTCATATTTTTATAAATATGAAATAATTTTAATTGCCTTAATAAAATATGTGTGATATAATATGGTTCCAAACACTTAAGAAAATTTTCTTGTAATTTTTAGATGCAAAATGGTATTTTTAATCATTGAAATACAACTACAAAATTAAATCAATGGAACATGGACCTAATTGCAATGTTCAAGAAGTATCAGAGCATTTAATAACACTTCCAAGTACAGGGGCATACAAAAAATATTTTCACATTTTAAAATAGGGGCAACAAGTACAGGGGCATAGGGGTATAAATGCAAATATCTAGAACAATAGGGTCAAGTACGTAAATTTATCAAAAATAATACCCTTAATAAACTTCTTGGACCAAAATGAAATACACAAACTCGAACGTGGTCCATGAAAAACTCCCACCCCTTCACGCGCACAGGCACATGAGGTGTTATGGAATGGACTGAAGTACAAATATCGGAAAGATTAGGGTCCTTAGAATAAATATTACAAAAATTTTATACATGTAGAGGAATCTTTATGGACTAAATACAAAAAGCAAAAGGCATAGTAGATAATGTGCAAATTACCCCTCCAATCGTGCACTGAGTAATGGCTAATGACGCGCCATGTATGCTCACTTAAAATTTTGACGCTCTGGATCGCATCATACGGCTTCACCGATGAATCGTGGATTAGATCTCGGAGTTGAACCAATGATAGGGCTCGATTGGGATCTGACGATTGGGAACAGAACTGGAGCGCGATCGTTGATCGAACGATACTTGTTCTTCATGAAGAATAGTAAAGAACTGAGTGCTTGATCTCCTTCCCTTCGCCAGATCTTTCAACTCTGTTCGTGGATGCAACTTAGAGCCAGCTAGATGGCTTCCTGGGGGTCATCCAGAGTTGCTAGTGCCTTCGAATTAGTCCGGATCTCGCTATGATGATATCTGGAGCTCAAATAAAAATCATCCTGCTTGGAGTCCAAGTTGGATTTAATTTTCTATGTCTCCCTCCTCCTAGACCGAGACGTACACCAACATGTTCTGGGCATGAAGATGATAATCCTCGACTCTTGGGTTGAGCAAAAATAGGTGGAATGGTCAGGAGGAGGTTCTCTATTGAGGCAATGGAGTTGGAGACATTGATATCCATGATCTCAAGATCATGGGTAAAAGATGATTCAGGGCAACAAAAAGCGAAGATAGGAGGATGTGGAGGCGATCAGGATGGTCGGACAACAACCGAATCACAGTGAATAGAGGCCGGAGCGTAGATCTCTGGTGAACTATATTTTTTGATTTTTAAGATAAAATGGATGAAATCAACTGAAGTAAAATGCAAGGTTACACAAATACTATTCCTACGAATTGAAAAAGCAAAAGAAACAGAAGCTCACCTACCTGATGTGGTCGAGAGCAAAGATCACACGGAGGAGCTTCAACGAGGGATTGAATCACCGAATCACCTTCTCCTTGTTGTGACTCGATGGGGACCTCTTCGGTCGCTCCAAGTTTCGATCCAAGGGGTCAAAAGTGAGTCAAAAGGGATGAAAATTCGAATCGAAGCTGGGGATTTGATTTTATAGCAGTGAAGAGGAGGCTCAGAAGATTTAGAGTTTCCACACATATCGAGCATATTTCACCAATCTTTTTGTCTACTGTCAAAGATCAATCTTTGAGGAAGAACTTTCCTGAAATGGTCGAGTTGATTCGACCAATGTAGCATGAAGGAAAAAAATGGTGAAACGAGGGAGTTAGTGGTTCTAACAGAGCTAGAGGAGTAGGGGTAGTTGACTGGCGAATCCACCGAGGCTGCGCCTTGATTGAGCCACATCAGTCGCAGAGAGACAAAACATACATAAAAAGAGAAATTAAATTAAAATAAAATAGCAAACAATTTTATTAATTTTTTCTTAAAAGATGAAAGTCGATTCTTATTTTATGTATTATTTTTAGGTGATTTTTATTTCTTTATATCGACCTGTTTATTATGTGTTAATTTTAACAAGTATAATTATGAATATAAATTACCATATAATATGTATTTGATTTTTATTTTGTATTTTGTATTTTATTATTTTATACACATGATATATTATTTACAATATCTTTAAATATGTATTTAATATTTTATTTTATTTTTCCGAGATTATTTGTATATTTAAATAAATGTGTACATGTACATCATAGGTATAACATATCTATGTATTCATTATAGTATTTATTTTAATGATTTTTTATTGATTTCTTTCTATATTATATTTTTAATATGATTCAAATAATATTTACATGTATTTAAAAATATAAAAGAGTGAAATATAATGAATGAATTAAATGAATAAAAAGTATACAATACAATGGGATTCAAAAAGTCAACTTTTGTATCTTAACTCCATTTATAATGAAATCATCTTCAATAGATAGATAATTTAATTTAGAGTACAATAAAGTGATTTGGTCAACTTTAAGTTCATATGGAGAAGATATGGATTTGTGAAGTTTTGTTTGCAAGTTTTTATCTGTGCGCCCCATCCACACGGTACATTATTTCCATATGCTTATTATTTTTGGTTTTTAATATGTATTTTTATGCATTTTTGTGTTGAAACATCTTTATTTGAAGCGTATAAGAGTGTGTGAAAATTAGTATAAGTTTGAGCTATATGTAGTGAGTCACCTATAGGTAACACTGTTATTTTATCTAAATTTGTTTGCCCTAATCTCCTCCTACTTTATTCCTTGTTGACCAAGTCAATATTGACTTAGTCTCGGGGTTTAGGGTCAACCAGTATTTACAATACTTCCTATATTTTTCTTTCTTTTCTTTATTCATTTATTTTGTATTTAAATACATGTATCCAAGCATTATTTTACATACAAAGGTCACCGTGTCAATTTCTACGAGTTAGCCATATTGACATGCATTTATTTAGCGATTCATATATAAAATAAAGGAATAAAAATAAATGAATGGGTATTCATCACCCCCTATAATTAGCTATGCTAGTCCCTAGCAAACAATTATTAGGATAATAGTGATGCAAAAAGAAAATAAATAACAAAATAAAGAAGGTAGAATGATTATGATTTTAAAACATGTCTTTACAAAATCATAGTTTGGAGCTCAGTTATGACTTTTGGATTATTAATGTATTCAGAACCATGTAATTGTTAGGATTTGTGACTCAACAACCCTTAGGTTCTATGCTCCTTTATCTAGTTCAATTCAACAACAAGGTCAGAACCATCCTTCAGACGTATACTCTTGTGATCTTGAATGACCAGTACCAAGTGTGTGTATAGTGTTAGCTCCTCCCAGATAAGCCGCTGAGTTATCCAGTGGTCTCCTCCTATGGTAACTCGTTCTCAGGGAGATGGATATTTCCTTCTAAGTTCAGGTACATGCTAGTTCGCAATGAATTAGAGAGAAGCTAGAAGAATGAGAAAAGAAGTGGAAATGGACCCATGTAGTCCCATTATCTGCAGTTTCTTGTAGGGTAGTGTATAAACACCAAAGTACTCTTATGTATGCCAAAGAATTGTATTTATGTACAATCATATTTGACTTAATTTATTCTGCTTTGAAATTAATTTCAAGAACCAAGTCAAAGATCAAGTCAACCCTCAAGACTAAGGCTGATCGATCATATTATCCTTGTTGATCGACCAGACACGATCGATGAAAATTATTGATATGATCGATCATTTGCAAGCTCTGGAAGATTCCGCTTTATAATTGTCCAACTTCTAACTCTGATCAGTAAACAAATTTTGATCGGTAAGAGACTTTGTGTTGATCGATCATTTTTTGAATGTTTCCTTTATTTGAACGTTATGATTCATTTATTGGTAAGTCTTGATTTTTTTATTGCTCAATCTTTGAATATTTGAATTATGTAAAAAAATTAACAAAATGAATCAATCAAAGCCTTGAAATCAATCAAAGCCTTGATATGATCAATCAATCCATGTCTGTTAGATCCCAACTTTTCATCTGAACACAATTAATCAATCAAAGCCTTGATATGATTGATCAATCCATGTTTGTTCGATCACAACTTTTCATCTGAGCGATCATTGTTTGAATCTTGAATTCAAACGTTACTATTTTTGGTCTTTGATGGCTAAACTCTTTAAATTCTATAAAAGAATACATCTACCACCTCATTTCAATAGACAACTCACGAGTCTTCTAAAGATCTCTAAGAAGCTCTCTCTCTCTCTCTCTCTCTCTTTCTCTCTATTGTTATTAAGTGTTCTTCATTCTTCAGGGAGAAGTGTTTCTGAAATTTGCAAGAAAACTAGTCTTGATCTATAAGCAGCTCTCTAAATTATATTTGTCGAGTCAGAGATCTCTTCTCAGCTACTAAAAAATTGGTGATATTTTTTATAGATAGCTTTCAAGTATATTCAATATATATCTTCTTAAATATGCATTGTGATTATTCTGTTTGATATAATCTTTGATGTATTTTGTAATACTAATATTGAAATTGTTGTTAAACTCAAAGTTCGAATAATTGTTTATCTTGTTCCACTAACCCCTTTCTGCAGATGTACACAAAGTTTTCTCTGCAAGTAACTCTAGGTGAATTTCAAGCCTCAAGCAGTGTTGCAGCTAAGTCATGTTGCAGTGGTGACTTTGGCGTTTGATCTAAAGTTGTGACTTTGCTTTTTGGTACAAAGCTATAAGCTTTCTAGCTTGTAACTGATTAAGATCTTCGCTTAAATATCTTGGATTATAGTGAAAAAGTTGGTTAGTTTGGCTAATCTAAAATTCTAAGTCGAGAAGACTTGGGTCGTGGCTTTTACCCACTTGAGTTTTCACGTAAACATCACGTGTCTTGTGATTGCTATTTTATGGTTTATGATATTATTTGGATATTGTTGCTCGATATTATTCTGCAAAAAAATTTGAAACCGCCATACTCCATTCTCCATGTCTGGAGTAAGATTGATCCACAATCCTATTAAGCTCGAGAGAAGATGAAAGAAATGCACCATCATAGTGTGTCTACACTATCATTCTGCTTTCGCGTCTATAGAAGTGAGGTCATACAAAGGGTACATAAATATGGGCTAATGAGGGGATGTTTATCAAGTATAGCTTGCCCTTTTGGATTCCAATTCCTGCTACAAATTATCTTCAACTCCTCCAAGTGTGCATATGTACGTGCTCACATAACATGACATCATGTAGTAGTAGTAACCACGGTCTGCGAACCTTTGTGCCTCATATCTGAGTTCGGCCCATAGCATGTGTATACATGTGTGTTTCTAGCACTTCGTCCACAGTTTTCCAACACTAACCAAACCGCAACATGTAATATAAGGTCTTCAAAACCTCGCAGCTCCACAACATTGAACTAAATCTCACCGAGAACTTTCTCAACTTCTGAATGGTAATCCGACTCCTCGAATCAAATTGGAGATTTGCCAAATCCAATGAAAATCACCCTCTATATTTCCACTCACTTTCAAGAATAATTAATCAAGAGAAACGGTATATCCTCGCCCTTAAAAAAACACGACTTTGCTTTCAAAGGAAATTCGCATGGTTGCAACAAACGCTTCCTCAAAATTAGTCCTATTTTTGAACAATCTGATTCGGCGTGACCACGACTTTATGGAATCGCATAATCTAAACAGCATCCAATGGTTTACAAAGTCTAAAAACGTCTAATAGTTAAGAGAATATGCCCATAGAATACTCCTATACAGCACTAATGCTATACGCATGGAGCAAGGGAGCATACATAAGTGGGGAATGCACATAAAATCCTGATGATTAGCCAAAGAAAAGGGTAGCTTTTCCATAGAGAAAATGCATAGTTGAGAAAGTTGATTCCTGGGGAAAAGAACACCCCATCTTTTCTGAGAACTCATCATGCAAAAATCTTCCAGTCAAACTTGTGTTTCATCTTCAACGATTGGTTTAATGCATAACACGTACCGCATCTAAATCGAATACTCATCAATTGAACCTATATAATTGATTCTAAAAGACAAACCAAAAACAAGAAAAATAATATATTATTACTAGGGAAAACAAGCAGACATCTACTTCTCTTCGCCACTCAAAACGTCTCCCTATGCTTCTTCAGCAATGGCAATAAATGATAGCTTTTTAACCATCCAAAACATTTCATATACCCAACGACACTTTAAGCATCTTCTCATGGTCTCGCCCATGAGCATGGAGGATAAGCTATAATAATCTTGATGTTCTGATCGACAGCTTTTGATAGCATATCGCTCTTCATTATGGCCAATCGTAATGGAAGCTTTCACGATCTTTGACGGTACTGAAGGGCCATTAGACGCCAATGCTCGTGTCAAGATGAAAGCACAAGAATGCAACTAAGCAACGAGCCAATAGACTACACTGCAAGATCATCACTACTGTTTCCCATTAAAAAAGGAGGATACCAGATAGAAAAGGAGATGTGCCAACTTTGACATGAACACACCATTTTTTTGGGAAGGCATTATACTCAGCACCATCTAAAAGTACGGCATCAGAATCTCCAAGTTGTAGCCTATATACTTTAATACCTGAGTGGATCTATGTAAGATTATCGGATTGCCCAACTATATCCAAACGCAAGCGTGCATGTTGCAATAAAAACAAAAAGAAGCACAATAAGCTCTTCCCCATTTGCACAACTGTGTCCAGTCAGAATATACCTGCAAATGGAAGATCATCATGTTGCTATAGCAAAGGGAAGAAGACATCTTAAAGTGGAAAAAAGTCGAAAGATGAGGACCAAAAAGAGCTCGGCTTTACTTTTGTTGTAGTTTGCCCGTTTGGGAGCTCCAAGGGGCAGATGGGAACCGGTTCAGTGGGATCATCGATCCCCACTGAGAAAGGCCATGCAGCAGAAGTTGGATTGCTGCCATGGACAGCACAAGTGGAGGTATTCTGCCTTCCGTATTGAGAGAACGGTTTGATTGTGAGCCGCGTCCAAGTCAGATTTCCATGCATGGATTGTTGATATGTATATATCTGATTTAGGAGATGTGTTGCAAGTTGCAAAGGAGCATAGGATACGAGCGACTGGTGTTCAAGATATTGCAGGAGGTTAAACACAAATGTTGGCATTCATTTATTTTATATAACAACAACAAAGCCTTTTCCCACAATGAATGGGGCCCACATGGATTTTTGCCTCCATTCAGATCTATCTTGGGTCATTCTTGGATTTATATCCAAATAATTAACAACCATTTGGATAGTCTCATTCCATCACTTCCATGGACCTTCCTCGCCCTCTATTAACCGGCTCAACATCCCAAATCTCACATCTTCTAACCGATGCATCATCTGACCTCCTCTGTAAATGGTCAAACCATTTAAAGTCTCTCTCTCATCTTATCCTTTATTGGAGTTACACCAACTTTCCTTTTGACCGTCATCCCGAATCCGATCTTTTCGTGTATGACGACTCATCCACATTAGCATGTTCATTTCTTCTACTGCCATTTTCTACACATGTCTATGGTCAAAAAACAACATTCAAATCCATAGAGCATAGCAGGTCTTATTGCTACTTTGTAATCCTTTCCTTTGATTTTCAAAGGAATTGTCCTACCACAGAACGATAGAAATTCCTCTCCATTTTAGACAACATGCGTTTACTCTATGAATACCATCTCCATCGATTTCCTCATCATGTTGCAAAATAGATCCCAAGTATCTAAAATAATGTTTCTTCTGGACGATATTGTCTTCATTCTTCACCTCGAATCACTATTTGAGAATTCAATAGGTAAAATTTGCATGATTAAAAATTTTAAAATAATTAACTTAGAAAATATATAATAAAAGGTATAAAATATTTGCAAGATTAGATTTTAAAGAAATCTAGTTGATAACATAACATGAGATGGTATAAATAAAAGTATTTTTTTGCAATAATAGTAATTGAAGAGAAAGAATTACTTAACAAACATAGAAATATAGTAAATGAATGAGGGAGAAAATAAGGGGGTGATGAATCTCAGATTCATCACTCTAAATCTCATTAATTAAGCTCAAATCCCCGAAAATCATCAGCATTTCTTCATTTATTCTACATAATTAGCATTCATGCAATTTGATAAGAATTGCATATTATCCATAATTTCTGCACAAAATAAGAAGCCAAAAATCCCAGCCCAAAATTGACCTATAAATAGCCTAACTTCCTCGATTTTTTACTTTAATTCATGCTAACTCCGAGTGACCCAAAACCACCTCCACTGTGTACATATCACTAACAAGAATAAATGAAAAATACAAAAAAATCACTAATCCAAATAAGTGGATCAAAAACCCAAACCCTAGTTCTAGGATTTCCGGACTAAAACCCTCATATCTTCCTCATCCAGTGTCCGTTTTGATCCTACTCATTCTTGAACTAATTTACATTCAATTATCTTCAAAATAAGATCAAGTTCAAGTGAATCAGAGCTCATATATGAAAGTTTCATTTTGGGCCTCTTTTGTACAATTTGTAGCTTAGCGTTTTTTGACCTATTGTTTTATGTACAGAATTAACCTATTTTAGTTCATTTCTTTTTCATTTGTCTTCTTTGATGAAAGTTTTATTAAAATACATAAAAAATCCAAATCCAAACTGAGCTTGAAATCAAAGAAACAAATTGGGTCCAAGTCTTCACTAACCGACTGTACAAAATTGGTCTTTTTCATATTTTATTTTATTTCTCCTTTTTATTAATTAATAAAAATCCAAAAAATTTAGATTAATGTGTAAATATTTATCTCTAAATTTACCATATTTTTTTTCGGATTCTTATCTGGTTTAAAAATGACAAAAAATATAAAACCTAAAAATATAGGTATTCTATGTACATGGGATACCCCAAAAATCACTTTTTGCATTTGATCGATTTTGGTCTTGATGTCTTCATGAAAATTGTAGATCTCATCAAAACGAGCAATTTTCGTGAATAAACTTTTTCGATCCGAGACCGTTTGCTATTTATTTTAGATTTTTAAGGATTTTATTCTCTGATTTTTGTGGTACTGACACGTGGCCACTCTTGGAGCCGCCACGTGTCACCCATTTTTTCTATATATTATTAATTCATTTTTATAAAAAAATTAACGCACGTGCGGGACACGTGCCTACCGCGCACGTGCCGCGCACGTGCACCACTTGGACCCCATCCCTCTCATGCTGCCATGTGTCGCAACATGGGTCATCCGATCTCGGCCGATCGGACGGCCCGTGACCTTCGTCCCCATCAGACCCTTCTTTCCGCGATTTCGTCGCCTCTCCCATTCCGCATCGCCGCTGATTTCGTCGCGTATCTCGCGGCCGCCATCGCGAACCTCTGACCACCGCCCGTCCCCCGATTTCTCCGCCGCATTCATTGTAGTCGCCGCCGCAATCGAATCCCCCGCACCTAGTCAAATCGCATTACTCGTCGCCTTCCCAATCTCCCCCTTTTATAGTTGACGACCCTCTCCTCCTATAAAAACATGCCGCCACCCCCGACTTCACTTTATCCGCCGATAGCTCAGGCTTAGCCCGATGGTGACAGCACCAGGGCTCGCCGTCGACGAGATCCGAGGTCGTCCAACCTCGTTGCAGGTCCACGGCGCACCCACCCGCCGTTGCTGCGCTGATCCGCCGCGGCGTCGAGCCACCCCCAACGATCTTCTCCGACATCTTCAACACCATCGTCTCCGACACGATCTTCTTCACGACGCCCAACTCCGACGATCTCCTGCTTCGACAACCACCGCCTCCAACTCCGCCGGTCATCTTCTCTGCCTGGAGCTTCGACTACCCACGTAGTCGACCAACAACAACCACGCACCGCTCCCCAGCCGACGCTTCGACATCTGGAGTACGTATCTCCGCTGTTCCGGCCGCCGGAGCCCTCATCAAGCTCCTGACCCCGCCAGCCCCTCCGCTTCACCGCCTCCAGCGCCGGGCATGGAGCCCGAGGCTCCCCACGTACGTACGGGGCACGTGCGTCGGGGGAGAACATCAGCGCCTACGTCACCAGGGATCACGTGCTACGCACGTGACCGCTGGGTTAATTACAGAGACTCCCCCGAACCTTCGCCATATTGCGCACCAGCCCCGCCGACCCAGAGGTCGTGTGCGATGCTGGGAATTTTGCAGATAGCCCCCCGTCTTCATTGGTAATCACGCGTAGGCCCTTTTGCATATTTATATTTATATTATTTATTATAAATTGCAGTTACACCCCTGTGTTCCCCTGTGATTTCTGACTCCTACATTGCATATTTTATTTATCCAAAAATATCATTTCGTTCCGTATTTAACTCTCTACATGTTGACATATTGTGGGCAATTTTGTGATCATTGGTTAATTATTAATAAATTGTTCTTTGGAAAATTGCGTATTTTGCTTATTTCATGCTCTGAAATTTATATTTGATTGATCGTTGCTCTAAAAATTCTCGAAAAATCACATATTGTAGAATTAATTGTGATAATTATTGTGCCCCAAAAAATTTGCATTTGCATGCATAGATTGCCCTATAAAAATCATTTTCCATATTTCAGTGTTTGATTTTTAATAGGGATTGAAACTAGTATTTTCGAGGTTTAGGATTTTTCTGAGATCAATCACCTAGTGATAGATCTTAGATAATTTTGCTCCTTGAAAATAATTAGGTTTAATATTTATTATAATTAAATATTGAAATTCATTTTGTTTGCATTTAAAAGTTCATAAAAAAATTCACCTTGCATCCAAAAATTCTAAAAACATTACAGTGCATTCATTTTATCATATTTTGCATCATGGCCAAGTTTCGTATTTTTCGGACACCATTTGATCGACTTTTGCTTCTTACTCCCTAAAATAGGCCAAAATTGCATTTTGCATATTTAATTGCATTAAAAAAATTACAAAAAAAGACCGCCTCGAAAACCGCGCACGAATTTTGATAGACACAATTCTAGGTTGTTCATTTGCCTCCTTGTGTTCGACCTTGGGACTTCCCCAAGTAAAATAAACATAAAATTACGTGATTAAAAATTGAATAAATATTTGTGGTTATTTTCTTGACCGATTCTGATTACCGGCTACAACAAAACGACAAATCATTTTTTTAAGCGAACGACAAATACACATTCTTTAAACAGTGCAAATCCGGACTCGTCGGGTGGGTAGAGAGAGAGGACTGATGTATGAAGAGAGAGAAAGAGGGAGGGAGGTAGGGAGAGAGAGATGAGAGGATATCTGGAGAGATAGTTAATGAGATATATTAAGAAGGAGAAATAGACGGAGAGAAAGAGAGATGTACCACTTTTCTACCTGTGAAAATATGTCTATTTTTTATTTGGGATATTTACACCCATAATTCAGTATATTTTCATATTTATGTGCATAAACTTTGATAATTCATAATTACACTTATAACCTTGAATAGTGCTTAACTTTTACATGATATAACTCGGTGTTAACTTCCATCCGGATCTCTGTTAACTGACAGAATCCGTTAAACAATCACCCTTTAAATTTACCTTATTTACAACTTATACCACTCCTTCCCTTTCCTCTTGCTTGGAGCTCCATCACCTTCCAGCAAATTTGAGGTGGAGAAGAAGACTTCAGGTGACCACAGGTTGGAGGCCACAACGACGGTAGTAAGGGTCGCGACGTCAGTGGCAAGGACGAGGAAGATGTGATGAAGCTCTAGTATGGTGATGATTACAGCATTGAGAAGGGATAGGAGGCCTAAGAAGCAGCTTGAAGATGTCTATGAGACCTTGGGATGCTATGATCTTGGTGTTCTACCGATGCTATCGATCCTCCATCTTTATTTTAGTTCAAGTTTGGCAAACCTCCAGGAAGCATAGATATTTTTCTGCTGAGAAGCTCTGGCGACGATGCTCATGTGCTTGCAAATGGAAGATGGTGCTCGAGGCAAACCTCTACTGATCTGTTAGCCCAACCAAAAGGAAAAGGGGATGGAACCTTTGCTATATGAAGAAGGGAATAGATTGGCTTTTTAACCACGCTTTTGTAGCGACGTGGCAACGGGCGTCAATGACAGGCAAGGATCATGTATTCTTTATCCTCTCCTTCCTTCAGTTGCAGCTTCGCGAGCAAGTAGTAGAGACTCCATACGGATTAAGGACCGGTGAAATGATGGGAGATTCCTTTGCGATTGTTAGTTGATGGTTCATGTAACACCTATACTCCCAAACATAGTTCTACATCTAAAATTCACAAAGTATAAGAGTAGGCTATAAGTGGTGGAGACTACTACTTGACAACTTAAGCTTGAGTATTTTGGGTGGTTGTCAACGGATCCATTTGGGTCCGAACTCAACAAGTTGTCAGGGTTAGTTTTCCTCGATAATGAACCATAGATCTAAGTCCGGGACATTACAAATGGTATCAGAGCCAATTTCCCTCTGATAGTGAAAAGGGCTACCCAAGAGGTGGAGCCACCCCTACAAAGAGATAGGAGGAAATGGCTAACCCAAGCGTGCAACCGTCACTGTCACTGGGGATAAGTGATGGGTCATGTCGTAATGAGGACGTTGCGAATATAAGTGGGAGAGATTGTAACACACATACTCCCAAACATAGTCCCACATCTAAAACTCACAAAATATGAGAGTCCCAATTGAGGCAGCCCTTATGAGATGGCTCGAGCGTAGATGTGCTTCGAGGAAGGAGGTTTCTGCAGAGACCTACAAAAGGGGAGTATATCTGCTCGAAACATGGAGATCTCGGTAACAAATAGTTAAGGGAATTAATTCATATGTGAGATACAGAATGGGTGCACGAGTAGCTCCGTTGATGGCGGAAGGAGCTTCGCTCTGACCATTATGTGTGGTCGGAGGTGGTGGAGCTTGCATGAGATAGAATGGTGAAACGAGAGAAGAGGTCTCTTGTAGAGGAGAAGAGAGGATGTGAAGAAGGGAGAGGAAGAAGGTTACTCTTGATTAAAAAAGTAAAAAAATAAAAATTGAGTAGATGGTAACCATTTGATATGATGTGGTCAGATTAACTCACGTGAGTGGTCGATTTATTAGACCAACTTAACATAGGATCATGTGTGTGAGACGGAGTGACTATTCGGAGTTCTGTATGTAATTATGGATTATCAATAGTTATGTACATAATTATAAAACTACTCATCATTATGTATACAAATATCCATTTTATTTAATAGAAATATTTTTATGTTTTTTATCAGTTGTACCCCTCTGAGATATTCCAATATCAATTATGCCCCCATTTTGGGAATATCAGTTCTACCCCCGATTTCTTGTTGTGTCCCTCCATTATTTTTGCCGTCAATAAGTTGAACTTAACCATGGGTTTTCAAACCATGGTTTGGTTACGAGGGGTAAAATGAGAAACCTTCATCTTCTTCCTAAGGTCGACCTTCAAGTTCCTCGAGTCGACCTTCGAAACAGTCAGCAACATGTGTGGTGGCATCATCTTCGTGCGATGCTGAATCTCGTGGTGGATTTCGACGTTAAGTCGCCTGCTGCTTTGTCCAAGTGCATGATCATGGGGGAAGGAGAGAGAGGGGAAGGAAGAGGGGGAAGCTCGAGGCGGAGGAGAGGAGGGGAGAAGGAGGGGGAGATGGGGGCGGAGGAGAAGAGGGGGCGAAGAAAGTGTCCTAGGGTGGAGGAAAGTAGGGGAAAGCTTAGGGCAGAGGAGGGGGGAAGCTGGGGGGTGAGGAGTGAGGAGAGGAGGGGACAGAGGAGGGGGGAAGCTCGAGGAGGAAAGGAGGGGGAGGTGGAGGTTGACCTGGGGAGGAGGAGAGGAGGGGTGAAGAATGTGGAAAGATGGGGGAGGGGCGAAGGAGAAGAAGGGGTGGAGGAGGGTGGTCTGGGGCGGAGGAAAGGAGGGGGGAAGCTCATGACGAAGGATGGGGGAAGCTTGGGGCGAAGGAGAGGAGGGGCGAAGGAGAGGAGGGGCGAAGGAGGGGAAAAGCTCAGGGCGGCGGAGAGGAGGGGGAGGGGGAGGTTGGCCAGGGGAGGAGGAGAGAGATCGGTAAGGAATCATGATCGGCGTCACGCTCATGCTCATGCGAAGGAGGGGGAAGCTCAGGGAGGAGAGGAGGTCGACCTTGGGACAACTACGATCTGGCGCTCCTCTTCCAGCCGATGCTCATGCTCGGGATCACGATTGCCATCACACCCAACGTCGTCATCGAGGTCATTCTTCAAAGCCCTGGAGATGTGGAAGCAGGAGACGATAATGAATGTGAGTTAGAGGTGATTTGGATTTGTGGGTATCAAAGATTTTCTTGAAAAAAATTAGGTGACAGAGATTTGTTGTTTTTTTGCGTAGAGGGAAGGGTGGAGGGGAGGGAGGGTGATAAGGTCAACAAAAACCTCACAGTACATTTTTTCTAATTTATTTTCGTTTGTGTAATCAAAGTTAATGTCTGCTTGCGTTGGTGATGGGTGACAACTAACCCAAGAGGCATAAGTGATAGAACGGCAAAAAAATGAGGACACAAGTGATATTCCCAAAAAAGAAGGGATATAACTGATATTGGAATATCTCGGATGGACACAACTGATAAAAATCCTTTTTTAAACAAGAGATGGAAACGTTCCTTCCGGATTTTTTGGAAATATTTAATTTAACTGGAAAGTTGATGGAGATAGTGGATACGATGAAAAGAAGGAAGATTCATATAGTATGTCTTCAAGAGACTAAATGGGTTGGAGAGAAAGCAAGGGAGATTGAGAAGGCATGCTTTAAATTTGATATTCAGGTAAAGATAAGGGTAGAAACGGTGTTGGAGTAGTTGTTCATAAGGATTTGAAGGATTGTGTGGTTGAGGTGAAAAGATTCGGAGATCGAATTATTTTGCTAAAGTTGGTGCTTGAAGAATAAATTCTAAATATCATCTCAGTTTATGCACCACAAATTGGTTTAGATGAAAGGACTAAACAAGCTTTTTGGGAGGATTTGGATAAGATTCTACAAGAAATCCCATAAAGAGAGATGAATTGCATTGGTGGAGACCTTAATGGACATGTAGGAAAAGATGCTCCAGGGTATGCTAGTGTTCATGGAGGACATGGTTTTGGGGATAGAAATAAAGAGGGAAAAGCCATCCTGGATTTTGTAACGGCATATGATCTTTTCATAAATCCATGTTTAAAAGATCCGAACGGTTTCGAGATAAATTCATAAATAGTGTTCTTAGAAGAAATTAAGAATACTATTTATGAATTTATCTCCTGCGCTGGTTGTCGGCTACCTAACGCGCAACCCTCCTCATTTACCCGGGCTTGGGACCGGCCATGGCTGAGATTGCAAAGGAAGTTACGGATTGGTAGTTGGAATATCGGTACTTTAACTGGAAAATTGATGGAGATAGTGGATACAATGGAAAGAAGGAAGATTCATATATTATGTCTTCAAGAGACTAAATGGGTTGGAGAGAAAGCAAGGGAGATCGAGAAGACAGGCTTTAAACTTTGGTATTCAGGTAAAGATAAGGGCAGAAACGGTGTTGGAGTGGTTGTTCATAAAGATTTGAAGGATTGTGTGGTTGAGGTGCAAAGATTTGGGGATCGGATTATTTTGCTAAAGTTGGTGCTTGAAGAAGAAATTATGAATATCATCTCAGTTTATGCACCACAAATTGGTTTAGATGAAAGGACTAAATAAGCATTTTGGGAGGATATGGATAAGATTTTACAAGGAATCCCACAAAGAGAGATGGTTTGCATAGGTGGAGATCTTAATGGACATGTGGGAAAAGATGTTTCAGGGTATGCAAGTGTGCATGGAGGACATGGTTTTGGGGATAGAAACGAAGAGGGAAAAGTCATTCTGGATTTTGTAACTGCATATGATCTTTTCATAGCAAACACTCTTTTCAAGAAGAGGGAGGAGCATTTAATTACTTATAAGAGTGGCTCAACTAGAACACAGATCGATTACTTTGCGTTGAGGAGAAGAGATCGGTTATGTTGCAAAGATTGCAAAGTAATCCCTGGAGAGAGTTTGACAACCCAACATCGCTTGTTAGTCTTGGATTTACAAATAAAAAGGCTGGTAAAGAAAAGGAAGGTTCCTAAGATCACTAGAACTAGGTGGTGGAATCTTCCGCTGAAGCAATCAAGCTTCAGGGAGAAGGTTTTAGAAGACTTATCTTGGGATTGTAGCGGTAGTGCAAACGAGATGTGGGAGGCAGTAGCATATTGTATCCGAAAGGTAGCCAAAGAGATGCTAGGCGAGTCAAAAGGAGGAGCTCCGGATCAAAAGGAGGCTTGGTGGTGGAGTGAAGGGGTGCAAGAGAAGCTAAAAATTAAAAGAGCTTGCTTTAAAGCTATGTCTAAGGATAGAACAGAGGAAACTGTCACAGACTATAAAATAGCGAAGAAGGAAGCAAAGAAGGCTGTAAGCGAAGCTAAGTCAAAAACTTATGAGATTTTGTATAAAAATCTCAACTCTAACGAGGGCCAGAAGGATATATTCAGGTTAGCCAAAGCAAGAGAAAGAAAGACCAAAGACCTTTCTCAAGTGAGATGCATTAAGGACGAAGAAGGTCACGTGCTTGTTACTCAGAAGGATATAGAGACTAGATGGGAGCAATACTTCCATAAACTTTTCATTGGAGAAGGAAATAGAAAGATTGCTTTGGGTGATCTAGCTAGTAGTGAATGTTACTTGAATCGTGCATGCTATAGACGAATACAAAGAAAAGAAGTAGAGGAGGCTTTAAAGGTTATGAGACCTGGGAAAGGTGTTGGACCGGATGACATCCCTGTAGAAGTATGGAAAGTTTTAGGTGAGCGTGGTTTGACTTGGCTTACGAATCTTTTCAATATTATTTGGCGAAGCAAGAAAATGCCTGAAGATTGGAGGAGTATCGTGGTGCCTCTTTATAAGAACAAAGGAGACATTCAAAATTATTCAAATTACAGAGGTATCAAGTTGATGAGTCACACTATGAAAATTTGGGAACGTGTGATCGAAAGAAGGTTGAGACAAGTTTCCCAAATAAAAGAAAACCAATTCGGATTCATGCCAGGTCGCTCAACTATTGAAGCCATCCATTTGCTGAGGAGAACAATGGAAATTTATAGAACTAAAAGGAAGAATCTCCATATGATCTTTATTGATTTGGAGAAGGCTTATGATTCCGTCCCACGAGAGATACTGTGGAGAGTTTTGGAGAAGAGACAAGTACCTGTCCTATACATTAATCTCATAAAGGATATGTATGATAGGGCTTTATTTTATGTAAGGACCCCGACGGGGAAGACTGACTATTTTGATATCAACATTGGTTTACATCAAGGTTCATCTTTGAGTCCATTTCTTTTTACTTTGATTATGGACGAGTTGACAAGTCACATTCAGGATGAGTTACCTTGGTGTATGTTATTTGCTGATGATATTGTGTTGATTGATGAGACTAGAGATGGAGTAAATGAGAAGCTTGAGGTTTGGCGACATGCATTGGAGACTAAAGGTTTTCATAGAAGTAGGGCTAAGACGGAATATATGGAATGCACCTTTGATGGAAACAATGGTGAAGGAATCGAGGTGAAGATTGATGACGATAACATTCAGACGAGAGATTCTTTTAGATATATGGGATCTATTTTGCAACATGATGGGGAAATTGATGGAGATGTTACTAATAGAATAAATGCAGGCTGGCTAAAGTGGAGAGGAGCCTTCGCTGTTCTCTGTGATAAGAAAATTCCTTTAAAAATTTAAGGAAAGTTTTATAAAGCAGCCGTGAGACCTGCTATGCTTTATGGTTCTGAATGTTGGCCTGTGAACCATAGACATGTGCAGAGAATGGTTGTAGCAGAAATGAAAATGCTAAGATGGATGTGTGGACATACACGTAAAGATCGGATTCGGAATGATGCAATCAGAAAGAAAGTTGGTGTAGCTCCGATCGAGGATAAGATGCGAGAAAACCGCTTAAGATGGTTTGGTCATTTGCAAAGAAGGTCAACTGATGCACCGGTTAGGAGATGCGAGTGGTGGGATGTTGAGCCGGCTAAGAGAGGGCGAGGACGGCCCAAGAAGTGTTGGAAAGAGACTATACGAAGGGATCTTAGTTTTTTGGATATAAGTCCGAGATTGACCCAAGATAGATCTGAATGGAGGCGAAGAATCCATGTAGCCGACCCTACTTAATTGTGGGAAAAGGCTTTGTTGTTGTTGTTGTTGATATGATCTTTTCATAGTAAACACTCTCTTCAAGAAGAGGGGGAATATTTGATTACTTATAAGAGTGGGCAACCTAGAACACAAATAGATTACTTTGCGTTGATTAGAAGAGATCGGTTGTGTTGTAAAGACTGCAAAGTAATCCCAGAAGAGAGTTTGACAACCCAACATCGTTTGTTAGTCTTGGATGTACAAATGAAAAGGACAGGTAAAGAAAAGGAGGGTTTCTAAGATAACTAGAACTAGATGGTGGAATCTTCCACTGAAGCAAGCGAGCTTCAAGGAGAAGGTTTTAAAAGACTTATCTTGGAATTGTAGCGGTAGTGCAAACCAGATGTGGGAGGCAGTAGCATCTTGTATCCGAAAGGTAGATGCTACAACAAAATACTTCATAGTTATTCCATAGAGCCCTAGGGTCTCTTATATAGAGAAAACCCTTGGGTAAATTACATAGATGTACATGATAAAAATAAGAAATACGTAACGGTACATCATGACATAACGTAAACCTCTACACTCCCCCTCAAGATGGAGCATAGATATCGATCATGCTCAGCTTGGAAGAACATCTCTGGAAAGGTCCTCTGAGCAATGGCTTGGTAAATATATCAGCAGTCTGGACCTCCGAACTGACATGTGAAGTAGAATTTAAGCCCTTCTGGATCATGTCTCTAGTGTAGTGTCAGTCCACCTCGATATGTTTTATTCTTTCGTGGAATGCTGGATTATTGGCAATGAACAATGCTGCTTGGTTGTCACACTGAAGCTGCATGGGTGAAGAGACATTCACATTCAAACCTTCCAAAACTGCTCGGACTCACATCATTTCTGTGCTTGCTTGTGCCATGGCTCTATATTCGGATTCAGCACTAGATCTTGCCACAACAGTTTGTTTCTTACTTTTCCGAGAAACCAGAGAGCTTCCTACAAAGATAGCAAACCCTGAAGTAGACTTACGATCCTTCGGGCACCCTGTATAATCTGTGTCTGCACAAGCGGAAATGGACAAATCTGTGTTCTTTCTAAATAGCAAACCTGAGCCTGGAGAAGACTTCATGTATCTCAGTATCATGTACAGAGCTTCCATATGAACTGTTATAAAATATGAATAATGCGGAAGCGAACATGGAAAAAGATAAGGAACAAAATAAGAACGCGGGATTTTAACGTGGAACCCTACTCCGTGAGGAGCGGGATGAAACCACGAGAGAAGCCCTCAACGGGGCATATGCTTCATTGCTTTTTCTCAAAGAGTACAGGAGGTCTGGGGCTCCTTATATAGCCTTCCCAGAGCCTCCAAGTCCCACCATTGGGTGGTATGGGACTAAACACAGGATGGGGTAAATGGATCTTCTCCAGGATCCATTTACCCTGCTACAACTCAATAGGTGCACTACCAAATACTCCAACACTCCCCCTCAAGCTGGAGCATGCAATGCTCAGCTTGGACAAACAAACAGAAAGAAACTCAACTCACGCTACAGGATACTACGGACAATATCAACTCAACGCGCACATGTTGCAGTCGAGGACGTTGCTTCTCATGCCGTGCAGGTGAGGAGGACGAACGGGCTGGAGTGTGAGTCAACTGAAGACTCGAGATCTGACCATCGAGTCTGAAACTGCACCTGAAGTCTCCTCATCGGAGAACTGGGTCTCTCCCATCTGGCTCAGAGAATGGTGCACTGCTCTGGTGTACCTATGATACCACATGAAAACCCTTGCCCTCAATGGCATAGGGAATGGTCCTCTGCTCTGGAGTCCCTATGGCTCACATGAAAACTCTGGCCGAACAACAACAAGAATGATGGGGACCTCGAACTGATGATGGCAACATAGGCTCATCTGACAATGACCGCATACTCGTGCGTGTCTGAAACTGGAGACTCGTAACCTTCTGACGTCAAGTCTGACATTAACTGTAGAGTCTGAACAATCTGATCGGTCTGGAAATCTGCATCAATCTGGATCTGAAATCTGGAACAATAGAACAGATCTATGACTCTACATATACTCCCCCTTTCTCCCATACTTCTCGGAAAACATGGACGTCGACCAAGTTGGGAGAAGACAACAATGATGGGGATAAGAAAACACTTAGCTGATTACACATTTGTCGGCTTCTCAAAAAACATGGATAACATTTTTGGCCGTTTCATCATTTTTTTCCGGCCCCTTTTTTCATATATATATATATTGTAAGCCGTTTCAATTTTTTTACGGCTTTTCTACCTTTTTTTTGATAAACTTTGCGTACGGCTTTTTTTTTGTACGCACCTTTTCTCTCTCTTTCTCTCTCTCTCTCTTTTGCAATATGTACCTCTCCTATTTTCTGAAAACCAAATTCTCTTGGCCCAATTCTCTGGCCCTACAAAAAAATATGCAGCATTCCTCTCCCTTTCTTTTTTTTGTTATACACGGGCCCATTTTTCTTTTTAAAAAAAACGAAAGCTCTCGGCCCAACTTTCTTCTCTCCCCCCTTTATTTTGTCCACTTGGGCACTTACAGCACCCCACGTCTTGGGGCTTATTTTAGGGTTCCCGAATGCATGGCCTCAAATTTCAGCGAAATTCGATCGAATTTCTATCGAATGTCGATATCCAGTTGAAATCGAAATTCGACCGAAATGACCGAAATGACTGAAATATGGAGGTCCTAGTACAAAAAATGACCGAAATGACCGAAATTCCACCGAAATTCCATCGAAATTCTGTTTTGGTCGATACTGAAATGGTGACCGAAACCGACATTTAGGACCTTGCCCGAATGGAACCCTTTCCTCAAACGCATGCCGCCGCCAAAGGGAAGCCCGATGGGTCTCAGCTTCTCTAAGGTGGTGCCGCCGCTGGGAGCTCGCCGATGGAGAATCGCCTGCGTAGGGAGTTGCCGCCCGATGGGGCCGCGCATCAGGGGATCGCTGCAGGAGAGGAGTTTGCGGCTGAAGAGGGAGGCTCCACCTGGATACTTGGAGTTGTTCGCGCGATGGAGGTTTTGGAGAAGGCGATGAAGATCGACTCCATGGTTTTTTTTAATAACACCAGCGCCGCCTGAGCGATGGTGCCGCTGGGGAGGTCTGCCAGCACGCAAGGAGATGCGCCTGGTCGTCGATGTGGATGGATCATGCTGCGCGGCTAGGGGCCGCAGCTTGATGCGCGGCGACGAGCTGCCACCCGCCTGGAGACATGCCGTTAGGACTGTTGCGGCTGGAGTTTCACCACCCGCGCTCTGTGCGGGTTCTGTACCTCCGCCTTCGTCCTAGAGGCGCCAGCGTGTGCGCTTGCGTACGATGGAGCCGCCGTGGAAGCCGCCGTGTAGGCCTGGAGCCGCGAGATGGAAGGCTTCTGCTGGAGAGTCGAACAGAACAATGTTCCAAGAACCCTGGAACTGTTGTTTAGGGTTCGTGAAACCCTAAACTGTCGAACAGATCTTCAAACATAATTTTAAGAACAAATCTTGCCTTGATAATCAAATCTCGAACATAATACTCTTCAACCCTAAACTGTCGAACAGATCTTCAAACATAATTTTAAGAACAAATCTTGCCTTGATAATCAAATCTCGAACATAATACTCTTCAAGAACGAACCAATAATCAGATCTCGAATCCAAATAAATAACACGATGAAATCCTCGAGAAACAAACCCGCTCTGATACCATGTTATAAAATATGAATAATGCGGAAGCGAACATGGAAAAAGATAAGGAACAAAATAAGAACGCGGGATTTTAACGTGGAACCCTACTCCGTGAGGAGCGGGATGAAACCACGGCAGAAGCCCTCAACGGGGCATATGCTTCATTGCTTTTTCTCAATGAGTACAGGAGGTCTGGGGCTCCTTATATAGCCTTCCCAGAGCCTCCAAGTCCCACCATTGGGCGGTATGGGACTAAACACAGGATGGGGTAAATGGATCTTCTCCAGGATCCATTTACCCTGCCACAACTCAATAGGTGCACTACCAAATACTCCAACATGAACTTGTATAGGTTGCTCCATAAATTGACTCACCCGGCTTACTGCAAAAGCAATATCGGGTCGAGTTATGGTGATGTACAGAAGCTTACCCACCATCTCTCTGTATCTTCTTTTGTCCACCTCTTCAGTATCGTTGTCATATAGTTTCATACTTGGGTCCATAGGAGTGCTCGATGGTCTGCATTCAACCATTCATGTTTCAACAAGGAAATCTGTAACATATTTCCTTTGGGTCATCACCATACCTTGTGCATTTCTCGTAAATTCCAACCCCAGAAAGTATCGTAGCGTATCTAGATCCTTCGTAACAAACTGACTGCCCAAGAATGTTTTAGTCATCTCGATTCCCTGAGCATCATCTCCTGTAACCAGAATATCATCAACATATACCATGACAACAACGATACCTCTGGGAGTCTTCTGAATGAACAACGAATGGTCCGCATTTGATCTTTTGAACCCTTGTCGTTCAATTAGCTGAGAAAGCTTCTGGAACTATGCCCTTGGGCTCTGTTTAAGGCCATAAATTGCCTTATGAAGTCTACACACCATGTGATTCTCTCCCTCAGCAGTAAAACCTGGTGGTTGCTGCATGTAGACTTCCTCCTGTAGATCTCCATACAAGAATGCATTCTTGACATCTAGTTGAAAGATGGGACAGTCACGCACCACAACAACAGATAGAAGTATGCGAAGCGTCGAGTGTCGAGCCACTGGTGAAAACATATCCAAATAGTCGACACCATAGGTTTGGGTGAAGCCTCGTGCGACAAGTCTTGCCTTGTACCAATCAAAACGGCCATTTGCATGATATTTAACTGTGAACACCCATTTGCAACTAACCACAGATGCACCAGGTGGACTAGGAACCAGGGTCCAGATCCCTTTAGACTGTAAAGCACGCATCTCTTCCTCCATAGCCAACCTCCAGCAATCAGTCTATAGCCTCCTGATAAGTCCGTGGTATCTCCACGGAGGACACAACTACAATAAACCTCTGGAAATCACCAGTGAGGCGATGAAAAGAAACATGAGACACAAGAGGATATGACCCACATTTCCGCTTCTGCTTCCTAATTGCAATAGGAACATCAAGATCACTATCCACTGCACTGACTGGCGGATCCACCTCCTGTAACAAAGATTCCTGCACCGGTACGTTATTTAACCCATCATCAGTAATAGCATCGGAGCATACCTGAGGCATGATGGATGGTTGACGTGTAGCCTGAGCAGGACCCGACCTTCTTGTATAGAATTTAGTGAATGGTGGAATAAATTTGTGTTGAGGTGGTAGTGGTGGTGGTGTTGGTGGTGACGATGGTAAAACAATTGGAACCGGGGTGAGCTCAGGTTGACCCAAACTTGGAGGTGGAGGAACATAGACATTATCATTCCGAGATGTGGAAGAAGACAATCTGTCACCTGCTGAAGAGAAGAACATAACAGGCTCAAAAAAATGTGACATCTGCACTAACATAGTATTTGCCATTAATAGGATCATAGCAGCGATAGCCTTTTTGTGTCCGAGAGTAACCGACAAAAACACACTTAACAGCTCTAGGAGAGAGCTTGTCAAGTCCTGGAGACAGGCGATGAACAAATGCAACTGTACCAAAGACACGAGGAGTAAGTGAAAACAAGTCTTTGTCAGGGAATAGAATAGAAATTGGAACTTTCTCCCTAAGAACTGAAGAAGGCATACGATTGACCAAATAGAATGCTGTAAGTATAGCATCTCCCCAAAATGCTAATGGCGCACAACTCTGGATGAGTAATGTTCGAGCAATCTCAAGAAAATGATGATGTTTCCTTTCGGCGACACCATTCTGTTGTGATGTGTAAGCATGTGAAGTTTGGTGAATAATGCCTTTGCAGGAAAGAAACTGAGAAAGATCACGAGTGCAAAATTCCAATGCATTATCCGTACGCACATATTTAACAGTAGAAAAAAAACATTTTGCACTTCATTGATAAGATTTTTGATAACATTTCCTGCTTCAAATTTATTCTTAAGAAGAAAAATCCAAGAGACACAAGAAAAATCATCAATCACGACTAGATAAAACATGTATCCCTGAAGATCAGACCCCAAATGTCTATATGAAACAACTCAAACGAGGAGCTACTGCTCCGACTTTGACGACTAGGGAAGCTAGAACGATGATGCTTCCCTAACTGACAAGCTTCACAGCGAAAAGATGAATTTGGAGAAATCTGAGGCAGAAGGTGATGCATTTTCTGAAGTGGAAGGCGACCAAATCGAAGATGCCATGTGTACGGAGAAACAGATCCCTGTGAGTGAAGGGAGACGCCATCATAGGAGTTTGGAACCAGACGATATAGGCCATTATGCTCAGAACCACAGCCAATCACCCTGCCCGTTAGTATATCCTGAAAAATGAGAGATGATGGATCAAATATAGCATGACAGTGCAAATCTTTCGTAATCTGACTAATTGATAATAAATTCATTGAAAACTCAGGTGCATGTAGAACATTCATTAAGTGCATGGAGGGTGATAAGGAGATCTCCCCCTGTCAGTGTTCAGAAAAACGGCCGAGTAAGCCGCATACTCGACCGTATACTCGTACTCGGTAGCCTTGCCGCTCCGAGTATGATGAAACGGTCATGTATGCGGGTTGACCTGCATAGTCGGCCGAGTATACCCCCTATGCGGCCACATACTCGACCGCTTTTCTGATAGAACTTTTTTTATTTATTCTAAAGCCAAATAGCCCCACCCGCATAACCGCATACTCCCCGCATAAAACCGCATACTCTCCCGCATAAAACCGCATATTCCCCGCATACTCTCCCGACTGAGGATATTATAATAATATTAATTAATTATTTATATTTTTAATAATAAAAATACCAAACCGCATAAAACCGCATACTCCCCGCATACTCTCCCGTATACCGCATACTCTCTATGCAGTGACCCCTCCGACTGAATACCACATAGCGCCTTCCTTAACATTGCCCCCTGTCCAACAATAGGGGAATGAGTGCCTTCAGCAATAAGCACGGAGCGGACAGGAGCAATGTCTCTGTAGGACTCAAGTTTATCTCTGTCACGGCAAAGATGATGGGTGGCTCCAAAGTTTACAATCCAACCAGATAGATCATGGCAAAGACGAAAAACATTAGTACTACCTGAAGTACTGGCAGCAGCAAAGGTATTGGCTGACGTTGAAGCTGCAACATTAGAGGATGCTCTTGGAGACTCCGTCGATGACTGGGGCATAATGTCACGAAGCCGCGCCACAAGTTCCTCGAACCTGTGATCTGGAGTAGATGCTGAAGGAGACGGAACATGCTCAGCTATACATACCGAAGCTGGAAAGCCATGCTTGGAATAACATGTCCTCGGAATGACCAGTACGATGACAAAACATGCACGTCTGACGGATACGACCTCCTCAACCACGTGTACCACGACCACGAAAAGAAGACGAACCACCTCGCCCTCGCGATACTGCCATCGCCGAAGGAGGTGGAGTAGCTGTGCTGGAGGAAACAGGGATACGACTAAGCCGCATGTAGACTTCCTCCATAGGAGGAATAGTAGCATCAGCAAGGATCTGAGAGAGGGCTGCCTCGTACTCAGGGTCAAGGGCCGCAAGTAATACTCCCACCATCGTAGCATTGCGAAAGGTCTTTTGTTGCTCCGGAGTGGCTGCGAGCGGGATGGTGCTGTATAATTTCTCGAACATCCCTCGCAATGATGTGTAGAGAGAGTGAAGTGGATGCTTATTTTGCTTGATCGTGAGAATATCATGCTGCAACTGCAGCATCTTAGTCTCGTTCTGCACTTGCGAATATGTAGTAGCCAGAATATCCCACATCGCATTGGCGGTGGGCTGATGGAGGACGTCGTTGGCAATCTCCACTAACAGCATCCCTGATAACCAGACCTTTGCATACGCATCATCAGCCTTCCAAGAGGCATATATCCCCGTCTTCTCTGCCGGCTCATCTTCGGTAAGAATGTGTTTCTTACCACACGACTTCATGAGACTCAAGAACTGCATCACCCAGAGCTCATAGTTTGTCCCGTCCATCTTGACTATCGGCGCGGAACCTTTGAATGCACCTATGGAGGGCATATCGACTTTTTGTTCTGACATGTTGCCGGAGAAGAAGACCTAGGGGTTATAGACAAAAGAATTGATGTCGACTAAGACTGGATGGGATTCAAGTGCATATGTAGACTTTTATGCACTTGAATCCATGAAGGAATAGGGCCGACCGAAGAAGAAGGACCGGGGGGAGGCTTCCTCGGCGGCGACGGCGGAGGGAGAGAGGCGGCGGCGGTAGAGAGGTAGGTGGAGGGAGAGAATGGGGTGGCGGCGCCGACAGTAAAGAGAGGGGTGGCGGCGACGGGAGGGAGGGAGGGAAGGGAAGGGCGGCGGCGGCGGGAGGAAGGGGGGGCGGTGGAGAAAACCTTAGGTTAGGGTTTCTGGCTCTGATACCATGTTACAGCAAAATACTTCATAGTTATTCCATAGAGCCCTAGGGTCTCTTATATAGAGAAAACCCTTGGGTAAATTACATAGATGTACATGATAAAAATAAGGTACGTAACGATACATCATGACATAACGTAAACCTCTACAATAGCCAAAAAGATGCTAGACGGGTTAAAGGGAGGAGCTCCAGGTCAAAAGGAGGCTTGGTGGTGGAGTGAAGGGGTGACAGAGGAAACTATCATCATTACATCATTACAAGAGAAGCTAAAAGGAAGCAAAGAAGGCCGTAAGCGAAGCTAAGTCAAAAGCTTATGAAGTTTTGTATAAAAATCTCGACTCTAAGGAGGGACAGAAGGATATATTCAGGTTGGCCAAAGCAAGAGAAAGAAAGACCGAAGACCTTTCTCAAGTGAGATGCATTAAGGACGAGGACGGTCATGTGCTTGTTACTCAGAAGGATATAAAGACTAGATGGGAGCAATACTTCCATAAACTTTTCATTGGGGAAGGAAATACAGAGATCACTTTGGGTGATCTAGCTTGTAGTGAAAGTTATTTGAATCGTGCAAGCTATAAACAGATACAAAGAAAGGAAGTAGAGGAGGCTTTGAAGGTTATGAGACTCGGGAAAGCTGTAGGAACGGATCACATCCCTGTAGAAGTATGGAGAGTTTTAGGTGAGCATGGTTTGACTTGGCTTACGAATCTATTCAATGTTATTTGGCGAAGCAAGAAAATGTCTGAAGATTGAAGGAGGAGTATCGCGGTGCCTCTCTATAAGAATAAAGGGGACATTCAAAATTGTTCAAATTATAGAGTATCAAGCTGATGAGTCACACTATGAAAATTTGGGAACGTGTGATCAAAAGAAGGTTGAGGCAAATTTCCAACGTAAAAGAAAACCAATTCGGATTCATGCCAGGTCGCTCAACGATTGAAGCCATCAATTTGCTGAGGAGAACAACAGAGATTTATATAGCTAAAAGGAAGAACCTCCATATGATCTTTATTGATTCGGAGAAGGCTTATGATTCTGTCCCACGAGAGATATTGTGGAGTGTTGGAGAAGAGACAAGTACATGTTCAATACATTAACCTCATAAAGGACATGTATGATAGGGCTTCATCTTGTGTAAGGACCCCATTTGGGAAGACTGGATATTTTGACATCAAAATTGGTTTACATCAAAGTTCTGCTTTGAGTCCATTTATTTTTACTTTAATTATGGATGAGTTGACAAGTCACATTCAGGATGAGTTACCTTGGTATATGTTATTTGATGATGATATTGTGTTAATTGACGAGACTAGAGATGGAGTAAATGAGAAGCTTGAGGTCTGGAGACATGAGTTGGAGAATAAAGGATTTTGTATGAGTAGGGCTAAGACGGAACATATAGAGTGCACATTTGATGGAAACAATGGTAACGGAATCGAGGTGAAGATTGGTGACGATAACATTCAGAAGAGAGATTCCTTTAGATATCTGGGATCTATTCCGCAACATGATGGGGAAATTGATGGAGATGTTACTAATAGAATAAATGCAGGCTGGCTAAAGTAGAGAGGAGCCTCTACTGTTCTCTGTGATAAGAAAATTCCTTTAAAAATTAAAGGAAAGTTTTACAAAGCAGTCGTGAGACCTGCTATGCTTTATGGATCTGAATGTTGGCCCGTGAACCATAGACATGTGCAGAGAATGAATGTAGTAGAAATGAAAAAGCTAAGGTCGATGTGTGGACACACACGTAAAGATCGGATTCAGAATGATGCAATCAGAAAGAAAGTTGGTGTAGCTCCGATCGAGGATAAGATGCGAGAAAACCGCTTAAGATGGTTTGGACATTTGCAAAGAAGATCAACTGATGCACCAGTTAGGAGATGCGAGTGTTGGGATGTAGAGCCGGCTAAGAGAGGGCGAGGACGACCCAAGAAGTGTTATAAATAGACCATACGAAGGGATCTTAGTTTTATGGATATAAGCCCGGGATTGACCTAAGATAGATCTGAATGGAGGCGAAAAATCCATATAACTGACCCTACTTAATTGTGGAAAAAGGCTTTATAGTTGTTGTTGTTGTATTTAATTTATAATATTATTCCAAAGGATTATTCTTGTGGAGTGATACTATAATTATAAATGATCTAGCAAAGAGGGAGTCATTAAAATTTTGGTGCTGGCGAGAAGATCTAGGTATCTCTAGTCGTACCTTCTTTGTGTTTTTTTACTGCAAGCCTGTGGCATACAAGTATAGTTTGCATAAATTATAGGTTTAGACTATAAATCTCACTTCTGCTCACCCTTGCAAGGAGACGTTCGCCTGAAGTTTAGCGACGACTCTTTCTTATGACAACCCTATTCGTTGTGGTAGGTATATAAAATGACGAACGACAGTGATTCACCAACCATAAAAGTTTGTTTCAACATATGTATAGGGATGCATCTGATCATTAATTTGACCATTTGATTAAATTTGATTGCAAACGACAACACACAATAGAATGGCGAGGGTCCACGAATGGGTAGTTCGACGGTAACCTTGAAATTGTCACAGCTAAAAGCAAGGTTTTAAAAATCGAATTGCGGTTAAATCACGAAGGGATATTTACACTCATAACCTTGAGTAATTCCAAATACATTCGTAACTCTGCGTAATCACGAATTATGTCCATGTCCCTTGAGTAATGTAAACTCTTACATCCATAACCTCGTGTTAACTTTACCCATTAAATATGACGGTATCCGTTAAATATTTTGCATTTTATACCTTATAAATTCTAGTTATTTATGAATGGTCACTTCCCTTCCTCCTCCAGTCAGGCAACCCTCCTCCCCTCCTCCTCCAGCAAACCCCCACCCCCCAACTCCTCATCCCCTTCCTCCTCTAGACCAAGCAACCTCCAGTCGACCTCCTCCTCCCCTTTATCTCCCCGTCGACCATCATCCCCCGTCGAATCCCCCCTCCCACAAACCCCCCACCTAGAAGCCACCACCTCCTCCAACAACACCCCCCACCACCTCCCCCGCAAGCTCCTCCCCTACAAGCCCCACATGCACTGGCCCTACCCCCCTGTGGAAGCCCTACCCTGACCCCCACCGACCAGCCTCCCAACCTCCATCAAACCCCCCCCCACCACCTCCACTAGCATGAGTCGCCTCTCCCCCCTGCCCCCCCCCCCCCCCGCCTGCAAGCTCGGAGAGAGGGCGTTGGTGGCGATAACCTGCCTGCAAGTTCGGAGAGAGCGAGAGAGGGCGGTGATGGCGACGACGTGAGGAGCGGAGAGAGGAGAGCTGGAGGAGGTAGTGGCATTGGAGGGGGAGCAACTGGAGGAGGAAGGGGAAGGTTTTTTTTTCCTTTTGGTTAATCCTTGTTGTTTGATCGTAGATTGGTTAGATTAACTCAATCATCCGATTGAGTTAACGAACTAAAGTAAAGGAGGGTTATGGGTGTAAGATGTCACACTTATTCAGGGTCTTGGGCATAATTCACGATTATAAAGGCTTATAAATGTAATTACGAAATTACTCAGAGTTATAGGTGCAAATATCCCAATCAAGAATCAGTAAAAAATGGTCCAATCACCTAATTTTCATTCAAAAAATAAGAATAAGTTAAAACCGGACACAATTCGGTTGAACCACATAAACCTGATTGAACCAAACCACCGGTTCAACCATCTATTTTATGACAAAAAAATATTTCTAATAATTTAATAAAATGCAAACTTTTAAAAACCATTCATAATCTAATCTCATACTACCCCATAGCACAGTACTCATTTATCCCTTCTCCTTCCACATGTACCAGTGACCCATTATTACGTGTCCCTTCCTGTCATACGAGTAATGCCTCTTTCTTCCCACATTGTGCATGAGGTTGTCTGCTTCCAACCGCAACAACGAAAAAATTGGCATAGTCATACTATGAGAATCATCAAATTAACAATAATTGTCATACATTAGAATTTAAATAGTTTTAAGATTGTTAATTATATACATCTCATATATGTGTTATATGATATCTACAATATGTTAATTATGTCTTTTTGAGTTTTCCTAATAGCATTTTATCCCTAACTTTTTAGCAATTTTACTTGTGCTCCTAAATTCCTAAAAAATTCAATATCATTATATTTGTACAATATACTAATAAAATATCACTATGCATTTTGCAAAAATATACGGTTTTGCAACCATGTAAAAAATACTATGCATTTTATAAAAGGGATTTTTACCCAGCAGTCCCTATAAACTTTTTAAATTACCTCTACGACCTTTTGCACAATGGAATTACCCCCATCAACCCTGTAAATTACCCCAAGAACCCTCATGGGCTTCAAACAGATTAACCGGAGGGTTCATAGAGTAAGGATTAACAAGTTTACGGGGTCAAGGGCGGAATTAGGTTGTTTCAAAGGTCGTGGAAGTGATTGGTAAAGCTTATAGGGTCTGTCGGGTAAAAATCCCTTTATAAAAATATAAGGGCATCCATGTAAAAACATGACAAAGCTGTCTAACACTATAAGTAGGGTCGAGTACATGGATTCTTGCTTAAATCCATGTTGAAAGATACGACTATTTTTACGTTCGATGTCGACTAGCTAACGCAACCCCACAAGGGGATTTGAACCCCAATTTTTGGATGGTAGGCAAGCTGCACTACTACCAACCCATTTACGTGGGTGCCCATGTAATTGTAAAAAATTAGAGGTATAAGTGTTATTGGAAAAAGTTGGAAGGAAACGAGTGTACAAACTCTTTAAAGATATGATGAAGCATTTTTCACATTTTATTTGTATGATATACCACTTTAGTTCAGTTTGAACCGCTTGAATGATACGAACGAAACCAACAATACAACGGTTCGTCTTTTATTTTTATGAACTGATGACATCATCATCGGTTTGACCGATTGGAAAACCAAAAACCGATACCTGCCCAGTTTGATGTCCCGTTCAATTTTTAAACCTTGGCTAAAAGTATCACGATTGCCCGATCTTTCAAAATATTTTAGTGTTTTCATATATGATGATGACACAATGTCGATATTTCACTAATATAGCTGGAATCCATGTAAATGACGTGAGAAATTGATTTTTCCAATAAATGAAGGTTCTCAATATTGATAAAAGTGTTCACTTGGTAACTCAATAAGAAGCTAAGTTCAAAGCAGAGGTGATGCTACCGAAACCCATGGTTGCGGTATGGGCAATCAGATTAGGCATAAATGGTGTTATCTTCAATTGTGATCGTTTTTGCTCTGAAAACATTGTTTTGCACGCCGGGACTCTCCTCGAGTCATGGCTCATGTAATGTAACCCCAATGCTTTTCCTTTTTTAATATAAGTTGGGATGGACAACTTCACGTGTTTCCTCCATTTTGGCCTAAAAAAACTAAATAGGAAGTATCAAGAAAAGGGTGCCGATATCTCACTAAAATTGCTAACTTAGTAATTGAAAATTATTGAAATGCGAATATATGCCTTTATAATGTGCAATTGTTTAACGATTGTTTATACATAACATGAAATTATGTATTGGCATCGAAGATTGATGCGATGATAACTACGTACAATTCTAAAATAGTGATTGATGAGATACCGTAAATCTTATTTTGCTAGTTAGCTCAATGTAGTTGTAGTTGGATTTGTGGTCACGACCTTCATCATTAAGGAGAAGTGAAGCTTCCCGTCCTAAACGAGGGTCTCGCCAGCAACTCTAGAGGGGAGTGTTGGGTTGTGCCTCTGTCCAAAAATCCAGCCCATTTGTGGGCATTCTTGCAAAATGTCCTTATGGGCATGGCTACAAATTTAACCACCCAATTTCCAGCTTATGACAATACCTTGGAGTTTTCTACTTTACAATTGTCTGACTTTCTCAGATCTCTTGGTATTGTTCATCAGACTTCTTGTGCTTACACTTCGCAGCAGAATGGTGTTGCTGAACGCAAACACCATCATCTTTTGGAAGTCACGACGACTCTTTTGATTCAAAGTCAAGCTCATCATTCGTTCTGGGTGATACGGTCCTCACTGCATCTTACTTAAAGAACTGCATTACTTCTATCCTCGGAGAAAAGGTTCATTTCTTGATTGTATTTCCCGAGGACATATTCTCCCTTACTCCCAAGGGCTTTGGGTCTATGGCATTTGTCCACAATTTTACTCCTGGTCACGACAAGCTCTCTCCTAGAGCTGTCAAAAGTATATTGATTTTGCTTCTACTGCCAACCTAGCTGCTACTTCAGGTACAGTAGCACATTCTGTTTCTGCCTCCAAACCTGCATGGATTATTGACTCTGGAGCTTCTACCCATCTGACGGGGAAGAAAGTCTGCTTATATCTTTACAATCGTCTTCCTTTGTAAAAATAGTTCGAGTTGTTAATGGGGATCATTCCTCGATTTCTATTGTCGATACAGTCAATTTCTCTTCCAAGTTGCGATTGACTAACGTTCATTGTGCTCTTGCATTTCCTCTCAGTCTTTTATCTATACAGAAGCTATGTACTGAACTTAACTGACGTGTTATTTTTGACGAGTTCTGTTATTATTTTTAGGACATCTGGACGAGACAAATTTTCGATGGGGGGACATGAGACGAACGAACTTTATTACCTCAACATCCCTTCTAATTTCAGTTTGCTAGCGCATTTTCTATCTCTAAGGATCCTCTTATTTGGTACCTTCAGCTGGATCATCCTTCTACCAAGGCACTCTCAATGATGTTCCCTGAACTCTACATGCTCAAGCCGTTTGAGCGCGAGATGTGTCAGTTCGGAAAACATCATCGAGCATCCTTTCCTGCATGGACCGAGACTCGTCGTTGTGTCCCTTTTTCTCTTGTCCATTGTGATATTTGGGGACCATGCCCATTCCGAACTCTAAGTGGGCATAAGTATTTTGTTGTTTTTGTTGATGGCTACAATCGATCTTCTTGGGTCGCCTTGTTAAAGGAACGTTCGGAAATTCCTAATATTGTCAAGAATTTCTTTCACTATATCAAAAATATATTCTCCACTGCTATTCTAACATTTCATTCTGATAATGCCTTGGAATTCACCCAAAAAGATTTGACATCCTTTGTCTTTCAGGTCATCATCCATCAAACCTCATGTCCATATACCTCTCAGCAGAATAGGATAGCAAAAAGAAAACTCGGACATCTCATTGATATTGCTCGCTCTCTTCTCACTCAGATGAAGGTTCCTAAGACCTACTGAGGAGATGCAGTACTCATTGTCGGCCACCTTGTAAGCAGGGTTCGCTCTTCATTCCTAAATGACTCTACTCCCTTTGCCTTATTATACCCAACTGAGTCACCCTTCCCTCTACCTTTGCGGAATTTTTGTTGTACTGCATTTGTTTATAATTTTCATACTAACGACAAATTGTCTCCTCGTGCGATTAAATGTGTTTTTCTTAGTTATTCTCAAACACAAAAAGGTTACATAAACTATGATCATTCTTGGCATCGCTATTACATATCTGTCGATTTCACCTTTTTTGAACAAACTAGCTTCTTTACTAGGGTTGTTTCAGATATTCCATGAGATCTTCCTCCTCCACCTATTGTGTATAAAAGGAAACATGTTTCTACACCAGCACTTGTTCCACTACATGTTTCTTTGTTGCGGGAAAATATGTCAACTTCAAGTGCTCCCACCAATACTGCTCCGGATGATCGTCAGGAGCTTCCAATCACTCTTTGCAGAACTAAGCGACAATGTACCCTTGATCACATGTTTCATTTCACTTCTATTGTTAGCTTATCATGTACTGACAGAAGATATGCAGATGCTCTTATGGCATTTTTTGTTCCCAAAGAGCATCATAGTGCCCTGCAAGATTATTGCTGGTGAAAGGCAATGAATGAGGAAATGGATGCTCCTAATTCTAGAGGGACATGGGATCTTGTATAGTGTCCCCAAGGAACTAAACATGTGGCCTGACGATGGATCTTCACTACGAAGCAGTCACCAGATGGCTCCATCAACAGGTTGAAAGCAAGGCTTTTGGCAAAAGGCTTTACTCAGACATATGGAATTGACTACTTCGAGACCTTTTCTCTTATTGTACGGATGGGCTCCGTACGAACCATTCTTGCAAACAATTGCTGGCCTATCTTCCAACTAGATGTTAAAAATGCTTTTCTATATAGCGACTTAGAGGAGTGTTGGAGTATTTGGTTGTGCGCTACTTGAGTTCTAGATGGGTAAATGGATCATTCCATGATCTATTTACCACATCCATGTGTTTAGTCTCACATCTACCAGTTGTAGGACTTGGAGGCTCTGTGGAGGCTATATAAGAAGCCTCGGACCTCCTGTATGTAATGAGAAAAGCAATAGACTATCATCGCTTAAGGCGTTCTCCCGTGGATGAACTCCTTAGGGAGTAGGGTTCCAGGTTAAATCTCGTGTGTTCATATTTTTATTTTTTTCATCTGATACGCTTCCGCAAGTTTATTTTCTAACATGGTATCAGAGCAGGTCGATTCTCGAGGATTTCACAATCTTTATGTATATTCGAGATTTGTTTTTGGGGTTCTATGTTCTCGAAGATTTATTAGTTGAAGAATATTATTTGTTCAAGTTTCGGTTCAAGATTTCTAGGACTTTCTGGAACCCTAGAACCACGGTTCAGACATCGCTTCAAATCCAGTCGCCGTTCTCAAGATCAATTATAGGGCTCCTGATGGAACCCTAGTACTCCAATTTCTGTGGCTGCTCCAATTCCAACAGTGCCTCAAGCACCTTCAAGCGATGGTGCAGTGCCTCTCTTTGTGTGAGCTTCACGCACAGGCCACTTGTTCCAGAAGAAAATGAGTTCACAGTTCTCAAAGGAGGAAGTGGTTTGAGCCCTCCTTTCCAGGCCAAACGAAGCATTCCAGGCCGTGAGCCCTCCAGCCCTACGGGCTCCTTCCCCACGCGAAGTCCAAGCTCAATCGCGGGCCCTAATCCAACGAGTACAGGCGACGTACAGGCACCTCCCTCCAATTTTTCCTAGCAGTAGCGGGCGAGGGTTGCATCTCAATCTCCACCTTCGGCGCATCTCCCTTCCCAGACCACCTCCAGACGAAGCCTCCTGCTCCATCGCATCACTAGCATTTTCAGAGATCTTCGAGGTCCCTGTGCACTACTCTCCTTGCTGCATCTCACGCCGCCACATCCAAGATGCATCCACCTCCAGCAGAAGCGCCGCCATCTAGATCGTGGCCCCTCGTTCAGGTCTCGGACCTCCCATGTCGTGGTGCCCCTCCCACCGATGGTGCTCTTGTTCCAGGCGATGAAGCTACTCGCTGCCTCTCCTTCCTCCTTGGCGCGCACCCTCCAGGCCACGAGCACCCTCGCCATCTTTTGGGCGCTCCATCTTCAGTAAGCGCAAGCGGCACCACTCCGTGTGGGTAGACATCGAGAAGGCAACGGCGCCCAGGGTCCCATCAGGGGTGGGGATCCTGGAAGAAAGAAGAGGGTTCCCACTGGGAACCCTAAATTAAAAGGAGGTGCAGCCTCTTTGGGCCCAAATGGGCTGCCGCAAGGAAAAAAACCAAGGGGGTTGTTTAAAAAAACAAAAAAAGGAAGGAAAAAGAAGAAAGAAACGACCTGTAAAAAGCGAGGAGCTTTAGGGCCGTTGTGGGCCGAGATATTTTTAAAAAAAGGAGGCGCGCACAATTAAAAAAATCGTACGCAAGTTAAAAAAATGAGAAAAAGGAGATTTTCTTCATTTTAAAAAAGGTCGCGTAAAGTTAAAAGGTCGTACGCAGTTTGAGAAAGCCAAATATATATAGGGATATTTATACCCATAACCCTGAATAGTTTTGTAATTACCCCAAGAACCCTCCATAACCACGAATTACATCCAGAACCCCGAATAATGCTTAACCTTTACATGTCATAACCTTGTGTCAAGTTCCGTCTTAATTCTCCTTTAACTCTGACGGGAAAAGTTATATGTTGGCAATTTTGCCCTTCAAAACACATCATATTTATAACATGATGCCATTATGCAGATGAAACAAAATGAAACCCTAGGCCCCCCTCACCCGCACAACCTCCGATCGGAGCTTCCCTTGTGTACACCTCCACTTGCAAGCTCCCCCCTCTCGTCGCTCGCTCCAGCACCCCCCTCCTGGCGCGCCTCCGACCTACAGACCCACTCTCTGCTCCCGCGTACGGCTTCGCCCAGCAACCCCACCCCTCCCCCCGCCTCTGCCCTGCAGCCCCACCCCCTACCTCTGCCCTGCAACCCCTGCTCCCACGTGCGCCTTCGTCACCCCCTTCCCTACTCCCCCTCCCCACAACCTCCAACCCACTCCCGCTGCTCGCCTGCAAGCTCCTCCCCACTCGCCCTTAAGTTTCAGCGCATCCCCCCCCCGTACGCCTCCGCCCTACAACCCATGCCTCTGCGCGCACCTCCGTCACCCCCCATCCCTGCCCCCCAAACCTCCAACCCACTCCTGCAAGCTCACCCCCCCCCCCCGTCCGAGCCCACAACGCCCCCCCCCCACCATACACACGCGTGCGTGCGTCCGCAAACCCCAAGCCTCGCCCCCTTACCTCCCTCCCGCCCGTAAGCTCCATCCCTTCCCTCCCGCCGCTCTCCCGCAAGCTACAACGACTCCCTGCCCACCGCTCTAGGTCAAGCCCCATGTCGTACCTCTGTTGAAAGCTCCAGCGCTCGAACCCACCTTCTTCTATCCTTCCTTTCTTTTTTGGGATTAATCTCAGCCATTGATCACTGATTGGGTTAGATTAACTCAGCCATCTGGTCGAGTTAATGAACTAAAGTAACGGAAGGTTATGAGTGTAAAACGGAGTGGTTATTCAGGGTTTTGGGTGTAATTCGTGATTATCAAGGGTTCCTGGGGTAATTACGAAATTACTCAGGGTGGTGTAAATAACCCATATATATGGTTGCACGGCTTAAAAATAGTCACAAGAAAAATTGCAAAAAAAAGATAGATTAAAAAGCTGAAAATTTTGAAATGAGATCGGTTAATTGTTTTGTTCCCCATCTTCTTGTCTTCTCCCAACTTGGTCGACGTCTCTGTGTTCCTATGTTCATGTTGGTCGACTTCTCCCAACATGCTATGGGAGAGAGGGGGAGTACGATGTAGATGTGGAGATATGTTTCTATGTTCCTGTACTTTTCCTTTTATTTTCTTTTCTTCTTGTCTATCTTATGTAATTTACCCTTAGGTCTCTCATCTATATAAGTGAGACTAGGGTTCTCAATAATATGCATCTCATTCTCAAATCCTAACATGGTATCAGAACGCTAGGGTTCTCCCTTCCTCACCACCGCCGCCCCCCCTTCTCCCTCGTGCTCTCTCCCTCGTCGCCGTCGACTCTCTCCCTCACTGCCGCCGTCGCTGACCCTCTCCTTCGCCGCCGTCACCGATCGTCGCTCCTCCTCGTTGGCCTTGCCTCTGCTAGGGTTCCGCGGAAACCTCATCTAGGGTATCGCCGAACCCCATCTAGGGGGCCTTCTCCTTTCCGCCGCCTCTCGTGACTGTGTTCTTCCTTCGCAGTCTTCTTCTTATGGATTTGGGTGCATAAGTCTACATATGCGCTCAAATTCTTCTATGATTGTGTAGACATATTCTGATCTACAGACCTTAGTTCTTCTCCTTTCGGTAACATGTCTGAGTCCAAGGTTGACATGCCCTCCACAGGCGCCTTCAAGGGACCAGCGCCTACAGTCAGGATGGATGGGTCCAATTATGAGCTCTGGGCTATGCAGTTCGTGAGCCTCATGAAGTCCAATGGTAAGAGACACATTCTTACCGAAGATGAACCAGAGGAGAAGACAGGGGTATATGCCTCTTGGGAGGCAGATGATTCATATGCCAAGTGTTGGTTGTCTGTCACCTTGTCCATAGAGATAGCCAATGATGTTCTTCATCAGCCCACCGCCAAGAAGATGTGGGACATTCTTGCTGCGAGCTGCGACATATTCGCAAGATAGGAATGAGACAAAGACCCTTCAGCCACAACATGATATCTTTACAATCAGGTAGAATGGTCGGCCTCTCCACTCTTTGTACATATCCTTGCGAGGGATGTTTGAGAAGTTGCATAGCATTATTCCTCTTACAGCTACCCAGGAGCAGCAAAAGACGTTCCGGAATGCCACAATGGTGGGTGTTCTTCTATGAGCTCTTGATTCTGAGTATGACGCAACCCGCTCTCAGATACTAGAAGATGCCACCATTCCTCCTGTGGAGGAAGTCTATCGCAGACTCATTCGGATTGTTGTCTCATCTTCTGCACCCAACCAACCCCCATCAGCTATGGCAGTCCCTCGAGGTAGAGGAGGCTCTTCCTTTCGTGGTCGTGGACCTCATGGTAGAGGAGGTCGTACTCGCCCATCGTGCACGTTCTATCATCGTCAGGGACACACGGAGGACACATGCGATTCCAAGCATGGGTTTTCCAACGTCAGCTTGGTTAGTGGACCAGGCACCTCTCCATCAATACAGACCGCGGATCAACGATTTGATGATCTTGTTGCACGACTGCGTGATATCATGCCTTCTGCCTCTACTCCGTCCACAGGGGGCGATTCAGATGTTGTTGTCTCTGCCTCAGTCACTACTTCAGGTAGCCCTTGTGCTTTTACATCGTGTTCTCTGTCAGATTGGATTATAGATTCTGGAGCAACACGTCATCTTTGTGGCAACAAAGATATTCTTACATCATACCGGCAGATCCCGCATGGGCGAATAGTTGTGATAGCAAATGGGACACATTCACCTATCACTGGACTGGGGGAGCTTAGTTTGACTCCGTCTATGCGTCTGCAGAATGTATTGCATGCTCCCAATCTCTCCATGAATTTACTTTCTATTAGTCAGCTTACGAAGGATTTGCATTGTCGTGCCATTTTAGACCCGTCATCTCTTGTGTTTTAGAACATACTTACGAGCAGGGTGATTGACTCCGTCTATGCGTCTGCAGAATGTATTGCATGCTCCCAATCTCTCCATGAATTTACTTTCTATTAGTCAGCTTACGAAGGATTTGCATTGTCATGCCATTTTAGACCCGTCATCTCTTGTGTTTTAGAACATACTTACGAGCAGGGTGATTGGCTGTGGCCGTGAGCAAAATGGCCTTTATCATCTAGTCCAGTCTCCCTTTGCAGGCGTCATCTCGCATTCCAGTGGCTCTGCCTCTCCATTCACGTGGCATCTACGTTTTGGTCATCTTCCACTCCAGAAAATGTGTCGTCTTCTACCGCAACTTTCGCCCGGTTCTTCATTCCAGTGTGAAACTTGTCAGTTGGGAAAGCATCATCGGTCTACTTTCCCCAGTCGTCAGTGTCGGAGCAGTAGCTCCCCTTTTGAGTTATTTCATGTTGACATTTGGGGTCCGACTCGTGTTGCTGATCACCAGGGGAACAAGTTTTATGTTGTTGTTGTGGATGATTTCTCTCGTCTGTCATGAGTTTTTCTTTTAAAGAATAAGTCTGAGGCTAGTCTTGTTATCAAAAATCTTATTATTGAAGTTAAAAATTAGTTTTCTTCTTCTATCAAAATTATTCGAACTGATAATGCTTTGGAGTTTTGTACACGCTATATTTCTCAGTTTCTTGCGTCTCGTGGTATTATTCATCAGACTACTTGCCCTTACACATCTCAGCAGAATGGTGTTGCTGAAAAAAAGCATCATCATTTGCTCGGTATTACTAGGACTCTACTCATTCAGATTAGAGCACCTATGTCTTTTTGGGGGGATGCAATCCTTACTGCATGTTATCTGGTCAACCGCTTGTCTTCGTCTGTTCTTGGTGAGAAAGTTCCCCTGTCTATTGTTTTTCCAGATAGGGATTTGTTATCCCTTACTCCTCCTCGTGTTTTTGGGTCAGTTGCATTTGTTCACCAGTTGTCACCCGGTCTTGACAAGCTCTCGTCTAGGGCAGTCAAATGTGTATTTGTGTGATACTCTAGAACTCAAAAAGGGTACAGATGTTACGATCCCGTGCGCAGAAAATACTATGTTTGCGTGGATGTTACGTTCTTTGAGTCAGTAATGTATTTTTCTCCGTCAGGTGACAGGATGGTTTCCTCGCATGTCAGTGACGAAGTCTTTGTCCCACCTCCTCCCACAGTTCCTATTCCTACTCCGTCATCCACTCCTACATCACAACCACCGTCACCACCACCTCCACCATCACTACCAACCGTATCCCCATTTCCAAGGTTTTACACTCATCGGTTTGGTCCTGCTCACGCCCATCGCCAATCATCCAGCACGCCTCTGGTTTGTTCAGATAACACTAGTACTGATGATGGTTCTGAAGATGTGCAAGATTCTATGCAGGAGGAAATAGTTCAGGAGGATATTGGTACTAATGATCTGGATGTCCCTATTGCTTTACGAAAGCAAAAACGCAGTTGTGCCTCATATCCACTAGCATCCCATGTTTCCTTTCACCGTCTATCAGGGATTTTCAGCGATTTGCTAAGGCCCTTTCTACCGTGGAGATTCCACGGACATATCAGGATGCTTTGAAGATTGCTTGTTGGCACTCTGTTATGGAAGAAGGAATGGTGGCTCTGCGAGCACGTGGCACTTGGAGTCTTGTTCCTACTCCGCCAGGGGCTTCTGTTGTGAGCTGCAAATGGGTATTTACTGTTAAATACTTCCCCAATGGCAGCCTAGATCGTTACAAGGAGCGACTTGTTGCTCGTGTGTTCACTAAGACACACGGCGTGGACTATTTGGATACATTTTCTCCAGTGACGTGACATTCTACTTTACGTATTTTTCTATCTGTTGTTGTGGTTTGTGATTGGCCTTTATTTCAGCTTGATGTGAAGAATGCGTTCTTGTATGGGAATCTCCAAGAAGAAGTCTACATGCAACAGCCTCCAGGGTTTACTACTGAGGGGGAGTATTCGAAGGTTTGTAGACTTCACAAGGCCATCTATGGTCTTAAGCAGAGTCCCCGGGTTTGGTTTCAGAAATTATCAGATCTCATTGAACGACAGGGGTTCAAGAGATCTAATGCAGATCACTCCTTGTTTGTGCAGAAGACCACCAGAGGTACAGTTGTTATTATGGTGTACGTTGATGATATTCTTGTTACATGAGATGATGTGCAGGGATACAGATGGTAAAAGATTTCTTGGGACAACAATTTGTTACCAAGGATCTTGGAACCCTAAGGTATTTCCTAGGGTTGGAGTTTGCCAAGAATGAACAGGGTCTTGTCATGACCCAAAGGAAGCATGTCACTGATATGTTTGTTGAGACAGGCATGATTGGGTATCGTCCAGCTTCTACTCCTATGGATCCTAGCATGAAGTTGTATGATGAGGAGACATAAGAGGTGGACAGGAGAAGATACAGAGAAATGGTGGGAAAGCTTCTATATATCACCATCACAAGACCTGACATTGCTTTTGTTGTAAGTCGGGTTAGTCAGTTCATGGAGCAACCACGACAAGTACATTGAGACGCCGTTCATATGATATTAAGATATTTGAAATCTTCTCCAGGTGCTGGTCTGTTGTTTAGGAAAGGCACAACTCTGAATGTGAATGCGTGTGCCGATGCAGATTACGCAGGATGCCCTAAGAACAGGAAGTCTACATCAGGATTTGCAGTTTTCATTGGTGAATCACTAGTTTCTTGGAAAAGCAAGAAACAGATTGTGGTGGCAAGATCAAGTGCAGAGTCTGAATATAGGGCTATGACACAAGCAAGTACTGAGATGATGTGGGTTCGTAGTGTATTGATGGATTTACACATAAAGGTTCATCTACCTATGCCATTACAATGTGATAATCAAGCCGCTCTATTCATCGCCAACAACCCTGCATTTTATGAAATAACAAAGCATATTGAAGTAGATTGCCACTACACCAGAGATATGATCCAGAAGGGACTGATTTGTACTTCCCATGTCTATTCAAAGGAGCATACTGCAGATATCTTCACCAAGCCATTATTTAGAGGGCCTTTCCTGAAGTGTTCATCCAAGCTGAGCATGATTGACATCTATGCTCGATCTTGAGGGGGAGTGTGAAGATATGTTTCTATGTTCTTGTACTTTTCCCATTATTTTCTTTTCCTCTTGTCTATCTTATGTAATTTACCCTTAGGTCTCTCTTCTATATAAGTGAGCCTAGGGTTCTCAATAATATGCATCTCATTCTCAAACCCTAACAGTAGAGTCACAGGCCAGGTTTCATATTCAGATTCTACAAATTCCAGACTAGTCAGATTTCTAGACTCTACAGTTGTCAGTTGATCAGACTCGACTTTCAGATGTTTCCGAGTCTTCAGCTTCAGATGTGCACATGTATGGCATTAGTTCAGTGGTCCCCATCTATTCTTCTTTTGTCGGCCAGAGTTTTCATGTGTGCTATAGGAATTCCAAAGTAGAGATCCCATTCCCTATACCATGTTGGCTAGGGTTTTCATGTGGTTTCATAGGGACTCCAGACTAGAGTACCATTTTCTGCGCCAGATTGGAGAGACCCAGTTCTTCGATGATAAGAATTTTTCAGACTCCATTCTCCAGCGACCGTAAACTCCGACGAGGATTACACTACACGGCCTTTTCAGTTAGACCCCTTCAGAGATGGAGCAATTGTCCACATTGTTGTGACGGGCCAGAGTTCTCTAGGCGGAGACTCATTTTCAGTTGCAATGACTCTGACAGGCGCAGTACAGAGCGCATGCTCTCCAACGAGGAGATTCAATTGACTCACATTCCAGCCCGTTCGTCCTCCTCGCATGCACGTCATGAGAAGCAACGTCCTCGACAACAACCGACAGTTGTGCACATTGAGTTGATATTGTATGTAACGTCATGTAGCGTGAATTGAGTTTCTTTCTGTTTGTCTAAGCTGAGCATTGCATGCTCCAGCTTGAGGGAGAGTGTTGGAGTATTTGATCGTGCGTTACTTGAGTTGTAGATGGGTAAATGTATCACTCTAAGATCCATTTAGCACATCCATTTATTTCATCCCCCATCTACCAGTGGAGGGACTTGGAGGCTCTGTAGAGGCTATATAAGGAGCCCTAGACCTCTTGGATCTAATGAGAAAAGTAATAGACTATCAGCCCTTTAAGGCGTTCTCCCATGATTTCATCCCACTCCTTATGGAGTTTGGTTCCACGTTAAATCATGTATGCTCATATTTTTATACTTTTCATCTGATACGCTTCCGCATGTTTATTTCTAACAAGGATGAAGTTTGCATGATGCAACCTCCATGTTACGAAGTCGAGGGGGAGTATGTGCCGACTTCGCGAAGCAATCTATGGTTTAAAGCAGAGCTCATGGGCATGGTTCGAGATCGGTGCTCTGGGCTTCCAGAGAACTACATTCGATTACTCTATTTTTGTCAGAAAACAACCAACTAGTACAGTTATACCAATTGTGTATGTAGATGATAAGATTATTACATGTGACGTTGATAAAGGGATGTCGGAGCCAAAAGCCTTTCTTCAGAAGGTCTTCGTTACTAAGGATCCAGGAAAAATGCGCTACTTTCTGGGCATAGAAGTATTACGCACTACAGAGGGACTCCATCTGTCACAAAGAAAGTACCGCTTAGATATACTAACTGAGGTAGGGTTACTCGGTTGCAAACCCTTTGATATTCCTGCAAACCTGAGAAAACACTCCACTTCCATTGATCATGTCTTTGAAGACAATATATGATATAGAAGCTTGGTTAGCAAACTCATGTATCTTACTGTTACTAAGCCAGACATATCTTACGTGATAAGTCGAGCTAGACATATATAGAGAAACCATGCTATAGTCCATGGCGGAATGTTCATCAGATCCTTCGCTACCTGAAGGAATCACCTGGATGTGGCCTATTCAATGGGGCAAACGGCTACACCAATGTTATTGCATAAGTCGATGCAGATTATGCAAGCTCGTATGAGGATCATCGCTCTACTACAGGATATATTATGATGGTTGGAGGAAACCTCGTTAGTTGGAGGAGCATAAAGCAGACTGTAGTCTCTCGATCAAGGGCAGCGGTAGAATATAGGGTGATGGCCAGGCCACTAGCGAAATTACTTGGTTGTTGACTTTTCTACAAAAACTCAGTGTTGTTGTCACCACTCCCATTCATCTATATTGTGACAACAAATATGCTACTTATATCGCTACAATTTCGATGTTCCATGAGAGAACTAAACATGTCGAGATTGACTATCATTTTTTTATGATACGGTGAATTATTTTCGAATTAATCGTAATAGAATTCAAATGATTCAATTTGATTAGTAGCCCTAATCAAAGACTTTGTCCATTTGCAGAAGCCAATCAGAAGCACCCTTTTTTTTGAATAAAAACAAGGGGGTGCACTCCCAAGATGGGAGTCACCACACCGCAAATTTCATCGATATTCAAAAAGATACATCATCCGGATACTCAGAAGTTGTACAAAGCGTTACACTGCGCCACCACATTTTCATGGTAAAAACGCTGCCCTTTGAAAATGACATCATTTCTACCAAGCCATATAGCCCAAAGTACCGCAAAAACTCTGGAAACATCACCGGTGGAGCCGGCTCCCACCGCCCGAATAGATCCCCAAAAAAGCTCCGCACAGGAAGACTGCACCCAAGGCAACCCCAAGGACTCCCAAACGTCCACCGACAACCTGCAACCGAAGAAGATGTGATTCGCGTCCTCCACGCCATCAGTGCATCTGTCACAATTAACGTCCGCCGCGCCCAACAACCTCCCCCTTCTGACCTTGTCACACAGACGACCCCGTCGCAGACACCAGAGGAACACCTTAACCCTGGCAGGAATCTTTGCCGCCCAAATAATCTTCAGGTCCACACATAAGTCCCCGTCATGCTCCATGCCTCCAGCACACAACCTCCGGTACACCTTCTTAACCGAGAACTTACCCTCCACCCACTCAAAACAGTCCGGCTCCCCCGATAACTCCCCTGCAGAGGGAATCTCGGAAAGCAACTGCAAAAAATCATGCATCCTCTGCTCAGACAGAACCGCAGTGAACCTCGGAGCCCAAGTACCAGAGTCTACCACCTCCGCCACCCGCGCCTCCTTGTCCACAGCCATCGCCACCAACCTCGAGAAACGGAGCCCCAAGGGCCCCTCTCCCGTCCAGTCATCATGCCAAAATCTGAAGAGAAGCCCATCTCCCAGCCGCGGGCGAAGAAGAGGCCTCATAGCTGGCAGGACCGCCCGGATCCCACTCCACAGTGAAGACTTATGACGCCGCCTCGCCGCCACCAACTCGCCCGAGACCCCATAAATCTTCCTCAGCAGGCGCAGCACCAGTCAATCCGACGGGCCCCAGATGCGCACGACCCAATTCGCAAGCAATGCCCTGTTCATACATTCCACATCCCTGACCCCCAACCCGCCCTCGGAAACGGGTAGAGTAAGATCCCTCCAAGCCACCAGGTGCGGCCCCTTCCTATCCTGCTTCCCACTAGACCAGAAGAAAGATCTCATCAAACCCTCCACCTTCTTTCTGACTCCAACAGGCATCAAGCGGGTAGAGAAGAAGAAAATCGGAATCGCAGAAAGAACATGTTTGAGCAGGGTAAGCTTCCCGCCCTTGGACAAAGTGACAGCCTTCCACCCCTCCATCCGCTCCTCCAACCTCCGAAGAACACAGTCCCAGTCGGACTTCCTCAGTTTGCCGTCGACCAAAGGCAAACCCAAGTAGGAGATGGGTAATGTACCCAGGAGGCAGCCCGCCCACTCAGCTAACCGGATCCTCTCGTCCTCCTGCATCCCAAGAGTAACCAGAACAGACTTCTGCCTGTTGATCTGCAAGCCAGAAAGACATCCAAACACGTCCACCAGGACAACAGCATTGTGATTCTGAGCCTCTCCCCCCCCCCAGAAAAATCAGCGTGTCGTCCGCATACTGCAAAACCAGGACGGAGATGTCCCCCAACGTGAACCCCTCACACCAACTGTATGCAAAATCAGAAGCACCCTTGTAGATGTAAAAAGACGGGAACAACAGAAAGCATCGCCCTTACCAGAAAAGGCCACCCTCCCCTTGAAAGAAAAGATGCCTTCCACCCTACCAGCTTCTTTTCAGCTTCTCCACAACAGGTTGCCAATCCACCTATCGAGTTCTCCCACACAACCATGATAGCCCAAAATAATTGATAGACATGCCTTTCTGCACCATTTCCAGTACCTTTACACAAGTTAAAATATCCTCTGCAGAAAGATTAAAGGCGACAAAAGCATATTTTGCCCCATTAACCTTCAAACCCGACACCTCCCTCAAAATCGTCCGTCCAGAGCATCCATTTGCATTGAGAATGAAAATAAGTGTCGTATATCTTCCCTTGAGAAGTCTAAACTAAGCATCTCCCTCTGATCCGTCCTCGAGGTCTGGGCTCCTCTACTAGTCCATCTGACACCTATCATCGGCCTCTTCCTGCTAAACTCCCAAAAATGTGCCATAAAGTCGCTCCAATCACCCCTTCCCCCTGAAGCCCCCCCCCCACCCCGAACTGCAGATCGTGGATCATATTTCTCCTCCTTCCACTAGTGACCGCGTGGAAGAACTTTGTTTTTGCACCACCCTCTTTCACTCACTTATGTCCTGATCTCTGTCGTCGCTCTACCTCTTTTCGCATGTCTTCCTTAGCTACAATATTTTATTGTTCACTTCTCGTCACTCGCTCCTCCACAATAAGATCGCGTTCATCCTCTATTCCATCCAACCGCACAATCTCCGACTCAGCCACTAGACGTCGCTCTTCTCGCTTATGTCGTGGCTCCCTTCTATGCTTCACCAACATCCCTCTCAAACACCCAATCTTCTGGGCCATCCTTTGAGTCGGTGTCCCCTCCCTCCACCTGCATTGACCCCCAAAACTATGCAACCAACTCCCTTCGGCCTTCATCCAACAACCATGCTCTCTCAAGCTTGAACAAAGATCGAGGAAGATCCCCTCGCTCAACCCCCAAAAATCGACGTGTGATCAGGCATTGATCTGGGAAGGACTCGGGCTGAAGAAAGAGGAAACATCTCTAGTAGCTCTGAATAAGCCAAAGAACGATCCAAACGGGATTCCAAATAGTTGTTACACCACATGAAACACCCATTAGTGGCATTCATCACCTCCAGCTCCAATTCTCTAATGAAATCCAAGCACTCCACCGAGCTTGGATCCTGCCCTCCCTCATCACCAAGACGAACCGAGCCAAAAAGCATCATGTTAAAGTTCCCTCCAATAAACTACGGGATGCTTGCGAAACCTCTCCTAATTGACCATAACTCCCCCCACAACGCAGAATCACACAGAGCCCCGGAAGGCCCACAAACAAAGGATGGAAAAACCCTTCCCTCACCAGACTTACGCTTCAACACCACAGAAATAAATTTCTGGCCCACTCTATCCTCCAGCACTACAAAGATATCACCGACCCCATCCACTACCACACAACCCGCACTTCGAATAACAGGGATAAACTAAAATCCAAAAACTGGTGACCTCTCACAGACCTCTACACATCCGGCCCCTAATCCGCAAACTTCAACTCCTGTAGAAAGACCACATTTGCATGCCACGACACCAAGAGTTCACCTACAACCCTCCTCTTCTCTCAATCCCCTAGCCCCCACATCAAGGCCCTAAATGTCGGTTTCGGTCACTATTTCGGTATCGACCAAAACAGAATTTCGCTGGAATTTTGACTGGAATTTCGATTATTTCGGACATTTTTTGTACTAGGACCCCCATATTTCGGTCATTTCGATCATTTTGGTCATTTCGATTTCGACTGGATATCGATATTCGACAGAAATTCGACCGAATTTTGCTGAAATTTGAGGCCATGCCCCACATATCCAACTGACAATCTTCATGATCCATTTAGTGGTGGGTAAAATTACCCCAAGATATTCCACAACTCGCGCATAAATGTACATACCAACAATCATGCCATCAACAACAACCTTCGAGCCCTCATCATACCCCTATACAGCAGCCCCTCCTCCCTCAACTCCTCCCTCCCTTTCGACGAAACAAAATCCCTAGACTAATCATCCAAATTCCTCTCCAGCCACATACAAGCCTTTGTCTTCCTCCTCTTTCGCAAGAAAGAGAAAGGCGGAACCCCCTGAAACGTTCATGTACCGTCCCCTAGAGCCAAACACCTCCGCCTATATGCCCTCTCAGTTACCAGCTTCCGCTATTCAAGTCTACTGCTCTACTTCAGAGAAGTAGCACACATAGTCTCCACAACCAGCTCCCCTCTATCGTCTCTACCAATGAGCAAAAGCCCAATACTCGCCCTATCCCTAGACTCCCCCTCGATCTGAGATGGGGAATCTCCGCAGACATCCCCCCACCTTCCCCAAGGGCCACCAATGAAGCAGCCACAAGCCCCCAGATAGCCATTGTTCACCAAGCTCATCCAAACTCAGGACCGATGCGACTATGTTCGTCCTCATCAGCTCCAACATTCGCAAGCTACTCGAAGCTGTGCACGACCTGCTCCCAAGTACCCAAATCGGGCATATCTGGGTATACAGGACCCACAACACAAGGGTTCGGACAGCCCTCCAACTTTGCAACTCCCATCGGATCCCCGACAGGAGCCAAGCTAGAAAAACCAACCCCAAACCGCTTCTCTCCAATGCTTCCACTCACTTTATTCAAATACTGAAATGGGCCCAGATTAAGGGAATTCCCAAAATTTGTCAGGCCCTTCGCACTCGTGAAGTAACTGCCCTTAGATCCGAAGATCTCATACTGACGATCTTGGTGGCAACGACTACGAAAACGAAGAAGCCATCTTCGGCATCCGGCTCCCCTTCGATCGCCTTGTCAGCTCATTCAGCTCACAAACCCCTACCAAAATCGACAACCTCCCCGATTTTACCACCATCTATGCCACCTTCCCCGGCCGCCCAACCAAACTACAAATCGTCTCTGCCTCCTACCAGCCCGCATTGCCAATCCCCTTAATAAGTCAAGCCGAAAACGAGTATTTCCAATACAAAACTCGATCATGTCCAATATCATTCTCGGAGATCCTCTCATATGTACAAGCACCCCCACCTCTCCCCCCCCCCCCCCCCCGTGTAACCTAATACGGAGGACCGCTTCCACGACCCCCACTAACCACAGAGCCTCCTGGACAGTCCGGAAACCACAACACCTCATCAGGAGACCACGTACATCAAGACACCATCGCGAGCTCATATCCACAACCCCGTCTCAAAGTCGAGGTTTTCTCCAAATCACCATCTCAGGAAAGAGTCCCCCGCCACCAACCATGGACCCTAGTACCTCATCTATCTTTACACCACGAACTCATTAAGACTCCTCAGAAATCCACACAACATCCTCCAGACCTCCCGTCGAACACCATCTCTCTAGAACCATAAGGCCATCAACATGAGGTCGGCCAGGAGGTCAACCACACTCCCTTCAGAAATTAGAACCCCATCGATCTGTTCCAAATTGTGTTCACAAGTCTCCTTCAGCCTCCTTGATGCATGGGTCGATGCCAATATCCACGGAAGACAAGGGCAGTTCCTCCGAAAATGGTCTTCTTTGTGACATCAGAAACAAATCGGTGCCCGAGCCACACAATACAGTGCCACATGCCCCGCCACGATGCACCTGACGCAACACAACCATCCGTGTGGAGATGTAAAGTAACCACTACCTCCCACAGCAAAGTAACGAGATGGGCCAATACCACGACCCCAACCTCTCCTCTCTCCCTCCACATTGTCGATGAACCTCTCTCATGCCTGACCCTCATGTTTCTCCAACATCCCATTTTCCACCAGCCCCTTCCCCCTCTTCAGGCCCTTCCCTCGCTCATCATTTCCTAATCATTCAAGGGTGGTTGGTGGAAGCTATGGATAAGGCATGGTAGAGCATGATCTGACGTAAAATTTTGGTGAAGGACTCGAGACAATCAGGGTCGTGGTTTATGCATGATAAAATGGAGAAGAAGAGGAGTTCGGTGTGTACAACAGGTCTAGGCAAGTAGGGGAACTGTTGACTGGGGGGTCAACACCCAATGCCCCTGATTGGTCCATGTATGACCATTAAAAGACAAGAGAAAATGAGAAAATAGAGTAAGTGTAGAGTTAATTTTGATAAGCATTTTTCCTATGTTGAAGATTTTTTTTAGACTGAAGAGAAGAGGGTGAAACACGCGAAGGATACAAGTGTTACCTCAGAGAAGCTAAGATTCAAGGAGACTCTTGACATGGAAGATTACACTTTCAAAATAAAAGCGACCAGGCGAGAAAATAACTCCATTTCTAGATAACCAAAAAGCCCAGATTATATTGATGGACCAGAGCATATCCGAATCATCTCGAAATTTAACATAGTAGATAGTCCCAAAAGTTTACAAGAGCAATGTTTACCCAATCAATCTCCAGATCCAACCAGATAGCTTTTAACCTTTCACAATCGAAGAACAGGTGGTCAATGGTTCTTGTTGTATCTTCACAAAGAAGGCACAAGTCATTCTCACTGCCATTGAACATGTCCCATCGATCCCTGGTAAGAATTCTCCCTCTATGTATCAGCCACAAGAAAACTCTGATATGGGTTGGCACCTTCAAACTGCTAATAAATCTACAGTCCCTAACCAAAATGTCAAACTCTATAACCGATAGCCAGACAACTTTTCTACAAGCCTTCTTCACGGAGAAATCATTGTCACTCCAAATCCACTGATCTCTCCCTAACCCAGGTATAGAGTAAGAATAAAGTACCCCTTGAAAGACGATAAATTCCAATATGCGATGAACCGAGGATGCTCTCTTAAATATGTAATCATGCATTGTCAATCCAAATGTCCACAACTCGCGCTTCCTGAGAGTTAGAGAGAGAGAACAAATGAGGGAACCTTGCTGCCACTACCAAGGTTCCACCACCAGTCATCTGTCCAAAAGTGTGATAGATATCGATGCTCCAACTTGAGTAGAGTATCATTTTACACCCAGTGTAACCCTAGCCCTAGTTTTCCCTTTACAAGGAAAGTTGGGGCACCTATTCGTAATATAAAAAGTAATTCTTCTTTCCTTTCAATGCACATAAAAGTTTGTATACTTCATTTCGCATGACCACTTATCTACCTCACTTTTACCATGAGTACATTATCAAAAAATGAAACAAATGACGAAAACCTATAGTAAAATGAGGGGCTAAATACTACCCTTAAAGAAGGATCGTGAAGTATTCTTTAGAAAGATTGAGATACTATCTAAGCCGATATAACTAACATATGCACATGTTCAATACTGCACAAGAAGAAAATATGTGGATTGGAGAAATATGAGACCAAGACAAGTTTGGATTCCACAACCACCGATGTTTTGAGTTCATTATAAAGATACAATTGTTGCTCCCTCATTTCTATGCAGGAACCTCCCCTTCCAAGCTTTGTATAAACCAGCATCTATCCCTTTAACCACCATTGTCATTGACTTCATCAAGCATCACTTAAGTCTCTTAGTGCATGTATGGTGCAATTTCATCTATTAGGTTCAGCCCATCATATTATGCAAATTTTGACGCGAGAAAGGCAAATGTTGTATTCATGGAATGGTTGTTAACCAAAACACCCCATCCAACACATTACATGAGCATAACATGAAAGATCCACTACTAATACTTTCCTATTCAATGAAGTTTTAGAGGTTAACTTAGGTTGAAAATCCAATATCCTTACCAACTCCTGTTGATGCTACCGCCAGTGCGCACCAAAACCTGGCATGCGAGGAATAGAGAAGTCCAATTATAACCATATATTAATGCAAAATCTACATTCCTTGGTTTGAGATTCAATGGAACTTTCAAAAACAAGATGTTAATCTCAACTCTATTGAGAAAAAGTGAACTTACAAATAAAAATGCTCGACAGAACATATTCACAGAATTACATGTTGGACTTCCTCTCCCATCTTTCCTTGGCGTCAAGTCTGACAAAGAACAATGTACCTCGACATGTTACTCATGATAAGCACATCGGATTCAATATTTTGTAGAAACAACTGTGTAATATTGTTTTCTCAAAAGTAATGCAGAAAATCATTTATGGAAATCTGATGCCACTAGTAGAGAAGTCTAGTCATGAACATAACTGCATGCACAAATTCCAGAAAAGCCAAGAAGCAGGACTATGTGTGTGTGTTTGTGTGTGTATGTGCGTACGTGTGTGTGTAAGTTTCCACAACAATGCAGGCTAGTTTAGTGGGCCTTCACCAGCTAAGTATAACGGTCTTCCCTCCCAACTTGGTCAATAAGCTTCTCACTCCCTTCGCCAACTAGTAATATAAAAGCTCAGCGGTGTTTAATACATTAGTCCCCTTCGCCTGCTGCTGATCTATCTCCCCCGCTGCCAGGCAGTCGGTGGTCTTACCGCCATTATTGTAATTGGTGGTCTCTGACCAGTGTTGGCGGTGAAACCCGGCAAACTACCTGCTAGGAGCACTAGTCACTGAAAAAAACCATTTCAAAATACGAGTACATAGTTGCACATATCACATGTAGTCTCAAAACAAAACTACACGAACCCTAACTCATTAGTACTATCATCCAAAAAGTGTATTAGACGGGTAAGGAAATGCACAGAACACAGGTCCTCAACCCTAATTTGGGGACATACCCAGACTCATTGGTACCATGTATTATATTCTCAAGGCAACATCTAGCACACGTGAAAACACAACTCTGTTCTCTCCAAATGCCTCAAAAAAACATTTATGCAAGTTGCCTATCAATATATCATGTAAACACAGAATCACTGGGATTTTTTCCCTGTTTTTTTTCTTTTTATCTTTTATTTCTTCCTCTTCAGAATCGGAAATCAAAATTTTGATTCACCCCTCATCCAATTCCTTAAAATAAGATTCATAATTTTGGAGAAATCAAAGGAAAAAGATGTTAAATCAATTTGATCCAAAAAAAGTGATGAGTGCACATTTGCTTGAAACATTTCCCAGGTGATTGTTTTACACCTTTGAGCACGGATAGGTCCTTTGATTACATGTCCCAATGAAAATTCGATGTTGTGAGTAAAGTATCAAAGATACCTCCTCTCCTTGATCAGTATTATTACGACTACTAGTATCGACATCTTGATCCTTATCAATGTAAATTACCACCCAAATACCCTTCCTAGTCTGATGCTCCTCACAGACACATCTAAATTCATGGACTCAACGTAAGAAACTGCCCAACTTAGTCTTGCACACTATTTCTGTGGGACACCAAAGAGCAGGTGATCAACATCCTTAGGAGCATAAATGCAAATTTGGCATACGGGGTCAAACCCCGCTAAACATGTGGACTCTAAGGTGTATCTTGTCAATCTCCTCCTACAAACCACGTGAAAAACCTAATCTTCGCAGGAATATTGGTCCTGCAAATGAGGCTACGACCTCTAATCATCAAAACGTCTGCACACTTTAAAACCCCGAAGGTGCTAGCCCTACAAAGTCAATCAATCCAGCATTGAGGGATCCACGGAGTAAGAGCTCAAGTTTTCCACCATCTGCATCAAGTTCTCAGGACTTTGGCCAGAGAGCAGTGATTGAGTTGGTGCCTCCACCCATCTCATCCAGGAGACAACATTGTGAGAGAGGAACAAATCTCACAAACCCTAATAAAAAAAAGTGAAAATATAGCCTAGATTCTCAAGGCCACATCCAGAACACGTGAACATACAACTCTGTTCTCTCCAAATGCCCCAAAAAACCATTTACGCAAGTTGTCTATCAATATGTAATATAAACACAGAATCACGAGGATTTTTTGCTCCTGTTTTTTTATTTATATCTTTTGTTTCTTCCTCCCGTCCAATTCCTAAAAAAAGATTCATAATTTTGGAGAAATCAAAGGGAAAAAATTATCAATTTGATCCGAAAAAAGTGGTGAGCGCGCATTTGCTTGAAACATTTCCAGGTGATTGTTTATGCCTTTGAGCATGCATGGATCCGTTGATTATGTCTCGATGAAAATCCGATTGTTGCAGGTATCAAAGATACCTCTTATCCTCGATCACTATTATTACTACTACTACTAGTATCGGCATCCTAATCCTTATCAGCGTAAATTGCCACACCAATACCCGTCCTAGCCTGATGCTCCTCCTAGACGCATCTAAATTCATGGACTTCACCTAAGAAATTGCCCAACTTAGTCTTGCACACTCTTTGTGTGACTCCAAAGAGCAGGTGATCAACATCATATGGTGTCAAACACCATTATACAGTTGGACCCTAAGGTGTATGGTGCCAATCTCCTCCTATAAACCACGTGAAAAACCTTTCTTCGCAGGAATATTGGTCCTGCAAACGAGTTTACGACCTCTAATCATCAAAGCGTCTACACACTTCAAAACTCGAATGGCGCTAGCTGTCCAAAGTCAACCAATCCAGCGTTAATGGATCCACGGAGTAAGAGCTCAAGTTTTCCACCTTCAGCATCAAGTTCTTAAACTTTGGCCAGAGAGCAGCGATTGAGTTGGTGCCTCCACCCAACTCACCCAGGAGACCACACTTTGAGAGAGGTGCGAGTCTGACAAACCCTAACAAAAAAGTGAATAAAGCCTCTTAGACACTTACTTACCAAGTGACATAACATTACCCCTTCCGAAAAACCTTCCTTATTAAATGCAACATGTCCAATCAATTCAATGTCCACCCATATCATCCAAAATAGACCCAACAACAAATACCCTGCCCCTCGTCCATCAACCTCACAATCCACTTAACCAATAAACCAGTTACAAGAGATCGTTAGGCTAGATTTGCAGCATGAGCCATTGATTCTTGTCCTCTGTGTGATGATGTGGAGGTGGTGGAGTCCATTGACCACATGTTCTTCGGTTGCGAAATACGGATCTGCTTCTTCTGTTTACTATTGTAGAGACGAAAAAATGACTTGCTTATTCATGATACCCTAGGGTTCTCTTATATGGAGAGGAGAAACCGTGTTGGGAAAATTACATAACATAGATAGAAAGAAATGAAAATACATAGAATAAGAAAAGATAAAACAACTCTCAACACTCCCCCTCAAGACGGAGCATAAATGTTAATCATGCTCGGCTTGGAACAACACCTCTAAAATGGCCCTCTGGCTAGAGCCTTGGTGAAAACATTTGTGGGTTGTCCCCATTGAGTTGACATGGGAACTAGGAAGTAGAGATAAAGCCCTTCTGAATCATGTCACGTGTATGTGACAATCTACCTCAGCATGATTAGTCCTCTCATGGAAGGCAAGGTTGGTGGCAATGAAAAGAGCAGCATGGTAGTCCCATCGTAGATGCACGGGAAGCGGGGTGTCAATAGATATGTCAATCAAAACGGATTTGACCCTTATCATCTCAGTGCTCTCTTGTGCCAAGGATATGTACTCTAACTCTGTTCTAGATCTGGCAACCACAATCAGCTTCTTACTCTTCCATGATGCCAAAGAGTTCCCTATGAACAATGCAAAACTGAACGTATATTTCCTATCCTTGGGGCATCTTGCATAGTCTACATGATGCAAATAAAAAAAATCAACTGTGGGAAATTATTTGGTGGAAGGAATTGGAAGGTCGAATAAGAGAAAACTCGCCGGATGCAAGGGATTTGGAGAAAAGAATCGTGGAGATCGCGTGGAAGAAGAAGAGAGAAGGAGAGAGCTAAATGAGATAAATCTCAATTTTAATTTCAACTTGAACTGTCTCAATACATAAGCCCTTGTTCCCTTTATAGGATGAAAGAGGGGATTAAAATAAAAGGAAACGAATAAAGATCCAAACAAATCCTAATTATCTTCCGACCATCCTAATCAACTAACTAATTATATCCTAAATGGATACTAACCAACCAATTAATTAATTTGAGACAATGGACTATCAAATTATTTTTAAATAGAAATAAAATTCAACAGACTCACCTAACCCTTATGTTGATCTTAATCTATTGACTCTAATTATCAGACGGAAAATTAAAACCCTAATTTATAAATTTAAACCAATGAAAAATCAGCTCCAATTCATCGTTCCACACTGCATCAGCTCTCTGTCGCTTTGAAAACTCATCTCCTGATAAGTGCTTGAATTGTCATTTGCAATGCACGGGGAGTTGGTCCTTTCTGGTGTTATAAGTGTTATCCAATTCCATCCTCAATGTTTCTTTTGTAGTTTGAAGAGGGGTTTAGTTGCAAGTTTTCTATCCCTTCAAGAGAATATCCTCTCTTTCTTTTCCAACTTTAACTTTGTTGTAATGTACTTTTGATGGAAGGGCTTCCATGCAAATATCCCAAGATCATTGAATAGCCATAATTTTATAGGATGGGGATGTGGTTTCTTGGAGAGAAACACGAAGAAATGGTTTGTCCTTCCACTCTCTATGGCGGTACCGAACCCTAGGGCTAGGGTTACAGCGACGATTGCATCATGGGATCACACAAGACGGTAGCGAGCATGTCTTCCCCGAAGACATTGGATAGGAATGGGTCTCCATTGGCGACACTTTCCATTTTGGCGACGATGAAGTAGGCTCCGAGGGCGGCAACAATTAGATGAGAAGAAGTCGAGGCCTTCCATCATTTTGAGAGGGGGATCCTTCAACAGGGATCTCCCTCTCAAGCGTCGGGGCCTTCCATCTCTCTTGGTCCCTCCGAGGCTTCAGTGGAGGCTCAATATGATGCTGAGGCTGATGGCGATTCCAGAAGAAGATCAGCAAAGCGGTACAGGAGGAGGAACAAAATGCGCACGAGGTTGGGGGAGATTCAGACCTGCCTCACTTTCAAAGAGGCGGTGGCAGCGTCTGCTGGAATGTTTCGATCAGGAGGGTACGACGAAGGTTCCTCATGAAGGTCTTATCATGGAATGTGAGGGGGTTGGGAGATGCAGCTAAGCGGAAAACGCTGGGTACCAGGTTTCACAGAATGGGGACGCGACGTGGTGTTGCTTCAGGAAACGAAGCTCCAGCAGATGGGAGATGATCTCTGGCGATCATTTGGTATGGGGAGTTTGGATGACGTTTGTGCTCTGGATGTTGAGGGCTCTGCGGGTGGTTTGCTCATTGCTTGGAGGTCGGCGGTCTTCTCCTTCAACTCGATTTTCATAGGCAGCCATTCGATTACCGTTTCACTCACTAGGCGGGACGATTCTTCTACTATGGCATTCTCTTGTGCGTACGGTCCCTGCTGTCATATCAAGAGGAGGGAATTATGGAACAAGCTTCTTGGGGTCAGCCACCTGTTTGCGGGCCTTCCTTCGTTGATTGGGGGAGATTTGAATGTTACCTTGCGCGCTTCGGATAGACCCCGTTCGAGGGGGGGTGCGGATCCGGGCTCGGTTGATTTTACTCATCTTATAGACTCCTTGGCTCTGGAGGATCTTCGGGCAAATGACGTTTTGTACACTTGGAGGAACTCGTCGTCGAGGTCTTACATTGACAGGTTTTTGGCTTCTGAGGTTCTCATGACGGCCTTTCCCCTCGCTCTTGTTTACTCTTGTCCGCGCTCTTATTCGGACCACACCCCTATCTTATGGGACTCAGGTGTGTCGTCACCCTCTTCTGGCTTCTTTAGATACGAGAAGTGTTGGCTTCAGGAGGACAATTTAAGGGACTTTGTGGCTGATATTTGGGGGAAGGACTATGGTGGGAGATCGGTTGTGGGGAGATTTTCTCGGAAGTTGGTGCTCTCGCGGAAAAGCTTGGCTACTTTTAAGAAAGCCGCGAAGCGCGGGCGTCTGCCAGAAAAGAGGCGGAGGAGATTGTGACTTCATTAGATGTCTTGGAGGGGGAAAGGGACCTCAGTGCCGAGGAGTTGGCTTCCAGATCGGCTGCACAGGCGAGGGTGGGGGTGGAGGACCGGAAGCGGATGGTGGAATGGCGACAGAGGTCGAGAATCTCTTGGCTAAGAGGAGGGGACGCTAACTCCTCTTATTTCCATAGGGTGGCCAGTAACAGGAGGCGCTCGAATTTTATTCGATCCATCTCCTTTGATGGGAGGTTGGTGATGGGGGAGGATGCCCTGGGGAGGGAGGTGGCGAGATACTTTAAAGATTTCTACTCTTCGCGCGCACCTAGGCATTGGATGTGGTCGGGGGAGGGGACTCAGTCTCTCTCGCCCCTGCTTCGTGACGAGTTGATTAAGGAGGTGACTCTGGAGGAGGTCAAGATGGCGGTTTGGGATCTCAACGACAATGCTTCGCCGGGGCCGGATGGGTTCCCAATTGCTTTCTACAAGGACTTTTAGGAGCTGGTGGGGCAGGAGGTATGGGAAGTTATTGTCGAATTTTGCAGGTGTAATGCGGGATTTGACAAAATCATAGGGCTATCATTGTCTTGCTGCCGAAGCTGTCCTCCGCCCATCGTATTGAGGACTTTCGTCCTATTGCTATTTCGAATGGTATTTATTTGATCGTGGCGAAGGTGTTCGCTCGTAGACTCGCCCCAGTGCTTGATGGCCTAATTTCACCAGGGCAGGCGGCTTTCATTCGCGGTCGGCAAATTGCCGATGTTACAGCTCTGGCTTCTGAGATGGCGGAGAGATGGATTAGGGGAGGGAACCATGGGGTGCTCTGGAAAGTGGATTTTGCTAAGGCTTACGACTCGTTTGACTGGACTTTCTTATGGTCGGTCCTGAGAGCTCGTGATTTCCCTAATCTCTGGATTTCTTGGATGCGTCGATGCGTCTCCACGGTTTCGTTCTCAATTATGATTAATGGGCACATCGTGGGTGATCACTTCCAATCTAGAAGAGGGGTTAGGCAAGGCTGTCCCCTGGCCCCCCTTTTGTTTATTCTGGCGGTTGATGTGCTCCCTCAGATGGCGGCTCGTGTGGTTGATTGCGGTCTATCCATGGGCTTCTCCTGCGGCGACCGGGTGATCCCGATCCTCCAATACGCTGATGATACGATCGTGTTCATTGAAGGGGGACGTGATGAGGTCAAGGGCATGGTTGCAACTCTGGAAATTTTCAGCGAGCTATCAGGCTTGCGCATCAATCAAGGCAAGTTCAAGGTAATCCCCTTTGGTTGGGATCCGGAGGCGGCGTCTGATTGTGGCATGGCCCTGGGCTCCCCCCTGCTTCTCTGTCGTTTGACTACCTGGGCATATGCCCCTGGGGGCGAGTAGGGCTAGACATCGCGACCGGTACAAGGTTATTAAAAGGGTGGATAGGCGGCTCTCCGGTTAGAGTTCGGCATTGCTCTCGAGGGGTGGTCGCCTGATGCTCATCAAATCTATTCTTTCATCTAACCCCATCTATTATCTCTCCAATTGGCAGTTGTCGGCGGGGGTGCGGCGACGTATTGAGAAGATGATGCGGAATTTTCTTTAGGGGAGAAGAGGGACCTCTTCGCGTGGTCCACATCTCGTGGGTTGGGAGGAGGTGACGATGAGGAAGTGTGAAGGGGGTCTTGGCATCCGTCGTCTCGACAAGGTCAATGACGCTCTTCTTTTAAAGTGGGTGAACAGGTTATGGGGTGTTTGTGATAATTTCTGTTCTTCCTTATTGCGCGAGATTCTTGGTTTAAATGGGGTGTTGCTGGGGGAGGTTGATGGTATTCGCTCTCGTACCCCCTTCTGGTGTGGGGTGATGTCGGTGGGCCTTCGCTACTCGCATCTCTTTGTTCCTGTTCTCGGGGATGGCAGGTCTTTCAAGTTCTGGACGGACAAATGGGCTGGTGGAGCCCCCTTAAGGGAATCTTTCTCGCGTTTATTTGCCTTGGCGACCGATGGGCGAGCTTCTGTGGCTTCCGGTTGGTCGGGGGATGGTTGGTTTCCGTTGCTTCATGGCAGCCTCTCTGACCAAAGGTTCGACGAGCTCCTTACTCTTCTGGATATTATTAAGAATGCGCCCAGACCCGCGAGGGGAAGAGACCACTGGGCTTGGCGGGAGGGCGAATTCTCGACGAGGAAGGCTTTAATGGCGATTTCCCATCAACCGCAGCTGCAATCGGACCCCTTCAACCGTGACTGCAGCTTCCTTTGGAAGTTGAAGCTCCCGGAGAGGGTGGTTATCTTCCTTTGGCTCTTTCGCAGGGGGGATTTTAACGCGGGATCGTTGCGATAGACTTTATGGTGGCTTGGCTTCGGTGGGTTGTGCTTTCTGTGGCGATGACGTGGAATCCTTAAATCACCTCTTCTTCGCTTGCCCGATCACTGCAGGCGTTTGGGAGGAGGCGAGGATGTCGTGGATCAATACTTCTGGCCTGGACGATTTTTGGGTGTCTATTCGGTCGAACAAGGACAGGGAGCGCAGGGATTTCTTGGGTCTTTTCGCTTGTATTTCGGCGATTTGGCTGGGGCGTAACGCAACAATTTTTAGGGGCCAGAGATTCTACAAAGAAAATGTGTTGGCTCACGCGGACCGTCTAGCGTGCGACTGGTCGTTGTTGTAATTCGCGCTTTCTTGTCTGTGTGGGATCTTTTGGATCTGGTCTCTTCTCCTTCTGTTTCTCCACTTGTACTTATCTTGTACTTAATCTTCTTTTGTTAATAAATTTGCTAGGGCGAACACCACGCCGTGTCTCCCCCGAATCTTTAGACTTCGAAAAAACAATTAGATGAGAAAGACGGCGGTAGCATGTTAAAGCTCTCTCGACGATGGGAGAATGGATACACAAGAGAGGAGGTGTAGCGATTAAATGAGAGAAGGCAGTGATGGTGGTGGCAGGGCTTAAAGTTCTCTCAACAGCTGGAGAATGAATACACATGGGAGGAGGGGCTATGGACGGCGATGTTGGTGCCACGGAGGGCGATACCGCTGAAGGAGGTGTTGGTGGCGATGATGTTGGTGCGGTGGGAGGGGTTGGCGGTGCAGGTGGTGTTTGCATTGGGAGTTGCAGTATAGGTATGGGAGAGGGTGGTTAGGCGGGTGGAACTTGTGATGACATGGCTAGTGGTAACGATGTTGATGGTGCCATTGCCAAAGTTGGCGGTGCGGTTGCGACTGTCGTCGAGGAGGGGAGCGGGGCTGGTTGTAGAGGTAGAGACTGAAGTGGGTCGGAAACCTCCTGGATAACATATCCAGGGACGAGGGTGGAGCCTTTATGGCTTCCTAGATGACAACCTCAAGAAACTTTGAAATCTTCGATTCTATCATTCGACAAATCTCATGTTGTGCTTCCAAACATGTTTGTTGCATCCCTGCAATGATTTTCGGGTAGTTAGTCCAATTGATACAGTCTTTTAGTCATACTCCTCTGATTTTGTGCTTATGAGAATATCTGAACGGATCGTCAGATCGTGACGACGATCTATCGGCCATGATTTCATATAAATTGATGCATATAAAAAATTCAAGGGTGGAAAAATATTTTGTGGAAGAAATTAGAGGTAGAAGAAGAGAAAACTCGTCGGATGCGAGGGATTTGAAGAAAAGAATCCTGGAGATCGCATTGAGGGAGAAAAAAGGAGAGAGATAAATGAGATAAATCTCAATTTTAATTTCAACTTGAATTGTCTCAATAGATAAGCTCTTGTTCCCTTTATATAAGAGGGAATGGTGGAATACAATAAAAGGAAATGAATAAAAATCCTAACAAAACCTAATTATCTTCCAACCTACCTAACCAATCAAGTAATTAAATCATAAATAGACACTAAATAATTAAATAATTTGAGATCACAGACCTCTCGTTATTTTAAATAGAAAAAAATCAACTGACTCAACTAACCCTAATAAGACTCAACTAACCCTAACAAAATTAAGCTGACTCTAATTTATTAACTCTAATTAAACGGATGGAAAATTAAAGCCTAATTGGTAAAGTTGAACGGATGAAAAACCCTAGTTGAGCTTCAATTACACATTCAATACTGCATCAACTTACCAATTGATACAAATAAAAAATTTCAACGGTGGAAAAGTATTTTGTGGAAGAATTTGGAGGGTAGAAGAAGAGAAAACTTACAGGATGCAAGAGATTAGAAGAAAAGAATCGTGGAGATCGCATGAAGGGAGAAGAGAGGAGAGAGATAAATGAGACAAGTCTCAGTTTCAATTAAACTTGAATTGTCTCAACACATAAGCCATTGTTCCCTTTATATAGGAAGAAAGAGAGGATTACTATAAAAGGAAATGAATAAAATCCTAACAAATCCTAGTTATCTTTTAACCTGCCAAACCAACTAACTAGTTGAATCCTAAATAGACTCTAACCAATTAATTAATTAATTTGAGATCGCAGATGATCTCGTTATTTTAAATAAATAAAAATTCAACGGACTAAACTAGCCCTAATAAATTATGTTTACTCTAATTTATTGAATCTAACTAAACGAACAAAAAAATTAAACCTAGTTGATAAAACTAAACGAATGAAAAATCCTAATTGAGGTCCAATTCATCATTCTGTATTGCATAATTGTATACGCACATGTCGTGATGGCAAGGGATGCCCCTCTACTAAAAAGCAATCCGATACAATAAGAGGACTTCGAATACTTCATAAGCATGTGAACCACATCCATATACATGTCTTGGTTGCTCCATAAACTGGACAACTTTGCTCACAGCAAAGGAGATCTCTAGCCTGATGATAGTCACATAGAAGAGCTTCTCAATGAGCTCCATGCTTCTCCTTTTATTTACCTTCTCTATATCACCCTCCATGCTTCTCCTTTTATTTACCTTCTCTATATCACCATCATATAGCTCCATCTTGGGGTTCATGAGAGTAGTGGCAGGTCTGCAATCTATCATGCTTGTCTCTGAGAAGAGATCAGCAACATACTTCCTCTGGGTCAACACAAGGCCTCACTAGTTCCCAATGAACTCAAACCCTAAAAGTATCGTAAATCGTCAAGGTCCTTCGCGACAAATTGTTCTCCAAGGAACTCCTTAGTCGCATTAATACCATGTACATCACCTTATGTAACAATGATATCATCAACATATAACAAAGATACCTCCCGGAGTCCTCTGAACAAACAGATGATGAATATGTGATTCGTCACTTTATTAGCTTAAAATAGCGCTTTATTCCCAAATAATTATGTGCATTTACTACATTATTATCATTCATGCATATGTAAATAAGATGTGTATTTTATCATTCATATTTGCATGAATAAGGAATTGTATCCACTTGTATATACTCACATGAAAATTAGATAGTTTCTCACAATTTTAATTAATTTAGATTAATTACAATTAAATAAAACAACTCCATTGTGTAAATATCACTAACATTAACAAAAGAAAAAATATCAAAAAAATCACAACTTGTATATTTGTCAAATAAAACAAAACCCTAGTTTGAGACAAAACGTAGTAAAGACAAATATCCCACATACAGTCTCTTTGAACCTATACTCACTTTTGAATTAATGTACATTCAATTATCTACAAATCGAGATCAAATTCAAAAGAATCGAAGTTCATATATGTAACTTGGGTTTTAGGTCCTCTTTGTATATTGTACATATTTAGTACTAACTTTGACTTGTCATTTTATGCAGGGTTGTCCGTTGGAATTGCTTTTATTTGTGAAAGCTACGGATGCATTACCAATAATGATGAGGTTGGCAAAAAGTGAACTATATAAAGGTTATTAAAGAGAGAACTTATCTATTCCTATTCTTTAGTACGCTGATGACACCATGATATTCTGGATGGACACATTAATCATGCACGATGGGCATCCAAGATCATCGAAATTTTTAAAGACATCTCCGGACTTACGCTCAACAGTGAGAAATATGTGTTCATTCCTTTCGATTTATCAGAGGAGGAAATTCATGAGACATATTCTGCTCTAAGGTGTTCACATGGGAATCCACCGGTAACTTACCTGGGGCTCCCGTTGGTTGTTGGATGACTTCAAAACTCGGATTAGAGGCTTGTTTTGGAAAGGTCGTAATGTAAGATAGCCGGCTGGAAGGTAAGGACTCTGTCTAGGGGAGGAAAATCGATCTTACTCAAGCATGCATTATAAGTCATCCATATGTTTCATGCTCCCTCAAATTCCTTCCAGTTGGTACTCGCACAAAACTAGAAATGTTTATGAGAAGATTTTTATGGGATGATGGGAGACAAACGAAAGACGACATTCACCCAATTGGATGGGAAATAGTAACAAAACCAAAAAGGGAAGCCTGGAAATATTAAGACTTGAATGCATGAGCAAAGCACTCCTTACTTAATGGGTATTGAGATAATGGGCAGTGTTGCAATAGTAGGCCGACTACACTGAATAGTCGATCTGACTATGAGGTGCGGGGGTTCCTCGACTGAATAATCCTATAGTCGGCCAATAGCCAACTTGACAGAATAATCGGCCGATTAGTCGACTATTAGGCCGATTAGTGACTGACTGCTGGAATTTTTTATTTTTCAATTTTAATTCTTAAGTGCAACTGTTAATAATGGTATCACCACACATGTCAAAATTCCATATATATACCTTGTTGTGGTACTTTTATTTTGGATTCTTGTTAATTGATGACCATATATGTATAAAACTATAAGAATATATGTATTGAAATTTATTTTTATATCTAAAATAATAAAAAATACAAATTCCAATAATTCCAGATAGTCATCCGAATACCTATTATTCTATATTTAGTGACCCTATGACTGGATACCGAATATTGACTTCTGCAATAATGATTATGGGAGAAATTAAAGGATCTTATTTGTAGATTGATGTAGAAGATGTATGATATATGCGGTGTACAGAGGGGTAAAAATATACAGTTCCTTTCATCTCTTTGGTATGGACTTCTTCAAATACTCCCCAACTTGGATGAAGCACTTCGACCCATGGTAGGCGACCGGGCAAGTTTTCGATTCTGGCTGGATAATTGGGTGGGATTAGGGTCTCTTAGGGAAATATTCCTACGTTTCTATGTCTTTGCAGAGAACAAGGAGCTATTGATCGGTCAGGCTTGGTCGGCAGGCTCTTGGTGTCTACTTTTCAAGAGTTTTTTCATAGCAGAGAATCCAAGATTCGTCGATGCTACCAGGAGATTCGGAGGATTATGAGGGAATCACACAAGGTAGAGATCATTTTGTTTGGGCTAACAAACACTTCTCGATGAAAAAGGCTTACACAGGATGCATAATACAAGCCAGGAGCCTCCCAACTACAATTATAAAATTATTTGGAAATGCAGAATCCCGCATCGGATCAAGGTATTCATCTGGATTGTGAGACATGGCCAACTGCTTATCAAAGTACAACGGACAAGCTATTACATACAAGGAATTTGATATGTGGGAGATGCGGAGAAGAACACAAGGATATGGAATACCTATTTTTCAGATGTAGATCCTCAACTTTACTCTGTACATGTGCGAACATCGCATGGCTGAGGATCGATGATAAAACTGCTTTCTGGAACTCCGTCAGGAAGGTTTGCAGTATATCACATGAGGACTACTCCCCATGGTTTGCACTCCTTTCGACCATTTAGAGCATGAGAAATGAGCCAATCATTCGTGGCCGCACATGTAATTAGGTCATTTGGTGCATATCTCGGCATGGTCGCACATGTGATGTAATGTTGTTACTTTAATTAATTAATATAATTCTTAGTTGTTGATCAAAACTTGTGACTCCACCCTCCATTCATACAAAAGAAAACACTTATCTGTGGATCTACCTTGAAAACGATCAGAATCCAACAATGTTCAACCATCGTAGTATCCCTTCACAGCAATAAATCCACGGCGCTTATGTCGAGCAACATCTTCATTAGATTATATAGAAGCCCATTTCATGGAAGAACCATCCTCACAGTAGAGTCGCATCGAGCATCTCATACATGTGTACCTCGTTAGCTATTTTTCAGGTTCAACGTATTCTTCGCAATCGTGATTTCCCTTCTCATCAATTGGTCATGTGTCGACTGAGTTGAGGGTCTTCGACCTCAAAGCTTGATCGAGCAACAAAGAATCCAAGAACCACCCCTCACTAGTAGGGTTTCTCAAGGCTCAACCAAACTTCTGTCGGTTTGCAACTCCTCCATCTTGCTCTGGGATCGAAAGAGAAAAGGACAAACACCCCACCTTAACAGACAACCATCTTCCTCCTCGAGAATATCTGTCTCCAATGGAGCTCCCTCCTCCAACTTCACCTTCGTCGAGAACATGACCTCCATCATCAATGACGACCGGCACCACCTTCAGCAAGAAAGATTCGGAGAAAGTACGTCCAGATGCCCTCGATCTTGACTCGCATCGCTGGTGACATTATCAGGACCTCGAGCATGAGGAAAATTCACCTGGGCGGTTCTCGTGGAAAGTTATTCCACGTGACCCCCAGGCGAACATATATTTCGCTAAGTACGGCGAGGAAGCCGCGATCTCAACTCACGGCTCCTTTGCAAGGGAGTTGTAGTTTAAAGTCACAATTCCATCAAAGGAAGCAGTGACTTGAAGCCACAGCAAGGGCTTGAATATAGTCCCATCCGCAATCCTCCCACATGCCCTACGCGAATAAAACCCACCCAGAGCCATGATTGATCATGCTCCTGCTCTTGCTCCTCCGCCTCCTAAGAATGGCTGGCCGAAACCGTAGCCTCCATCATTCCAACCATCTCCTCCATCGTCGCCCTTTGCTACAGCCGCTCCTATAGGAGGCTCATCATCCATTGGGTTGTTGTCTTCCTCCATTGTGAGTATACCCTAATTACATGAGTTTGCAATGGTAATTTTTTAATTGTTGTTTTGTGTGTGTCACATGCTAGTGTCTATTGTAACATGTGGTGCATTTGAAGTAGTGTATTCTTCGTGTGTAATGCTAATTGTTCTCCTTTAGCCATGTTAGTAATGTACTTGTGCCATGTTGGTGGAAAGCTAGTTAGGGATGACAAAGAAGTCAAATACGAGGAAGGTCGGGTGAAACCCAAAGATAGAGCTCAAGATTTGATGAAAGGATTTGATTTAAATTGTAATCGGAAGTCTTACGACTACGTTCCGTTTTTCTCTGGCTACGGGTCAAACAGGTAAAACACCTCATTCACTAACCACATCCCGAAATTCCCTTCATAGAACCAATACGAGAAACCAATTTGAATGATCGGCTCAAATTACCATCACATATTAATACTATGACCGAAAACGAAGACAAGACTACCAGTCATGTGTCCTCAAATGATGTCGCGCAACCATCGGAACAACATTGGGGCACAGTCGACCTATGTGTCTCCCAGACAACGCAATTGTTGAGGTCGCGGCCGTCTAATCATCTACCCGAGGACCCAAGGGTGCATGCCCATCCCTTGCGATCGCTATCGCCAACTACCCAATGGTAATACATGAACTCCATTCATGTGCACACAAGATAGGAAAATAAAATGTGATGGTCTATAGTAATACCAGATGGCACTAAGCATGGAATGCAGCACAGTCATGGAAAATCGGTAAGGTGGAATCAAGGTAGAGTTGAAAATTTCATAGAAGATTACAAGTGACGATGATAGATGGATGTGATTCCACAAGACTTACAGTATGGGATGCAAGAGAAATCCACATTTTATCCCTGAAAGTAATCATTTATGTCAAGAGAAAGCTACCTAAGCTTAAGAAGATTACATTCTATTCAAATGTATTGATCAGATCAGTTTTGAAACCAAAGAGAATTGTACTCGGTTTTACTTTCAAGTTTACATTCAAATAAGAAAAAAGGAAATTATCTATAACTTCTAAACAGTAAATAATTCAAGTATCAATTTAAATTAGATAAATCCAAATACTTGAACACACTTTTTCACCTGGCAGAGGAACATGTTATGGTATGCATTAAAGCACCCAAGATTTTTAGCAAAGCATGGTAAAAGTGTCCCTTATGGGGATCATTGATCACAAGACCAGAAAACTTCTCGGGGAACATTACAATTGAAATTGGCATGCTGTGGTCAATCAAGGTATCACATATAACATATTTAAATTGTCGAGTTGTTGAGCTGTGAATCCCCTCAGAAATGGTAATAGGGTTATGGACATCCTCCATAATGGTTGGTTGGTAACCATAAAATTACCAGCAACTAATAGTTTTACGGAAGAAAACATCTCGAATTCAATTATATTAAAGTGCCACAGTGATGGTTGTGTGGCCCAGATGACCAACAACACGAACCCCACCAATCTGCAGCATCATGAAACTGAAATATTAAACACTGTCTGACGTTATAAAATGTTGGGAAGTCTTTAATAGCGGGAAAGTAGTCTAGCTAGACGAAGGGTGGCTTGTAAAATTTAGCCCTTCATTTCCCAGAGTCAGACTTGCCCATACAAGAGCAACTGAGATTGTACCACTAGCATGCTAACAGACATTCTGTTTTCACAGCCTTCTACACTGCACACTGTAGTTCAGAACCTACAAATTTAACTATTAAAATTTGTTAAGAAAATAAAGATGCGGAAGCAAACATGGAAAAATGATAAAGAACAATAAGAAGAACGGGATTTAACGTGGAACCCTACTCCGTGAGGAGCGGGTGTTGGACATGCGAGACCACAGCGAGCCATTATGCAATAAATGTTATTGCGAATATCATTCCCTGATCTGAAATGAAGAATGAATAATTTGCATAATAGGTCCCTTAGTACAATTAGGGTTATGTACCATAGCCATCTTAATAATCATTCAGTTGTTGATTCAATTATTGAATCATAAAGGCTAGTGCTTGGATGAATATCTAATGAGTTAGATTGAGGGCTCATCAAGCACCGTCAAATGATTGTTAAGCGATGATCTCCAGACTGAGTAGGAGATGGCAATCCTTTCTCAGTTAGGTTGATATCTGACCGACCTCTTGATGCAGTTCCTCTGCATAGGAATAGAGATTCGGAGGTGTCAGATTAGTAAGGTCAAAGAGTTGACTTAACGAGATCGAGATAACCAAAGTCCTATATCGTATGCTGTCACGATACAGGCACGCATCCTCTGACCGGAGACAGATGTGTTACTATATATCTGAGTATGTACATTTGGCAGACCAATAGGTTGATGACCTAACCAAGGTCTATACACCGGCGCGCTGGTGTGCATATGAGGGCATATGAGTAATACGATCTCTCAAAGGGATCATACAGGTTCATTTACTGAACCGAAAGGCATGAGCTCACTCATGAGATATTGGAAAGAATCAAATTCCGTGCACGGTCGTCTCGCTTTGGAAGCTTGACTGAATTTGTAGGTTTGATATATACTTTTGGAAAGTGTATGATCAAGACCTAGGTATGATATATGCTTTTGGAAAGTATATGATCCATACCGACTCCCAATGATCGAATGAGAAACTTACTGATAAAACCATGAAGTAGACAGTATAAAGTTGATCCAATACTTCGGGTTTATTCTGAGTCTTCCAGTATGCAGGATGTACAGGTATTGGGAGTACCTGAGGGTGATGTGATCATAAACGATTGTATAACCATGACGCTTCCATTCCTAGGGAGTGATGAAACGGGTCTGGATTTTAGTGACTCCTCTCAATAGAGAAGTGATCTGATGTTGGTCCAAATGTTGGACATTGATCTGAATGTGATTCAGATGCAATGAGAAGATTAGATTTGCGGTCTTGATTTAATCAAGCATCTATGGGAGGCCCGCGATCTGGATTTGAGATATGATCTCAATATCCAAGTCACTATACGTGGAACAATACAATCGCCCTGTCCTTATCTCCAAGTATTCGCGGTGAAAGCGCATTATCCTTGTAAGAGTTCAGGATATTACACACAATCTATAATCTGTAATAAGAAGAAAAGAATAAATACGTCGTCAGGATCAATCATTCTGTAGACAGGCAATAGAAATGGGGCAATCGATTTACATTGAGGAAAACAGAAATGCATATCTATAGCATTAACAAGAAAAGAAGACAAAAATTGCCTAATTTAGCTGAACAAATAGTAGAAGATGAGACATTCCAAAAACAACATCCATGTCAACGATGGTATTTCAATCCATGAAATCATAACGGTCAAAGCAGAAACCAACAAAGAAGGTTGATCTACTCTCTAAGTTTTCACAGCAAGTTCGAGTGGAGTCAATAGAAGACGAGAGATCCCAAGAAAAAAAAGAGCATCTACAGGTCCAAGGATCCAAAGAGCATCTACATGTCCAATGATCGTCATGATACCCATATTTAATAGCAAAAATAAAAACACACTTCTACCAATAAACTTCCAGTCAAGCTTCTTCACACATCTAGAGATGTAAGATTCTCATTTTGCAAACGCCACCTGCAAAACCATAGATAATTGTAACTTGTAAGTCATGCTTATTTAAATTTTGAAAGATACTGGCGATGCATTTCTTATCTTTCCATCCTTTCCAAACGCAGTCTCCAAGATGGAAGCAAATATTCAAGATAATTTTCAAGATATCAGATCCGACAAACCTACAATTTTTAAAATACAAAGTATTAAAATCATTGTTGTCATTATAAAAATGTACTAAATGATTCTTACCCAATGAATTTTTATAGCCATCATCAACATCATCATCCCTGTCTTCATCACCATCCATTGCATCTACTCCATCATCACCTTCTTCGCATATCCAATCCTCCGTGCAAATCAATGCTTCGACAGTGGCTGGATTAAGTTGGCTTCTGTAAGCATCTAGAACTGTGCCACCAGTACTAAAAGCACTTTCTGAAGCAACAGTAGAGACTGGTATTGCAAGAATGTCTCGAGCCAGGTGTGAAAGAATTCGATATTTATTTGCATTTATTTGCCACCATTTTAAAACATCGAATTGTGCATCATCCTCGTTGTCTGCCGAATTATCTTCTAAATACAATTGCAACTCAGACTTTCCGGACTCCAAAGAGCATATGACCTTTTTCTGTCTTAGGAATTTGCTTCTTGTGTCCTCCTTTCTTCTTCCATCCCATGAATCATTTTCTGTTGTACCTTGAGCTGGTGTTGTAGCCACATTAGTTCCTTTGTATGCAACTGCATATTCATCGAACAATCTTTGGAATACATCCTCCACTTGTGCCACATATTGAGTCACCTCTTCCAGCGAATAAAGTTCAGAATATGAGAAACGTAAAAATTCAAACTTGTTTCGTGGATCTAGAACTGTTGCAATGGCAAGAGGCAACATGGCATCCTTGTCCCTCCAATACTTGTCAAATTTTGAATACATTTTCTCAGCCATGCTTCGAATAGACATGTCCTCATTGTTCTTCAATGAAATCAATTTTTTCTCTATGTCAAATATCAAAGAAAAGAACAAGTTTGCAGTTGAATATTTTTGACCAGAGAAGATCTTCGTTGCAATGTAAAAATTCTCCAAAATTCTCTGAATTACCTCCACCTTCTTCCATTCCATAGGTGAAGGAATATCAATCCCATGGAAATCACGTGCTTTCATCCGATTAAACACTTTTTGATATCGTGACGTTGATTCAAGCATTAGATATGTAGAGTTCCAACGTGTGCTAACATCCAGCCGTAAAGTTTTCGTCACCAAGATGCGCTCCTATTGAGCATATTCAAGAAACTCTTGACGCCGTCGGGTAGAATATTTAATGCACTTCACCATATTGCGGATTTTGTTCACGATTTCCTTGATCTCGGCTAGACCATCCTGCACGATGAGATTTAGTATGTGTGTCCAACATCGGACACGGAAAAAACCTCCACCAAGCAAAAGTGAATTTGTTGATGAAAAATGGTCAACAATATTTCTTGTGACGACATCGTTGGTGGATGCATTATCTGCATCAGAGTGCATAACTTCACCACATTCCACTCATTCAAACGGCTAATCAACAAATCCGCAATATTCTCTCCCGTATGTCGTGAGGCTAGTGATGCAAAACTGAGAATTTTCTTTGTCATCCTCCATTGATCATCAATGAAATGAGCTGTCAATGACATGTATCCCAAATTTTGGACCGAAGTCCACATGTCTGTTGTGATGCAAATTCTGCATTCAGACTTTTTAAGGATGCTCATTAATTTCTTCTTCTCAGCGTCATACATTTTCATACAATCTCTCTTCAAAGTAAAACGTGAGAGGACCTTGTACTTGGGCTGTAAACTCATAACGAAATTACGAAATTTAGTATTTTCCACAATACTAAATGACATTTCACTCGAAATCACCCACTTCACAAATTCCTCGCGGCTAAATTCTGGACTAAATTTCCAAGTACCAATTGCACTCCCTTGCTCTGAGGTATGCACATTTAACAAGGTTTGTGATTGTGAGCCACCATCCTTCTTGTAATACAAACACTTACTTTCTAGGTGACGAATCAAATGACTGGTTCCGCTTTTACTTTGGCAAGATAGTAGTTTTCTACAATGATTGCATCGACTCATTTCCTTCCCATCTACAACACCAATCTTTGTTAAATGCTTCCACACCCAGGATTGAGATTGGCGTGCACGTTTACTAGACCCTTTGAGATCATCATTCAATAGTTCCTCCTCTTTATCTTCTTCACGTCTAATCTCATCCTCCTCTGTTTTAGGAGTAACATCGTCACCTTGATGCGAAGCCGACAACTCTGAAGGTTAACCGTAGCAATTACATAACAATTTAGTTAATAAGTTCACGACACCAAATCAAGATGGTCCAAAAATTTATGGTGATCAAATGAAACCAACCATAAGACCCTAAAGAGTTCACTCTATTTCTATTATGGTGATAAAATAAAACCAACAATAAGATCCCACATAGTCGATATGTGCATAGCATCTCATAACACAGCTAAAACTAGCAAATAACAGAAACGCTCTCCATCGTAAGCATAAAAAACTCGTTACAATGCCCCACCAATGATATGGGTCGCTCAAATCAAAATAGTCAGACTATATCAAACATAATGAACAAAGATCTGTAAATATTTTCCACTTTCATCATAAATTCAGAGTAAGCAAACAAAGGAGTTCAGAACGCCTCCAGGCCACGGCCCACACCCCCTCCCTTGTCAACATTCGAACCTCCCAGGAACAGCCTCGCCCACAACTGGGTCAATCACCACTCCCACTTCAGCAACCCAACTCTCACACATTTCAAGATCCAACCGTACAAATCGACGATTCGCTTCATGGATTAAACTCACGTCAAAAATTCATCACAATCCAATGTACAAAACGTCGTCATCCAGGACGTTTATTTCGGACGGTAATCACAAGACTTGATCTCCAACGCTCTACCTTCCAATCCATACGATTGAAATGGATGTAACAGTCACGCTAGAAATCGCCAAGCAAAACAAAGATACAACTTGGAGAAAAAGTCGTACGCACGCCGTAGAAGAGTAAGTGAATACTAACCCGATCCGCCGCACAAGCCGCACGCACGCCTTAGAAGATGATCGCCCAGGCCGCCGCTTGCGGGGAGAGCCGGAGAGGGTCAGCCGCCACTCGCCAGTCGCCAGGCGCCAGGGGGATTTGGGTTTTTCGAGCGGGGGATGGGAATGGGTCTCGGGAGGCCATTGGGTTTACGAAACCCTAAGTTAGGCCGCTCGGGTCGGGTCGCCCAAACTCAACAGATCCGGGGGGGTCGGGCCTAAATGCGGGCCGGGCTCGGGTCGGGCATATACGCGGGCTCGGGTCGGGCCTATAATCGGGCCGGCCCACGGGCCTCGGGCTCGGGCCCACCTTGCCCAAGCCCGGCCCGAAATTCTGATTGGGCCAAAAAAAGAGCCCAGGCCCGCCCAGCTATTACTCGGGCTCGGGTCTGGGCCGGGCTTGATCGGGCCGCGCATTGGGCTGGGCCGGGCCAGCCCTACCCAATGCTCATCCCTAGTGGGAGAGCCCTTAGTCTTAGAGAATGTCTCTATGACCTAGATATAAGAATACACTCATTGTTTGTTTCTAAATGTTGGAAATAAACATGAATTCTGAGATAGAACTATCATAAAGAATTATGACGGATATATTTCAAATAGTAATCTAACATCTAGTGGACTCCACAAAATTAGAAAATTAATGAATGGTTCGTTAAGATTTCTAATACTGAAAATTAAAACCTTTATAAGATCAATTGGAGGATGAAGATCATTTGACAATGATCTGGCATCAAGTTTTGGACATATGTCTGTTGATGAGAGCAATGGACTAGTGAGAGATGAAACTTTAGATTGTCTAAAGATTCAAATCTTATATACTTGTGAATATTGTATTCAAAAAAGTAAAAATATCCAATACACCCTTCCTTGGGAAAGGTGTACGATGTCAAGATATTCAAGATCCCATACATATTGATGTATGCGGATCATCTATATCATAGTAAACATTATGGATATGTGATGTCTGTTGATGATTATGTATGATATGAGATTTCTTCTCTTCACCTAAGAAACCTTTGAAATGTTCAAAGATTTCAATACTTTTGGTTTAGAACCAAAGTTTGAAGGAAGATAAAATGAATTTGATCTAATCTAGGTAGCAAGTACCTGCTAGATAAATTCAAAGAATACCTTATGGAGATATAAATATCATTTCTATCTCAATCCTCTTAATACACCTTGACTCAATAGAGTTATATGGAGATACAATTGGATCATGTGTGACATGATTTGATCAATGATGAATTTTAGCATAATTTCCTCTTAGTTTCCAGGTATATATGTAGTAGAGACTACATTATATATCCTTAATGAGATTCCGTGCAAGTAAGCTGGAATTGAGCACTAGAGAATGCAGCTTCATTAGGAAAATAAAGGATGGTATTGGATACCTACTTTATGACCTTGAGATTCTTAAAAGATCTCATCTCTAAGAATATGATTCTAAAAGGATGACTCTCTTGAGAATCAAGAAGAAAATGAAGTGTAGGAACTCATTTAATCTTGAGATGATAATGAGGCTCCTGAAATCGGAAACTAAAAGGACAATTAAAGATGAAACATTAATACCTCTTCAAATGAGTTTGAGGATGTACATGTGTCAGTTAAGCCTGACAATGATCGGACTTCATGTGATGAAGCTTCTGAAGATCATGACTTAGAAAGATGGATGTTAACAATAAAGTCTAAAGTAGACTTCATATACAAGTGTTGTATATGGACCCTCGAGGATCCACCTATATGGGTAAGACCCATAAAGGTGTAAATGGATCTTCATGAGAAAAAAAAGTCAAGATTGCATTCCTCTATGAATACCTCTCTGAGGATATTCACGTGAAGTAGCCCCAGGGCTTCATGGTTGAGAAAAGCAAGATGTGAAAGCTAAGAAATCCATCTATGGACTCAAATAAGCTTCTTGAAGTTGGCCCATAAGATTTGATGAAATTATAAGTGTTATGATTTCAGATAGAATCTGGATAAGCCATGTGAAGCTTAGTGGGAGTGCCTTTGTGTTCATCATGCTAAATGTAGATGATATCCTAATCATTTAAAATGATATAAGGATAATAATAATAAGTGTTTTCTAATCTGGTTGTTCCATAACTTGAGATATGATCTCAAGGATACCTCTTGGATCTTAGTTTTGAAGGTGTTCAAAAGCATAGAGAAGAGGTTATTGGGACTGTCACATTAGTGGTACATCTTGGACATATTCCATTTTATGGAAAAATCCAAGAAAGGCTTCCATCCCTTAAAATATGGTACTGACCTATCTAAAGGGATATCACCTCAAAGAGTTGAGGAAGTGAATGCTAGAACTGCTTGCACTTGTGCATCAATTACAAGAAGCTGAGTGTATGCTAGATACGTACAAAAGACAGATATCTGCCATGTATTGGGAGTAGTAAACTGTTACTAATCCTAATATGGAGAGAAAACACTTGATTACAGTAATAACAATATCTTCATAGAGGACAAGATTTTTGAGATAATGATCTCAAAGTCTTATCTTCAAAACTTAAGACTTTATAGATAGTGATCTAAAAGGTCTTAACTGTGGATACCTTAAGAGGTAATGATCTCCAGGAATAAGGGTATTCTGATAAGGATTATGGAAATACTGGTTATGATAATTGTTAAGCTGTAGTGTCAAGGACACTGTAACTAACAAGATTGAGTATTGGTTGCATAAGATGCAACATTTGCATTGGATGAGAGCATTGTTACTGGGGATATGCAAGTGCCGTAAAAAAAGACTTGGCGTAGTCTCGCGGGAACAGAGTGATTGATCAGCTTACCTAGTTATTTTCTAGATAGTCTATGATTGTCACATGAGTGTGGGTTTAAATGATTAGCCCATTAATGGCTCTTTGGGCTAGTGGGAGATTGTTGGACATGCGAGCCCACGGCGAGCCATTATGCAATAAATATTATTGCGAATATCATTCCCTAATCTGAAATGAAGAATGAATAATTTGCATAATAGGTCTCTTAGTACAATTAGGGTTATGTACCATGGCCATCTTAATGATCATACAGTTGTTGATTTCATTATTGAATCATAGAGGCTGGTGCTTAGATGAATATCTAATGAGTTAGATTGAGTACTCATCAAGCACCGTTAAATGATTGTTAAGAGATGATCTCCAACCTGAGTAGGAGATGGCAATCCTTTCTCAGTTAGGCTGATATCTGACCGACCTCTTGATGCAGGTCCTCTGCATAGGAAAAGAGATTCGGAGGTGTCAGATTAGTTAGGTCAAAGAGTTGACTTAACGAGATCGAGATAACCAAATTCCTATATCGTATGCTGTCAAGATACAGGCACGCATCCTCTGACCGGAGACATATATGTTACTATATGTCTGAGTATGTACATTTGGCAGACCAATAGATTGATGACCTAACCAAGGTCTATACACCGGCGCGTTGGTGTGCATATGAGGGCATATGAGTAATACGATCTCTCAAAGGGATCATACAGGTTCATTTACTGAAACGGAAGGCATGATCTCACTCATGAGATATTGGGAAGAATCAAATTCCGTGCACGGTCGTCTCTCTTTGGAAGCTTGACTAAATATGTAGGTTTGATATATACTTTTGGAAAGTGTATGATCAAGACCTAGGTATGATATATGCTTTTGAAAAGTATATGATCGATACCGACTCCCAATGATCGAATGAGAAACTTACTGATAAAACCACGAAGTAGACAGTATAAAGTTGATCCAATACTTCGGGTTTATTCTGAGTCTTCCAGTATGCAGGTTTATTCTTCGTCGTATTCGATACGATGCTCACGTTTCCGTGATGTGCTCGAGGATCTAACCATATCCTTCAGCGGGATGAAACCACGGGAGAAGCTCTCAAAGGGGGGTGTTATGCATTGCACTTTATTAATGGATACAGGAGGTCTGGGACTCCTTATATAGCCTCTCCAGAGCCTCCAAGTCACACCACTAGACGATGTGGGACTAAACACATGGATGGGGTAAATGGATCTTCTCCAAGATCCATTTACCCTGATACAAGTCATGACACATACAACGAATACTCCAACACTCCCCCTCAAGCTGGAGCATGTAATGCTCAGCTTGGACAAACAGAAAGAAACTCAACTCAATGCTACAGGACACTACGGACAATATCAACCCAATGCGCACATTGCTGCAGTTGAGAACGTTGCTTCTCATGTTGTGCAGGTGAGGAGGACGAACGGGCTGGAGTGTGAGTCTACTGAATCTCCTCTTCGGAGAGCATGTGCTCTGAACTGCGCCTATCGGAGTCACTGCAACAGGAATTGAGTCTCCTCGTCGGAGTACTCTGGCCCACCACAATAATGTAGACAACTGCTTCATCTTTGAAAAAGGGCCTAACTGAAAAGGAGCCGTGGCTGTGCAATCCTCGTCGGAGTCCACGGTCGCTGGAGAATGGAGTCTGAAATAAGTCTCCTCGTCGGAGAACTGTGTCTCTCCCATCTGGCTCAGAGAATGGTGCACTGCTCTGGTGTACCTATGATACCACATGAAAACCTTTGCCAACATGGCATAGGGAATGGTCCTCTACTCTGGAGTCCCTATGGCTCACATGAAAACTCTGGCCGACAAAACAAGAATAATGATGGGGACCACGAGCAAATGATGGCAACATGTGCTCATCTGAAATGACCGCACACTCGTGCGTGTCTGAAACTGGACTCGGAATCATGATCGTCGAGTCTGAAACCGAACTGTAGAGTCTGGAATCTGAATGATCTCTGCATGTGAATCTGGAACATCTGAATATGGCTAGAAGAAGACCTGTGACTCTACATATACTCCCCTTTCTCCCATACTTGTCGGAAAACATGAACATCGACAAAGTTGGGAGAAGACACTATAATGGGGTTACAAAATACCAATAAGCCGTTCACAAATTGTTCGGCTTCTCAATCATGAATAACCTTTGGCCCTTTCATTTTTTTACGACTCTTCATCATCATTTTTTTAAAAGCCGCTCAATTTTTTTTAAAAGCTTTGTCTTTTCTTTTTTTTAATTTACGTACGGCTCTCTTTTTCTTTTTTCGTATGCGCCTTTTTTTAAACAGACCCTCATTTTTTTTACAAACAGCACTCAGCTTTTGAGCTGACATAAATAACACATATCATCATTTTTTTATCAACCATCGGTAGCCCCTTAGAGTTCCCACGAATGGAACCCTTTCATTGAAACGTGCGCCGCCAAAGAGTGGGGGGCATACGGGATCGCCTACGGAGGGGGAAGGAGGGCGGTGCTCCGCTCGCGCCGCCGCCCGATGGGACTGCATTGATATGGAGTGGCGGCACCGGTCTGATGATGAGCGCGTGAAGCCCCCCGGGGTGCGCAGAGGTCTTGGGCGGCACAGGAGCTCGCGCCGCCTCGCGCATGGGGGCTCGTCAAGGTCGCGCGATCTGGACATGGAGGAGGCGCGCGCGAAGGAGGGCGACTGGGGGATGCGAAGGAGCCCTGTCATAGGGTTTATTCACGCCGCCCCTGATGGGTGAAGCTTCCGGGCGCCGCTGAAGCTTGCACGGGAGGATGATATGCCCGCACGAGGCAGCCTGGCGATCGAGCTGGAGGGTGGCGACCGCTTGCTGGAATAGGAAGTGCCGTCTGGCGCCTGGTGGATCTGGGAAGAGAGGCTGGCTAGCTGGCAGGAGGTCGCCACCTGCGCTCAAGAGGTGTTTGCGCGAAGATGGAGTGCGCTTCCTGCCTTAGAGTCTGTTGTGCTGGAGTTATGCGTTGAGAGAAGCCTCGCGGGGAGCATCATTGTCTGGAAGAGAACTGCTACAGCAGGAGACGGCATATAGATATTCCAGAAATTAGGGTTTCAATCGAAACCCTAGAACTTGACAGAACTTGATCAAATCACAATCATGATCTTTACAAAGAAGATCTTCAAGAACAAACACTGATCGAATCTTGAATAAATAAAAAACTTGGAATCCTCAAGAATCGACCCGCTCTGATACCATGTTAAGAAAATAAAGATGCGGAAGCGAACATGGAAAAATAATAAACAACAATAAGAAGAATGGGATTTAACGTGGAACCCTACTCCGTGAGGAGCGGGATGAAACCACGGGAGAAGCCCTCAAAGGGGTGTGTTATGCATTACACTTTCCCAATGGATACAGGAGGTCTGAGGCTCCCTCCAAGTCCCACCACTAGACGATGTGGGACTAAACACATGGATGGGGTAAATGGATCTTCTCCAGGATCCATTTACCCCGCTACAACTCATGACGCATACAACGAATACTCCAACAAAATTTATATAGGATCCATTGCTAGATTTTTGGGAAGAAATAGATAATGTTGGAAACTTAATCTTGCAAGAGGGCGCAAGAATATAGAATAATATCCAGGCAAAAAGGGATGGAGACGACAAAAAAATTGAAAGGAGTATTAAGAACAAATGTATTTTTTTGGGTATCAAAACTGGAGTTCGACCCGATTTAGATCTGTTTGGACACAGAGAATTCATTTAGCTTACACCACTTCAAGTGGGAAAAGACTAGTTTGGAACCTTCTTCAGGATGGAAGGCTTCTTGAGCAGCAACCAGACTTTTTAAAAGAGTGTTTCACTACTACAGTAAGTGTTTATATGCTTGCATTTCAGTAAAGTTCCAGGTTATCTAATGCAAAACGCATATGCTCCAGCGATGCGACTACGAGTAAACCAGATTCAATCTTGTAAGTAGTTGTTTTTGTTTTACAACCACCATTTCCAAAAAAAAACGCCATAAGTTTGATCTTGTTTCTTTGTAATTAGATGGAGAGGAAAAGAGAACTTGCATTGAAGTGGCCTGGAGCAGATGATAAAGACAATTGCAACAGCAGCAAACTACCCTGTTTCAAAAGCTTAAAACAAGAACTAGGTCCAAGTACATTCAAACGGATCAGCTGAAAAAGATGGTTATTTTCCACAATAAGGATCAACTCAAGCATCGTCCTTTCAAGGTTATCATTTTGCCTGACTCCTACTTGCAACCGTCTAGTCAGAGTACCAATCTTTTAAATGTCAAACAGACACTGGTCAAGATGGTTGTTCCCACATCAGATCTTTTTCTGAGAAAGTAGCAGGTAACCAGCCTCCTCCCACATCAAATCTTCAGTTTAAGTGCCACTAAACTAGGGTCTAATTAAACTGTTGGAGTATTTGGTAGTGCATCTATTGAGTTGTAACATGGTAAATGGATCCTGGAGAAGATCCATTTACCCCATCCTGTGTTTAGTCCCATACCGCCCAATGGTGGGACTTGGAGGCTCTGGGAAGGCTATATAAGGAGCCCCATACCTCCTGTACTCATTGAGAAAGTGCAATACAAGACACGCCCCTTTGAGGGCTTCTCCCGTGGTTTCATCCCGCTCCTCACGGAGTAGGGTTCCACGTTAAAATCCCGCGTTCTTTCTTGTTCTTTATTCTTTTTCCATGTTTTTGCTTCCGCTTCATATTTTATAACATGGTATCAGAGCGGGTTCGATTCTAGAGGATTTGTTTTGAAAGTTTTATTTGTTCGAGGTTCGATTCTGTTTATTCGTAAAGTTTTTTGTTTGGAGATAATGTTCAAGTCCAAAGATGTGCTAAACCCTAGAAATTTGCCGAGGGCGCACAGTTCCAGTCAGTTCTGTCCAAATCTGAAGGCGCACGGTTTTTCCAACATGCGCATCGAGCATCATCTCTCCAGATGCGCATGATTTCGCACGAAGCAAATGCTCCACCAGGCGGAGGCACCAGCCCCGCCACAAACCCCAGGCGCTATCACCCAGATCTCCATGGCATGGTAGGCTCCCTCCGCGTGGCGTGGCGCATCGTTCCTCCATTGAGCCTGGCGCGAAAACCAAGCCCTAACCTCCGCAAGGGCCCAGCGGCGCCGCCATCAGCCCATGCATTCTTCCAAGTCGGCCCGCCTCCATCAGGCGGCAACTCCTTCGACGGCCCTCCAGTCGCTTATGGCGGCGACAACTCCTGGCGGCGCAGTCAATCACGGCGTAGCTCCGATCGATCGTGCGTGCCAATCCTAGCGGCATCGACCACGACTGGCGGCGCCCTACCATCACCATCTCCTGGCAGGCCCACCAGTGCTCCTCCCATCTTTTTGGCGCGCGTTGGCGATCTCCTTGGCGTCGACAACAGGATTTCATCTCCTGCCAGGAAGCCTCCAGGCGGCGCTCCATGCGCCTCTCCAGCGCGCGCGGCGATCTTCCAAGCCAGCAGGAATCGCGCGCATCTCCAGCCTCGTGCCTCTCCTCCATCGTGCCCCTGTCAACCTCCAGGAACTGCGGCTAGGGCACGTCCCCTTGGCGACGCAGGCCCTTGGTGTTTCCCGCTGGAAACCCTTGGGCGGTGGGTTAAAGAAGAGAAAGGGTTCCTTTCGTGGGAACCCTAAGAGCTAAGGCCTATTTTTTTAAAAAAATTATTATATGAGGGGCCAGAAAAAAAAGAGGGGGAGCTCAAGGGCTGCGGCATTAAAAAAAAGGGAGAGGGTCATTTCCTTGGCAGCCCAAATTGGGGGTGTTTAAAAAAAAGTGTGCTTTGCTCTGTAACGGCCCAAGTAGGCCGAGAGTTCTACCTAGAAAAAAAAGAAAGGAAAAAGGTGGAGCAGTGTCAAGTTTTTTTAAAAAAAAAGAAAAAAAAAAAGGCGCGTACAAAATGAAGAGCCGTACGCAAATTCAAAAAAAAAATTCTCTGAAAAGCCGTAAAAAAAATGGTTTGAACGGCTTAAAAAAATGGAAAAAATGACGGCTTAAAAAAATGAAAACGTCGAAAGAAATTTTTGAATGTTCATGTTGTCTTCTCCCAACTTGGTCGATGATTGTCATCCATGTTTTCCGACCAGTATGGGAGAAAGGGGGAGTATATGTAGAGTCACAGGTCCATTCTCCAGATACAGATTTGTCATACCAGCCGGATTGTTCAGACTCTACAGTTGATGATCAGACTCGACGTCAGATGTTTCCGAGTCTCCAATTTTCAGACACGCACAAGTGTGCGGTCATTTTCAGATGAGCATATGTTGCCATCATCAGTTCGAGGTCCCCATCATTCTTGTTGTTGTTCGGCCAGAGTCTTCATGTGAGCCATAGGGACTCCAGAGCAGAGGACCATTCCCTATGCCATATGTTGGCAAGGGTTTTCATGTGGTATCATAGGTACACCAGAGCAGTGCACCATTCTCTGAGCCAGATGGGAGAGATCCAGTTCTTCGACGAGGAGACTACAGGTGCAGTTTCAGATTCGATGGTCAGATTCCGAGTCTTCAGTTGACTCACACTCCAGCCTGTTCGTCCTCCTTACATGCACGGCATGAGAAGCAACGTCCTCGACTGCAGCATGTGCGCGTTGGGTTGATATTGTCCGTAGTGTCCTGTAGCGTGAGTTGAGTTTCTTTCTATTTGTTTGTCCAAGCTGAGCATTGCATGCTCCGGCTTGAAGGGGGAGTGTTGGAGTATTTGGTAGTGCACCTATTGAGTTGTAACATGGTAAATGGATCCTGGAGAAGATCCATTTACCCCATCCTGTGTTTAGTCCCATACCGCCCAATGGTGGGACTTGGAGGCTCTGGGAAGGCTATATAAGGAGCCCCAGACCTCTTGTACTCATTGAGAAAGTGCAATACAAGACACGCCCCTTTGAGGGCTTCTCCCGTGGTTTCATCCCGCTCCTCACGGAGTAGGGTTCCACGTTAAAATCCCGCGTTCTTTCTTGTTCTTTATTCTTTTTCCATGTTTTTGCTTCCGCTTCATATTTTATAACATAAACGATAATTGATAGAAGCGGACAATTAACAATTGCACAGTGATCTACAAAAGAGCAATATATATATATATATATTTACAATGTTATTGCATTTCTGAATATTTTGGACTTGATATTGAGTAGGAGTGAAAGCCCCTTCAAATATTTCAGAGGCTGGTTGATTTCTCTCGTCGGGCTTTAGGAAAGGTTCATTGGCAGGCTCCTCTACAGCGGGATGGCAGCAATGTGGCGAGGCGGAGGGAGGGGCTTTTCTCGGTCAAGGGTAAGCCTCTATTTGTGCGAGACCTCGAGGCGACACGAGGAATGCTGGAATCGATGGTGGCGGTCTCGGTGGTGGTGTCGAATGGCATGTGGGTTGTGGACAGTTACCTAGCTGGTGGTTAGGGGTGTCGCGATGGCTCCCTCCCTCTCCGCCTCCCACCACGTGATGATCGGGGGAATGGGCTTCGCCTTGGAGGTCAGATCAGAGGCCATGCCGGGGGAGGTGGTGCGGCGATCGGAGGGCAAGACATTCTGTTCTCTGAGGTTGAAAAAAGCGGAAGGGGAAGAGGCATTTTTCAAAGGATTTCGAAGGGATGGGCCAAATAAGGTAATCATGGGGCACAGGGCCCGAGGTTTGCCTTCGGTGATGGTAGTGGACAGATGTGGACAAGACCTGTGTGGATTCTGCAGGATCGGGAAAATCGGGTCACTTGCAGACCTGCTTGGAGTTGTGTGAAATCGAGGGTCCAAGTCACCCGCAGACCGGTTTGGACATGGGTGGAGGGGGAGTTTCGGGTCATCCGTGGACCTGATTGGGCTCAGATGTTCAGAGCTCCGCATCGTTGCATGTTGGGGATGGTGCGTTGGCCGATTGAAGATCCACCAAGGCAATTTCCGTAGGCGATGGTAGAGCTCCGAGTGCGTTGTCGATGTTCTCGATAGAGTGGCTCTGTTCTGGGCGGAGGGTAGACCCAACACGCCAGGCGGAGGTGGTTGTGCCAGCTCGGTGGAGTTTTTCCCGAGGGGGGGGTCTGGGGGCATGTTTGTCGCCAGCTCTCCCAGGTCAGCAGCTTTTTTAGGGTCCGTAGAAAACTGAGTGGTGGCGGAGCATCCGAGGTCCGCAAGCCGTGTTGGTTCCAGCTCGAGGACTCTCCAGGCGGCGGAGTTTGCAGATTTGGTCGTAGAGACAACAAGGACGTTTGGAAGGTGGTATTCTAGGTGTAGTTTGGTCGAAAGAAGGCGGCGGAAGAGGGTGGGAGTCTACCGAATGTCGAAGGGGCAGGAAGTGTTGCGGGGAGTCGTGTTGGCACCGGTGGGGTGGTCCCAAGTGGTAAAGGGAGTTCATGGATGGGGAGTATCGTTGGTAGGGGCGGAGGAGGGCACTCCAGAGTCAGCTCAAGGGGAAGAGGTGAAGACAGAGGTGGAAGGGGCGGTGGGGCTGGAAGCTACCGGCCCGTCATGGGAGGGGGACCTCGTGAGGGTCTTGGAGAGGGACGTGCTGAGGTGCATTGGTGTGGTCCTCCGAAGGGTATTTTGTTTGTTCCTAAATGAAGCTCATCTCTTGGAATGTGAGGGGATTGGGGCAGGCAAAGAAGAGAATGGCAGTAGGGAGATTTGTGAGGGATCATGGTGTAGATATTGCTTTGTTTCATGAGACCAAGCTCTCGGGCGAGATGGAGGGGGTGTGGTAGGAAGTTGGGGGAGGGCGCTTGGATTCTTTCAGAGCTATTACTGCGGATGGGGTGGCAGGGGGATGGTAATGGGATGGAATGGGGACTATTTGGCCATGGAGGGAATGGAACTGTAGGATCAGTGCTCGGTCTCGATTCTTTTATGGTGAGCTTTGGACGGGGTGACTATCTTGGTCACGAATGTGTACGGACCTTCTGGGGGCAGGGGTATCGGTCCTCTGACTGTAGACCTTGGCTTGGTAAGGGAGTCGTTTCCGGATGTGTCGTGGATTATTGTTGGAGATTTCAATGTTACTCGGCTACCTGAGAACCGTCCAGGTGGCAGGGGTGGGAGGGATGTTGGGTCCGAAGAGTTAAAAGGGCTAGTAGAGGACTGTGGGCAACAGATCTTCGATGCGACAGGATGTCGGTACACGTGGTGTAGTTCCAGAGCTAGATCCCGAATTGACAAATTTCTGCTTTTTACAGAGGCCTTATTGTTGTTCCCTCTAGTTGAGGCAAGGGCTTCGCCGAGGGCGCGCACTTGGATCACACGTCGCTTTTGTGGCCATCTGGGAGGGGATCCGACAACGCTATTTCTTCCGATTTGAGAGAGCTTGGTTGTTCGAGGACGATTTCGAGAGGCAGTGGCAGACTTCTGGAGGGCTCTGCGACGTGCAGGTTTGCTAGCAAGCTGGGCGTGCTCAGGAGATTCTTAATGGGGTACAGCAAGGAGGTTCCTGCTAAGCGTCGGGAGAAGAGGCAGCTGGCGCAAGATGAGATGGTTCGCTTGGATAGGTTGGTGGATGAGCGAGATCTGTTGGAGGAGGAGATGGCTGAGAGAAGTGAATGACTTGTTGAGATCTTCGGGGAGGACAAGAAAGAAGAGGTCGCCTAGAGGCAGCGATCAAGGCAGCGGTGGGTGAAGGAGGGGGTGCTAATACCCGGTTCTTTCACGCGGTAGCCAGTAGAAGGGGTGAAGGAATCACATTCACTCAATTGAGGTAGGTGGGGTAAAGGTGGAGGGGGGACGCGGAGGTGGGGGCAACCTTGTGCTCTCATTTTTCAGGCTTTCGGACGGTGCAATTCGCAAGGAGGTTGGGGTTGGCAGGGGAAAGGGGTGGCTACTATTCCCGAGGATAAAATGGAGGATTTGCTGCAAGATTTCACTGAGGAGGCACGGAAGGCGTTGCATCAGTTGAACGTGCACGAGGCTCCTGACCCCAATGGCTTCCCTATTTGCTTCTACAAATATTTTTGAGAGATTCTCAAGAGTGACATAATGGAGGTGCTGGTAGAGTTTCGGGTGGGGAACCATGGTTTTGAGAGACTGAATACGACGTTGATTTTTCTATTGCAGAAGAGAAGTGTGACGGTCAAGATGGAGGACATTAGGCCCGTTGCATTGTCTAATGCAATCTATCTCTTGATTTCAAAGATTCTGACAGTTCGGTTGTCACGGGTGATAGATCAGATTGTCTCGCTTGAGCAGTCAGTGTTCGTCCCAGGGAGGGCTATGGGGATGGGTTGGTAATGGCTTCGAAGATCGTAACGGCCTGGAAAAGGTCCAGGACCAAGGGTGTGATGTGGGAAGGTGGACTTCTCGAAGGCTTATGACTGTGTGGATTGGAGATTTCTTTGGGCATCCTTGTTGAGGAGGGGCCAAGGCCTTAAATGTCGGTTTCGGTCACCATTTCGGTATCGACCAAAACAGAATTTCGATGGAATTTCGGTGGAATTTTGACCGAAATTTCGGTCATTTCGGTTATTTTTTGTACTAGGACACCCATATTTCGGTCATTTCGGTCATTTCGGTCGAATTTCGATTTCGACTGGATATCGATATTCGACAGAAATTCGACTGAATTTCGCTGAAATTTGAGGCCATGGGAGGGGCTTCCTGGAGATGTGGGTGGCTTGGATCAAACGGTGCGTTACGACGGCATCTCAAGCGGTGCTCGTCAATGGTCGACCGAAGGGGGGTTTTTCCAGCCCCAAAGATGCATCATGCAAGAATGCCCGTTGGCACCTTTTTTATTTGACATTGTGGCGGATGCGCTTGCAGTGATGGCTAGGCTGGCAACGACGGAGGGGGGCGGTCGTGTTACAATTACAGCGACATTTCTATTCCGATGTTACAGTATGCTGATAACATGGTCCTGTTTTTTGGGGAGGATGACGAGGTCCTTCGTAGAGCTTCTTTGGTCATGGAGATCTTTGGTGTTGTTTTCGATCTTCAAATTAATAGGGACAAGTCTGTGGTTGTCCCATTTGGGCTTTCGAATCCGGAGGTGGGAAGGGCGTCGAGGTTGTTGGGTTGTGCGGTGGTTGTCTTGCCAATCACTTACCTCGGATTGGCTCTGGTGGCCGATCGCCCCAAGGTTAGGGATTGGAGATCCCTGGTGGAGAGACTGGAGGGTAAGCTAGTATGGTGGAAGGCGAGATTACTTTCAAAAGAAGGAAAGCTGGTTCTTCTGAAGCATGTTCTCTCAGCGATGCTGGTTTTCTTCTGCTTTACTAGAGCCTTGTCAGCTAGGGTTTACAAGAAGATTGAGGTCTTGACGAGAAGGTTCTTTTGGTTAGACGGTAGGCAGTCAACGAGAGGTATGGATATGGTTGATTGGAGTACTTTGACAATGCAGAAGAGGAAGGGGGTTGGGGATCAGTAGGGTAGGGGAGATGAATAAGGCCTTCATGGCTAAGTGGGCGGTGTGTATTTGGGGGCAATCAGAGGATTTAGTGTGCAGGGCAGAAGGATTTATGAGATGTCGATGTCGCTGGAAGTGGAGTTAAGACGACTTCCGTCATCTTTAAAAAGGTATTTCGCAGGTAGTTCCCGAGTTGGGTATAAAGCTAAGGTCCATCTTGGGGAATGGAGGGAGTTTCCGCTTCTGAGAGGATGATAGGTCTGGGGAGGGGATCCTTGGAGATCGCTACCCTAGATTGATGCAGTTGGCGGCAGATAGGAGGGTGGTGGTGGAGGCATGGGGTGGAGGAGTTTTCTCATCGATTTTTGTATCTAAGCTTTTGGACCAGAGATGTGAGGCGTTCTTGGAGATGCAAGAGTCGATGGCGCGAGGGGAGGTCCCCTCGGAGGGCAGAGAACACTATGTTTAGGGCGAAGGGAGATTCTCGGTTAAGAAGGCTTATATATTTTTCGCTAATGAAGGGGAGGAGGATGTCGCGGAGGAGGATGGTGTGGATTTGGAGGAGCAGAGTACCTACTCGCATTAAGGTTTTCCTGTGGATATTTAGGATTGGGAGGACTCTCACGAGGGCACGTTGGGGGCGGATGCTGGGGATGAAGGATAATCTTTGGAACAGATGTGGGGTCGAGGAGGAAGATGCAGATCACTTGTTCTTCTCGTGTCCGTTCTCATCTAATGTGTGGGGCAGAACAGGCATTTCTTGGCTCGATTCTCAGGACTGTGTGAGTTTCTGAAGGGATATCAGATCGATCTGCGGCTACGACCACGAGGATTATGCGCTTCCGTTTGCGGTGCTTTGGGCGACTTGGTGTGCGCGGAATGCAGTTACGTTTAGAGGGGGTGGTTTTCCTTCTAAGAATGTAATTGAGCATTGCAGGGCACTGTGTAGAATCTGTACCATGTAAAACCTTACTTTTAATATATGTATACGTATACAATATTACTTGAGGTTGATCCCATCCTAGGAGTCTACCCGTGCACTTTTCAAAAAAAAATCTGCAATGTAATGGTTGTTCATTGTAAATACCAAACAGTTACTCCTCACATGTACCCGTGGTCCCAGTCACACGCAATGCTCACGGCTCCAGTCGTACGCAAATGGCCCAAGTCAGCCACGACACCCTCCTCGCACGCCCAATACACACGAATCTGACAATGATCCAGCCATGCAATAGAAGCTCAAACCACAAAAATAAAGATGCGGAAAATGGCAGCAAGGATGGGAGATATGTACCTTGCAAATGTGAGAAACGAGCTCCCCGCAGCAAGATCTTTATCTCGACGCCTTCGGCTTCACGATCGGCAACTCCGATGATAGTATAACGGCTCTCTGGTGAACCTCTAGGGCTAGGATGGTTTTGGCTCGACCAAATCCGAGCCTAGCCTATTTATCCAAGTTTGTTTAATAAGATCCGGATTCAGATCTGGTTCAGGTTCAAATCTAATGATCCACGATCATAAAATGACCTCATCTCCCTCGTCTGATGTCGGATTTCGACATTATTGGTACCTTTGGAAAGGTATCGACGAGTACTACAAAATATATTATTCGTTTGCTAAATTTGGATATCATATCAGGTCTGAATATTAAAAAGAAGTAAACGAAATGGACGGGAGTTTGAACAAAACATGTATCTCAAACCATATCGAGACTCAGATTTGTATGGGTGTCCGATACCTACACATATCTTGTACTTTAAAACCTACCTAAGTCCTGGGATCTCACAATGACTGGGACCCAGATATAAAAATGTACCAACTCAAATAAAGAACTTCTTAATGCAAATCGAAGAAATTCAATGATGAAAAATATTTTGTTGATGGTGGAACTTTTACCCTTGAGGTCTCTCCCTATATAAGAGAGCCTATGGTTCCCTTGAATAATAGATCACTGATTTTTCACAACATGGTATCAGAACCTAAACCCTAGGGCTCATCCCACCCACCACCCGCCCCCCCCCTTCTTTCCGCCGCCCTTCTCCTCTCGAGCCATCTCCGCCGCCCTCGTCGGAATCTAGCCCCGCCCCCCCCCCCCTCTCTCCTCGCCGGTTCCCAGCCCCCGCTCCGGGGCCCCGCCATCAACAACATTACCGCTCCGGGGCTCCACCGCCGCCGTGCACTAGCCCGGCCCCCAGCCCCACTCCGGGGTCCTGCCTCCTTCAACTTGGTCGCGCCCTAGTCGGCTACCGGTCCCATCCCTAGCCGTCGTTACCACAACGCCTCCTCTCGGCTTGATCGTAGCCGACTCGTACTCCGGATATATGGATTTGGGTGCGTAATGTCTACATACGCACTCAAATCCTATGCAGTTTGTGTAGACATATGTCACTCTGTCTACAAACCCTAGTTCTTCTCCAGCGACGATATGTCAGAATCCAAGGTTGATATGCCCTCCATAGGCGTGTTCAAAGGTCCCGCACCAATAGTCAAAATGGATGGGTCGAACTATGAGCTATGGCGATGCAGTTCATGAGTCTCATGAAGTCGAACGGTAAGAAGCACATTCTTACCGAGGATGAGCCAGCAGAGAAGACATGGATATATGCCTCATGGGAGGTTGATGATTCGTAAGCCAAGGTCTGGTTGTCAGGAACACTGTCGATGGAGATTGCCAATGATATCCTCCATCAGCCCACTGCCAAGGCAATGTGGGATATTCTCGCTGCTACGTATTCCCAGGTGCGCAATGAGACCAAGATGTTATAGCTTCAGCATGATATATTCACGATGAAGTAGAACGGCAGACCTCTTCACTCCTTGTATACATCCCTGAGAGGGATGTTTGAGAAATTATACAGCATCATTCCACTCACAGCAACCCCTGAACAACAGAAGACACTTCGGAATGCCACATGGTGGGCGTTCTACTTGCAGCCCTAGATCCTGAGTATGAGGCCGCCCGCTCTCAGATTTTGGCTGATGCAGTTATTCCTCCAATGGAGGATGTTTACAGGAGGCTTAGTCGGATCTCAGTTTCTTCCAGCTCATCTACTCCACCCCCTTCGGCGATGGAAGTATCGCGTGGGAGAGGTGGTCAGTCTTCTGGTCGTGGACGTGGACCTCGGGGTAGAGGAGGTCGTTTTCGTTAGCCGTGCTCATACTGTCACCGCACAGGCCACTCGGAGGAGACATGCTACTCTAAGCATGGGTTCCCAACATCAGCACGTGTAGCAGAGCATTCTCAGTCCCAATTGGCATCTACTGCGGACATCCGTTTCGAGGAACTTGTGGCACGTCTACGTGATATTACGCCACAATCATCTGGTGATTCTTCTGGTGGACCTTCAGATGTTGCTGCTACAGCATCTGCCAGTTCCTCTGCTGCTGCTAGTACCTCAGGTAGTGCTACGGCATTTACATCTTCTCATGATATCTATGATTGGATTATAGATTCTGGTGCCACACATCATCTCTGCCGAGATCGAGAGAGACTTGAGTCCTACAGGGACATTCCCCATGGCTGCTCAGTACAGATCGCAAATGGTACACATTCCCCCCTTGTTGGACAGGGGAAGGTTTTCCTATCCTCTACTATGCATCTATAGAATGTTCTACATGCTCCTGAGTTCTCGATGAATCTGTTATCTATTAGTCAGATTACGAACGATTTGCATTGTCGTGCTATATTTGACCCGTCTTCTCTTATTTTTCAGGACATACTAACGGGCAAGGTGATTGGTTGTGGCTCTGAGCAGAATGGTCTCTATCGGCTGGTCCGGAATTCTTATGCTGGCGTTTCTTCTCATTCTGCCGGACCAGTTTCTTCGTACATCTGGCATCTCTGTTTTGGTCATCTCCCGCTCCAGAAAATGCGACATCTTCTACCTCAGATCTCTCCCAGTTCTTCATTTCACTGTGAAGCGTGTCAGTTGGGAAAGCATCATCGGTCGAGCTTTCCTAGTCGTCAGAGTCGGAGCAGTAGCTCCCCGTTCAAGATGTTTCACATAGATATATGGGGTCCAAGTCGTGTACCCGATCATCAGGGACAAAGATTTTATTTAGTGGTAGTGGATGATTTTTTTCGTGTTTCTTGGGTCTTCCTTTTAAAGAATAAATCTGTAAGCATGTGATGTGATTAAGAATTTGATTAATGAAGTGCACAATGTGTTTTCTTCTACTGACAAATATGTTCGTACAGATAATGCTCTCGAATTCTGCACACGGTCCCTCTCTCAGTTTCTTTCGTCAAAGGGCATTATTCACCAAACCACTTGTGCCTACACGTCTCAGCAGAATGGTGTGGCAGAAAGAAAGCATCGCCACCTTCTTGATATTACTCGAACCCTACTGATTCAGAGTTGTGCTCCTATTTCTTTATGGGGGGATGCTGTTCTTACCGCTTGCTACCTTGTCAATCGTATGCCATCTTCTGTCCTTGGTGAGAAAATTCCTCTCTCTATTATTTTTCCTGACAATGAATTATTCTCACTTACTCCTCGTGTCTTTGGTATTGTGGCATTTGTTCATCTTCTGACTCCTGGACTTGACAAACTCTCTCCTAGAGCTGTCAAGTGTGTCTTTGTCGATTACTCTCGGACTCAGAAGGGCTATCGGTGTTATGATCCCATAAACAAGAAATATTTTGTTAGTGTTGATGTCACATTCTTTGAGTTTGTTATGTATTTTTCACCTGCAGGTGACAGACTGGTACCATCCACTATCGAAGATGATGTCTATGTCCCTCCACCTCCTACTTGGCGTTCACTTGAGTCCACTCTTGGTCCTGTCTCTACGTCATCTTCCCCACCACCACCTCCACCTCCACCACTTACACGACCTCCTATTCCACCTTTACCAAAATTCTATACGCGTCGGTCAGGTCCTGCTCAGGCTACACGTCAGACATCCATCACGCCTCAGGTATGTTCAGATGGCATTACTACTGACGGGTCAGATATGGTATATGTGTAGGATTCTTCATTGCAGGAGGTGACTACACCATCTAATACAGCGGAAGATGATCTTGATATTCCTATTGCTATTCGGAAGCAGAAGCGGACGTGTACATCTTATCCCTTTGCTTCGCAGGTGTCTTTTCATCGCCTCACAGGCGACTTTCAGAGATTTGCTGCAGCTTTGTCTTCCGTGGACATACCACGGAACTACCAGGAAGCTATGAAGATTGATTGCTGGAGAATGGTTATGAAAGAGGAGATGCGTGCATTACAGTCTCGTGGCAAATGGACCTTGGTTATTGCTCCTCCTGATGCATCAATTGTGAGCTGTAAGTGGGTATTCACGGTTAAATACCAAGCTGATGGCAGTCTAGATCAGTATAAAGCACGACTGGTCGCGCGAGGTTTTACACAAACCTATGGCGTGGACTATATGGATACATTTTCTCCAGTGGCTCGTCATTCTACTCTTCGCATTCTCTTATCAGTTGTTGTACGTGACTGGAGTATATCTCAACTGGATGTCAAGAATGCCTTCTTGTATGGAGATCTGCAGGAGGAAGTCTACATGTAGCAGCCACCGAGGTTTATTGCTGAGAGGGAGAAGCATATGGTGTGTAGACTTCACCAGGCAATTTATGGCCTCAAACAGAGTCCAAGAGCGTGGTTCCAGAAGCTTTCCAATCTGATTGAACGACAGGGATTTAAGAGGTCGAATGCAGACCACTCCTTGTTTGTTCAGAAGTCATCGGCAGGTAAAGTTGTTATCATGGTCTATGTGGATGATATTCTGGTTACAGGAGATGATATTCAGGGCATAGAAAGGGCAAAGGCATTCCTAGGCCGTCAGTTTGTCACGAAGGATCTTGGAACCCTAAGGGTTCGTTTGGTTGTAGGGTTGGGCAGGGTTGACTTGGCCCAACCCGGGTTGGCCCTGCAACCAAACAAGGTTCTCCTCCTCACAGTTTACTATTCACAGGGGTATCCTTGCCTAACCCAACCCTGTCCAACCCTGCAACCAAACGAACCCCAAGATACTTTCTGGGGTTGGAATTTGCCAGGAATGCACAGGGTCTGGTGATGACCCAAAGGAAGTACATTACAGATTTCTTGACTGAAACAGGCATGGCTGGATGTAAACCATCAAGTATTCCCATGGATCTAAGCATGAAGCTGTATGATGATGACGCTGCTGAAGTGGACAAGAGGAGATATAGAGAAATGGTGGGTAAACTCCTTTATATTACCATAACTCGTCCCGATATTGCTTTTGCAGTAAGCAGGGTGAGTCAATTTGTGGAGCAGCCAAGACAAGCTCATATGGATGCCATATACATGATACTGAGGTATCTGAAGTCTTCTCCAGGTTCAGGGTTGCTGTTTCGAAAGGGCACAGATTTGTCTATCTCAGCATGTGCAGATGCCGATTATGCAGGATGCCCTAAGGATCGAAAATCAACTTCAGGATTTGCAGTTTTTGTTGGGAGCTCTCTGATTTCTTGGAAAAGCAAGAAACAAACTGTTGTGGCAAGGTCTAGTGCTGAATCCGAATATAGGGTCATGGCGCAAGCAAGCACGGAGATGATGTGGGTTCGATCTATACTAGAGGATCCACATGTAGCCGTATCTCTACCCATGCAACTTCAGTGTGACAATCAGGCAGCCTTGTTTATTGCCAACAATCCAGCTTTTCATGAAAGAACAAAGCATATAGAAGTTGATTGCCACTATACTAGAGACTTGATCCAGAGAGGATTGATATCTACAGCTCACGTGAGCTCAGGGGATCAGAATGTTGACGTACTCACCAAACCGTTGCACAGAGGACCTTTTCAGAGATGTTCTTCCAAGTTGAGCATGATAGACATCTATGCTCCACCTTGAGGGGGAGTGTAGAGATAGATATTATTATATGCTATGTACATGTTCGTCATTTTTATTTTTCTCTGGACTACTATGTATTTTACACTTGAGGTCTCTCCCTATATAAGAGAGCATAGGGTTCCCTTGAATAACAGATCACTGATTTTTCACAACATTATTATTTTGTGGAACAAATTGGACGGGTAGAAGAGAAAATTCGTTGGCTGGAGGGATTTGAGAGAAAAGAATCACGTAGAGAATGCATAGAGGGAGGAGGGATGGTGGAGAGATAAATGAGATAAATCTCAATTTTGATTCAACTTCAATTGTCTAAAACAGTGGTCTACCATCCCCTTTATATAAAAGGGGTAGGATTACCAAATAGAAAGAGAAATAAAATCAAAACCTAACTTAAACCTAAATGGATTCTAAATATCTCTAATTAACTAATTAATTGATTCGAGATCACACGCGATCTCGTTATTTAAAATAGAAATAAAATTGCACCAGACTCAATTGACCGCAAATAAAATTATCCGGACTCTAATTAAATTAGACTCTAATTACCTGATAGAAGAATCTAATTGGACAAAATTAAACGGATGAAAGTTCTAAGTTTGTTCTAATTCGTTGTTCCACGCTACATTAGCTCTCTAACGCTTCGAAAATCCTTACTGACGGGTTTACTTAAGGGGAGGATCCAGACAATAAACCCCTTGCATGAGTTCGGAAATCCCCTCTAGCAATGGAACACAACCCTAAGATATTATGTTGGCACAATAAAATAGTGCCATCTTCTACAACAACATCCACTTAGTCTTGCACTAAAATTGAATGGATTGTTACTGAAATAGATGGTGCCAAGTTTTTACATTAATAAACACGGTTCCTTCTATCCATTGATTCAGCAGGAAGCATGTATCACACAGCCCAAGGTGGAGAGACAGAACAACAATAATAATTTGATGTTGAATTATGCACATAGATAAATAGTGTGTGGTTTCACATGGCACAGAACATGACCAACAGAACACATCTAAATGGATGAGATACACTCAGAATTTGAAGCATTCTTACAAATCCGATGTGGCCCCTACAAAACAGTGCATAGCAGTGACCATATACAGCGTAAAGGCTTATTGACATTGAGAAGAGTATCCTACTCAAAGACGATACAACCAATTGGAGATCAAAACCTTATGGTTCCTAATCAGCATGGTACTGGAGGATAAGGTGGCAATAGTGATGGAGAAACAATAAAACTGGGTGTTTACACGCATACGTATATGTTTTTCTCCACTTAGACAATCAAAACGATGGATATTATTTTCTATTCCAAACATACTTCAAAGATAAACAATCAACATGTTGCCTTTTGTGTTTAACCCCGGATGTAATCCAAATTATCTATATCGGACCATGAATCCTTGTCACCAACCCCAGTGGGAAAAGGATCAGTCGCTATTGTTGTATAGAAATAACTAATTCGAAAATATAATTAAAGATTGTTAATGGATTCAATTTACAGGAAACTATCACTAATATAGGAAAAGGAAGTGTCTCGCATATTGATAAATGAAATATATTTTGCAATTAATGCGTCTAATTTATTACCAAAACCAACACGATAACTTCCTTCTGTCATAATGTCCAGTAGCTTCTGACGAAATTAAATTTGTGTGAACATTGAAAACATTTTCTTGTCAACAAACTTCCTAATGCCATTTGTCATAATAAAACCTGCCACTTGAGCTAAATAAAATAGTCAACATAAAGTACATGAACGAATTGGGGAAAACATACCCCCAGTGTAATTTCTGCCGTTTTTTGGGCTTCAGTGTGGATGACACTTCAACCTGCTCTTCCAGAAAACATATAACAGTTACTCACACATTCATATAGAAGGATATGCCCATAATAAAAGATCAAATTTACATTGTTCATGATGCATAAAGCCATTCGTCAACTCAAGGTTTAACAAGTCGCTTAATAAACTATTTGGCTGCAATTAGGTCCTACTCACTGAAAGAAGTTTCTGATTTGATGGTGTAGAACCTTCGTGAATATCATGATGATAGAGAATTAGGTTAATAGTCGATTGGATGAAGAACAACCAGAGATCTAGGGAGAAGGTGCAACAAGCTTCGCAAGATGGTAGAGGAATGGGAGAGGCATAAGTTGGGCTTTAAAACCAAGACTAGAGTTCATTATTTTTTGTCTCGTCACTCTCTTCCAAAAAAACAGAACTTAAAACTTTACAAAGAGATCCTTAAAGAAACAGGAAATAAAAACTGCAAACTTGCCCTCCTAAGCTATACTATAATCTAAAACATATTTCCTCTAAGGACAGCTCTCAAATTCTCTATGTTTTAAAATCTCTAATCAATTTCCACCATCAATCTCTAATTTATGTAGTTTTCTAACGAGAAGCATTCAATCATTTAAGCGAACAATGGGCCTTCCGTCGAGAGAACACTCCCGAGGGACAAGCCGAGAAACAGACAGGCTAGAAATTGAAAAACAACTCCACCTAGCTTTATTAGACCTTAACGTGAAAGCTAAACTCAGAAGCTTGATTCACAAAATTTTCTTGTACACTTCTTATTTCCTTAAAATGGAGGCAGTACTGGAGTTATTTTCTCAGCAGCTTTTCTCTCAGTACAGTGTATTTATTTTGCAGTATTACATGAAAACTGGACAGTGCAAATTTGGTGAAAGATACAGGTTTCACCACCCATTGACCACTCAACACCAGCTGTCCCGAAGCAGTCACCTATCAAACTTACTCTAGCTGGCCTGCCTCGAAGAGAGGCAACTGTTTTCTCGTACAGGTTTAATTAAATTTTCAGCTCATTTTTTACCTATTCCTGCCTTTCCTAATGTGAGAGAAATCTTCTGTTATCAAAAAACAATCGTGGATTTTGCAAGTTCTGTACGAGTGAAAATCATCATCGTAGCAAGAAAGAACATAGGATTACAACTAGCCTAGATCTTAGTCTAGCACATTAAAGTGAAAAAATATGAAAATGCCACTGTATATATGAGTCGGCGAGCCCAAGCCCGGCCCATAACAATTGGGCCGGGCTTGGGCTTGGGCCGATCAAAAAAATAGTAGACCTCAACCCGGCCCAAAGCCTGATTTATTAAATGGGCTTGGGCCCTATACAGTCCGGCCCATGCCCGGCCCATGCTCATCCCTAACGTGCTCCACATTAAAACTCTGAGCCCAAATAAATAGTATAGGGACCTCTCAAATAAATGATCACATATGTGTGCAACAAACAAAAAATCAAGGAGGTAGTCATGCATGAACACCCCCCTATCTCTCATATCTATGTATGAGATATAAATAAGCCGACTCAATTTTTTTTTGGGTTTTTCTTCTTCTTTTTAAGTTCTTATTTTTCCAGCTTTCTTCTTTTTTTATCGTACGATTTTTTTATATGAGATCTTTTTTATTTGTTTCTCAAATCAGCCATTTTTTTCACCCCTTCATTTTTTTCTCTTGGGCCCCCTTTTTTTCTTTTTTAGCATATATAGCAGTCAAATGGTTACATCTCACCCCATCTTTCATTTTTGTTACGTGACCCGTTGGGCTTCAAAGTAGATGGACCTTTTCCTTTAAAAAAACAACCCATCTCTCCACCGAAAAAAATCTCTTTTAAAAAAAAGGAATTGACCCTTCAATAGACCCCCTACATTAGGGTTCCTCGAAGAAACCCGTCAACAATGCCACCATCAGGTTGAGAAGAGTCATGACTGAAAGAGATCGAGATCGGGATGAGGCATGAGAGCCTCGAGCACTTGGGTCAGCGTCCAATGCAACTTCTGCTCAAGGGTCTACGTAGATCACCATAGTTGCCGCCTGGAGAGGAAGAGAGATCTGGAAATGGTGCGTAGAGCATTGGCTAGGGCTTCGCCTGAAAGGGGATCAATGCACATAAGAGTTGCACGGGGCATTACGCTTGAGGTCGGTCATATCGCCTGGAGAGTATCGCCTAGACTAGAAGCATGTTGTTGGGAATCCATTGCTGAGAGGGCTAAAGAGGAATGTGTATGGAGGCCAGAAACTAGAGATCACTGATGGACTTAGGCATGCCCTTCTAGTCTGTAAGATACAAGGAGCTTGGAGATCTTCTCGCAGGGAGGCCATTGCTTCGTGTTCTTTTCACGTGAGGTGTGTCGTCCATAGAAGATGGGTGGTTGTGCGGTCTCCTCTTCATCATCATTAGGGTTCCAGCCAAGGAACCCATCTCCTAAAGGCACCGTCGAAGGGTAGATGCAGGAGTGGTGCGACGAGAAACAAATCAAGTATGCATCCTGGAGATCTGGAGTCGTTAATTTCCTAGGGTTCTCAAAAATTTTGGATTTTTCCTAAAACCTGGTGATAGAACTCAGCCATGGAATATTTGACATAGATGTTGCTAGTATCAGTGTTCCATGAACCCTAGAATATTCTGTGATGAGATCTATAAAAATGAATAAAAAATAATTGGACTGAAAATAAAATTAGAACTCCCAAAACCGACTTGCTCCGGTACCATGTTGAAATATAAAGAACACAGAAGCGGAATCAGAAACAAGAACCAAAACATAAGCATCTTGGGATTTTACGTGGAACCCTACTCCCGAAGGAGCAAGATGACACCACCGGAGAAGGCCTCTAAAGACCGGATATTCTATTGAATCTTCTCAGTCGATGCATGGGATGTGGGGCTCCTTATATAGCCCCACCAATATGATCAAGTCCCACCACTCATCCATGTAGGACTAAACACCTCCCTCATAGAGACCCAACAACACAACTATCACAACACTTTTATTTCAAGAGAAAAAATGAGAGGCCTTTAAGATTTTTATGGGCTATGTGGCAAGCTACGAATGTTGTGGTCTTTTGAGGGGAACAACTCTACACTGAGAAAGCTCAAATCCACGGAAGATCTCTTTGTAATTCTTGACATGTGTACTAAATTTTTTTAATCATGGGATAATAGATTCCGGGTAGATACTTACCTAGAGTGTCATTTGCAGTTTAAAAAAAATGATTCAAAAGAAATACATAGCAATTCTCATGTTCCTTTTGAAGACCAAGTTGCTGCGATGTTTAGCAAGGCCCCCTTAAAGCATATTTTTTATCATTGTGCCTACACATTGAACATGATCTGCTAGAGGGGGCTGATAGAAGAATTCTTTGGTTACTTTTTCTTTGTTAGGATTTCATGAGATAGTTATATGCAGTCGAGGGTCGTTTGTGTGAAATCCTTTTTATGAAACTTTGGACAGGCATAAAATGGCCTAATGTAGTGTTCATAATACTTCAGAATGAGACCTTATTACCCTTTCAAGCAGTTACAGGAGAATGGGTTGCTGATAAATAATTGATGCAAAATGCTTACATGGCTTGTAGAAGAAGTATTTGAGTCGTCTACACTGACAGTTGAACATTTGTTATTGCACTCTTCAGTGCCTTTTCCTTTTCCAGTCCCAACTGCAGGCCCTAGACAATAATAGATAGAGTACATTACAGATGTCAAATGACTCAAGTAAACAGTATAAGTACCTTGAGATTTTCTTTTGTCTTTGGATCTTTCCTTCAATTGCAAACGTCTTTTATGAAGCTCCTAATGAACTCAAAGAGTGTCAATACTTTTAAAACCTCCAAAATATTGTAATAAAATATCCCAGGTTCAAATTCTTTCGGTACACCAAAATCCTTGTGTTGTGATCACCACCCAGTGAAAAATCACGCCAGTTATCAATAGAGTTGAGATACCCTTGATTTAAAGCGTGGTCTTTGTTCTTGTCCATATTTTCTCAATCCAATCAACATAACAGTGAAAATGCCAAAACACGCCCATCATGCAGAAGACTATACAGATATCAACGATTTATCTTCTATGGATTTTTCTTCAAACAAATCAACATATAAAAGTGAAAATAATTAAGCATACAGATGAGGAAAAACACGTTCTACCAAATAAGGCGGCATCCGAATAGCTTTTTCATATAGATGTATACTAAAAAGAGCTTTTTTGCATTGCATGGGAACTAGTAAATTGTCAGAAACACCATGAAAGCGCAAATGGGCACCAAGTTACACGTTGAAATGCCCAAACTACATTGCACTTACCCTTCTCTGTCCATATGAAAAGGGTAGCAAGAAAATTACAGAGAAATCCATTGCAGAAAACTGATTTATAACATTGTCCCTGATGTCAATGACCCGTCCTACAAGTGATGCAACCAGACTAGTATTCGCATGTAATCTGCTATGATGAATCGGTTATTTATCATGTTTTTATACCTTTTGTTAAGCAAAAAACATGTGCAATCAGTTGCATTTTTCTTGGTTTAATGCATAATTTTCATTTCATAATTTTCATGCTTATTGCATTCAAAATCTTCTAAAAAAATGCGCAGCATTCCTTGCAAAATAAATGGAAGAAAAGGGAAGAAAAAAAGATTTGCATTAATAAACTTTTCGATAAATATGGGCTCCAAGTCCATATTTCAGTTTCCAACTATTTCCTTTTTTTGTTTTTCATGTTTGCTTTAGAAGAGACCCAAGGAGACTCTCCAATCCTCTCCCCTCGTCATTTGCAAAAAAAAATCGCTATACGACAAAATAGTTGACGTCGGCATTCAAAAAAACAAACAAAATAGGGCACTAACGTCAGCACCCAAGGGGCCGACGTCAGCCCCCTTCTTCCTCCAGCCACACGTAGGAGCCCCCTCCCCTTCGCTGCCCATATCTGCTCCTTTCCCCTTCGCGCAACCGTCACGGAGGCAGTTGGCCTCCAGCCCAACATCATCTCCTCTGCCTCTTCTACTCTCTAACCTCATCTACAAAGAGGATGAAGATGGAGAGGTGGGAAACAAAAAAAACGAGAACCCATCGAGGGCCGCCATTCTCCAGCGCCGCCAACACCTTCCCCCGTGTTATCGCCCTCTCCTCTTCGTTCGTCGTGGTGCCCACTCGTACACCACTGTGGGCTGCTCCTCAGCCCACATGCTCCGCCGACTTTACTACGTTTCAAGGTCCCGGAGATAAAAATAGGATTCAATTTGAGTTAGTAAAGTCGAAAATTCCTTTGTGGATAGAATACAAAAATTGCATAGCATGTTCGAATCCATGTGGATTGATCATCTACTTGCCTTATACATTATTTGATATCTCTTGATTTATAGTTGAATAAAAAATTATGTGAATATCTCGGTTTTCACGTGTACACGACAACACTAAAAATCACATTTTAGTACACGTAAAATAGCAATTTCATACTATCACATCATTTTTACAGAGATCTGGGCATCTGTATATGTTCTCTTGTATGAATAAAACCAAGCAAATTACTAGTTTTAAGTGGTTTTGACTACAAGGATTATTTGCTTATAAATAGATCGAAACTTATCAGTTCTCATACCTTCAAACTAGAGTACTAGATGGCCTCTTTTGCACATGTCCCAGCAACCTTAGCCGGGTTTCTTATTTCACCTTCTATCAGTACCACACCAACCCCTTGTTTGAAACACGCATTATAAATCATGAACCTTCTTTGTGAGAACACACATCCACTAAAGCATCTTCATCTTAACTATAATGATCCTCAACTAATTTAGTTGTCCTTTTGATGCAGCATGAGACAAATAAATAGGGTACTATTTTTCATCTGTTAATTAAATTCGTGTCGAGTTAATTTTATTGAGTCCCGTTGTAATTTTATTTTAAATAAAGAGATCGCATGTGATCTTTAATCAATTAGTTAGTCGGTTATATTAAGCAGTTAGTTGGTTCGAGTCTATCTAGAGTCAACTAAAATTTGAGGTTTATCTATCTCCCTCTCTTCTCTCCCTCTACGCGATCCCGCGCTTCTTTCTTCAAATCCCTCACAACCGGCAAGTCTTGTCTTATCTCACCCCCTATTTTCTTCCACCAAATATTTTTCCAACGTCAAAATTATTTTTTTTCTAACGTTGTTGTTGGAGTATTTGTTTATATGCATCACTTATGTGGGAGATGGGTAAATGGATCCATCCAGCATCCGTTTACCCCATCCAAGTCTTTAGTCCCGCATCTACCAGTTAGGAAATGAGGAGACTCGGTGGAGGCTATATATAGACCCCCACACTCCTTGTATTCAGAGTGAAAGAAAAGCAATAGACTATCAGTCCTTTGAGGCATTCTCCCGTAATTTAATCGCGTTCCTTAAGGAGTAGGGTCCACATTAAATCCGAAGTTCTTCATTTTATTTTTCTATCTATGATATTCGATTCTGCATTTCTATTTTCTAACATGGTATCAGAGCTATATTATTTTTCTAACATGATATCAGAGCGGGTTCGATTCTCGTTATGCCCCTCCCTTTAAAATTTTCCTACTTTAAATAATTGATTAAAGGATTTTTATCGGCCGTAACCTCTTGAGATATTGCAATATTAGTTATGCCCTCCCTTTTTTGGAATATCAATAGTACCCCTAACTTCTTGCATTGTTATCGCTCGTGGCATTCAATTAGTATGGTCGTCAATGAATGAAACTTAACCATGCTTTATTCAAATCATGGTTCCATTAAGAGGGACATAATTGTCCTCCTCTACCAAGTCCTCTGTCTCGACCTCCTCCTCTGCTCAGCCCTTGTCCCGACCTCCTCCTCTACCCAACCCACCGTCTCGACCTCCTCCACGACTCAGACCTCCTTCTCCTCCTCCGCTAAGCCCACCACCTAGACCTCCACCGCCCTGACCCCCTTCCATCCCTTCGCCCCGACCTCCTCCTTCGCCCAACCCTCCACCCAGACCTCTTCCTCCATCACCTCGACCTCCTCCCCCTCCGTCGCCCTAACCTCCTCCTCCACCACCTCGACCTCCTCCCCCCCTCCAAATCCTCCTCTGTCTCCCCCAGATCCAGTGACTCTCTCGAATGAATACAAAATCCCTATCATATAATCCGTGTTTTCAACGCAAATTGGATTCAAAGGTCTAAAATTCTGGAAGAATCCAACAAATGTATGGGCCTTGTTCTTTTATTTTCGACAACCACTACCCCGAATGACGATCGTGAATCTAGAATCAATGATGTTCTTCCCTAATGGGATGTCCTTACCCAATTGCTTCACGTACAGGCGATGTCATTTAAACCCAAATTGGATTCAAATGTCTGAAGTTCTAGAAGAACCCGACATATGCATGTGCCTTATTCTTTTACCTCCAGCAGTCATCATCTCAAATGACGATCGTGAAATCAGGAATTGGGGATGTTCTTCCCTAATTATTTCAGGTTCAAGCGATGCTTCTTGATTCCGATGGTATTCATCATCTAGTGATGCTTATTGCTCGACAATGTTCAAATAAGATGATGATTGAATCTCCAGTAAATGGGTGCTCTTCGTTGTTGTTTAAATTTGTAGGTGAATGCATGAGTTGACATCCAAGATGATATTTTGGTGCTTCTCAATGGTGACCAAACATGTCCAGTTATGTGAGATGGCACAGGAAACGATGGGATTTCGTGATTGGTATGATGATCGGAGTATCCCGAAGGGGCTAGGATCGAAGGGGGTCGGAGGAGGAGGGGGTAGAAGGAGGTGGAGACGGCGGAGGAGGGGGCCTGAGAAGGTGGTGGAGGAGGAAGAAGAGAAACGAGAAGGATGCTCGAAGAAACATACTACCCTATCAATTCAATTAATTACGTTTGTGTCACAATAGTTAACGTCCATTTGGATGCGGATTGATGACAACTAACACAAAGGACACAAGTGACAACTACAAAAGAAGCCAGGCACAATTGGTATTTCAAAAAAGGGAGGGGCATAACTGATATTGCAATATCTCAGGAGGGCACAACTGATAAAAACCCTTATTTAAACGTATGTTTTCTTAATGGCTAATGGATCCAGGTCTAGTTGATCGTTCTTTATCGTTATTGCAAGGAGACCATCAATTGTGATGTGTATGGGAAGGTATTATCGGTATTTTCTACTTGATATACATGATCTTTTTTATACATTACAATACATAGCATGTTGTCTTTTTTTTTTGGGGGGGGTGTCTCGAGATGGTTAAGTTGCACATATCGAGATACCACCTTGCGACATATCCCACATGCAATGTTGGTACAGCATATACATAGACTGGGGCTTTTCAGTATCATGTGGTTGGAGTTTATTTTCTTGTATTGACACCTTAGTGAAGAGGTGAAGACCATAGACGTGCATTTCATATGAGACATGGTCATTTATTTTTGGGTTGAAGGTGTATGGCAATCTTGTCATTGTGAAGACTCCCGCACCTGGTCGAGTTGGACAAGCGATAGGCTTCCTGGAGTTCGGCTAAGAAAACTAAAAATTATTGTGCACGAATTAAAATAACGTGGTTAGCAGAATATTTTGCAGTGCTTGAGAATGCAAATGATACGAGAGTCCTTCACTTTGAGCATGCCTACATATTACGAGAGGCGCCATAATTTTAAACAAGTCTGGGAATAAAGTTTCATTAATTTACTTGCCATAACTTGCGGATTTCGGGTCGTGTGATCGATATAATTAACTCCATTTTTTCCCTGAACGTGTTCTATTTGCATATTTACAGTTCATAGACCTTAAACACCGAACGTGGAAACATAGACTTAAACTCGGAGATCCGCATTCCCGAAGAAAAGAACTATTTTTTCCGGAAAAGGAGTGGGTAAAAATACTACCTGCAAAGGCATGAATCCTTGCGCGACAGAAATCGAACCATAACGCCCCGCCAATCGATTTGGCGACAGCGGGGAGGAAAGACGGTCGGTGTGTGGTGAATAAACGGAGCGATGGTCGGAAGGTGGGTAGTGAGGGTACCTTGAACTTCTCAAGCTGCGATTGAGTGACCTTGGAGATGGATGGCTTGAAATCGGGATCGAGGAGCGGCGTCGAAGCGAGCGCCGCTTCCCTCCTCTTTTCCGCCTCGGCGTCCATGTTGCCGTGCGCGCGCGTCGTGGGTGGAAGATAGCCGTCGATTTCCGTCCGAGTCGGCGGTGCGTTCGGCGCTGTCACTTATGCTTTCCTTTTCTAATCCTTATTCAGCTTTCTAAATATTCAAGAATTTTCGCTCAAATCCGATATAATTATTATTTTATCTTAACCGGTCTTCTTTTAAGTGGGAAAGTTACATAAGTTACAAAATACATTTGATCATCAAGATAAACAAACAAATGATATCGGATTTGAGCAACATTGGATGGATACATAAAACATTAATCAAGGATTCAATCTATGTGGTTGGATTTTTTAATCGATTTTGATAAAATAAAAAGGCATTGCAGCACCTCTCTTTTTAACCGAAGTTAAACCTTTAGTCTTTGAAATTATACCATGGTCTATTTAATCTTCCTTTGCTCCAAGGAGTCGAGGCACTGCCCATGTTGTCATTACAAAAACTAAAATGTGGTATAAATGCAAAAAGAAAATCAACTAAAAATAGTGTTGTATTCTTTTTATCCTCCCTTACCTCCATTCCCTCTCCATTCTCATTCTAGATCTTCATGAATTCATTCAAGTCAATCACGAGGTGCTTGTTGAAGCTATTGGTTTCTCATTCGGAGCTCTTAACTAAGGTTTTAAAAAATCGAAGCAAACTAGTTAGGTTCAAATGGTTAAATCAAGAATATGAGGAAAAATGGTCTGATCAATTGATTTTTATTCAGAAAATAAAAACTGATCAAAATCATGTTGAATATCTTGACCCAATTAAATCAATTGAATTAAATCATTGTTCAACTATCTATTTTTTGATAAAAAAATCCAATTATTTAGTAAAATATAAATTCTTAAAATTTATTTATTAATCTAGTTTCATTTTGACCCCTATTCTGGTATTCCTTTGCATTTTTTCCTCAAAAAGTTCTCAATGTAAGCCTCTTCCCCTTCTTAAGTTTTCATATAAAACATATAAAATGTTTCATCCTTTTGACTCCAATAGCAATATGTCAATCACCCAATATTGACTCCCCTTCCTTCTTTACAGGCATCGCCCCATCCCTTCCTACAATGTACATAGCTTTGTCCCCTTCCAACAGTATCAGATGATGTATCCATGTAAAGAAGAAGTTGTAATAGTTATACTATGAAAGCTATCTATCAATAACACCTGTCATCAATTAAATCTAGAATAGTTTTAAATTTATTAAATTGAGCTATGCCCTTTAGAGTTTTTACAAATGATATTTATACTCATAACATTTTTACAATTACACTTATGCCCCTATGTTATTATAAAATTCAAAATTTTCCATTTTGTTAGTGTAATACAACTATATAAGAGCACAAGTGCGGTGATAATGGGCCACTACTGTGAATTTTGTAAGAATATAACACATGTGTAATTGTAAAATAATATGGGTATGAGTATTATTAGAAATACTTGGGAGGACACAAGTGTAAAATTCTATTAAATATACGATGCATCAGTATTCATAATTATTTAAATGAAATATCAGTCTAACTCGGTTCAACCTGGTTGGATCATACGAACAAAACCAACAAATCAACAGTTTGATTTATTCAAATCTTTTTGAATTGTTGATGCCATCACTAATTCGATCGGTTTGTCCCATTGGTCCAATCATAAAAATCCAAAAATTGGTAACTGGTTGATTTGATGTCTGGTTTGGTTTCTAAAACCTTGCTTGAAATTGAGTTTGTCGTACGGATCTCGAATCCATTTGGTATGGCATTCATGGTTGATCGAGGCTAAAGCATGTCACCCCCTACACACATAGGTTTTGGCCTAATGTTCATCTATTTACGAAGACATGTGTGGTGGTTGTAACATTTCTTAATGTTATCGGGTCTTATTATTAAAGGATTCGATTTTAATTAACTAAATGATTGATCGAGCCGACAAACTCCAACCTGGTAGAAGTAACTCAAATTAAAATTAACTAATTTATTGTTATGTTGTTTAAAATTAATATTTCAAAATTAAAGAGTCAAACCAATACAATTAATTACGAAGTAGTTTGTTCTTACAAATCCAAACATTGTTTAATTATTTTCTAGTGTTAAGAAAATAATCCTATAGGTTAATTAAATGGATAGTGGCGAATCTTATTTAGTTTTCATCTAATTGAGTTGACTAAAACTCAAAATTGAATAAGATTGAATTCTTTGTTCAAAAAACTAAGAGGAGATAAGCATGGTTTTAGTTAGAGAAAATATAGGTAATCTGTTCTCTTCTATTTATGCGACGATATGTTAGTCTTAAAATGTTTTCAAAAATTTTAACTCCCTCTTTCTCCCTCTCCCCCCTTCCCCTAACACGCTCATCTCATGCCTTCGAATCATTGCTTTTAATGTTTTGTGCATTGTTGTACTCATTTGCACTCTATTTTACTTTTATTTATGTCATATTAATTCTTGATTAGATCTTATTTTTTATTTTTTTTTCGATCCCATTCCATGGCTTTAAATTATACAATATGAATCTCGATTCAATGCATATCCCCACTTATTTCGATTACTAAAATGTTTGGATCATTTTGTATGATTTTTTATTGATTGTATTTCTTGTATGGCAGCAAATCATGAGTGGATCGTGGTTTATTAAATCTCAAACAAAATAATGATGTTGATTTTGTATATATAGCAAGTCTTAAATGACATCTATGTACATAGATTTAGGTTGGATTTTTGGTTTGTAAATTCAATTGACCAATCCAAAATTTAGGAGTTAACAACGCTAACTTTGGACAGGAGAGCCCACAACGAGTCATTATGCAATAAATGTTATTGTTAATATCATTCTCTGATCTGAAATGAAGAATAATTAATTTTCATAATATGTCCCTTAGAACAATTAGGGTTATGTACCATGGTCATCTTAATGACCATGCAACTGTTAATTCAATTATTGAATCATAGAGGCCGACGCTTGGATGAATATCTAAAGAATTGGATTGAGGACTCATCAAGCACTGTCAGATGATTATTAACAGAGGATCTCCAACCTAAGAAGGAGATGGAAATCCTTTCTCTAAAGGATGGTATCTAACCGACCTCTTGATGCAGGTCATCTGCATATGAATAGAGATTCGGATGTGTTAAATAAGTTAGATCAAATAGTTGACTTAAAGAGATCGAGATAACCAAAGACCTATGTTGTATGTTGTCACGATATAGACACGCATCCTCTGACCGGAGACAGATATGTTACTATATATCTGAGTATGTACATTTGGCAGACCAATAGGTTGATGACCTAATCAAGGTCTATACACCGGCGCGTTGGTGTGCATGCAAGGGTATATGAGTAATAAGATCTCTCAAAGGGATCATATAGGTTCATTTACTGAACCGGAAGACATGAGCTCACTCATGAAATATCGAGAAGAATCAAATTTCGTGCACGGTCTTCTCGCTTTGGAAGCTTGACTGAATTTGTAGGCTTGATATATGCTTTTGGAAAGTATATGACCAACATCTAAGTATGATATATGCTTTTGGAGAGTATATGGTCAATACCGACTCCCAATGCTCAAATGAGAAACTTAATGATAAAACCATGAAGTAGACTGTGTAAAATTGATCTAGTACTTCGAGTTTATTATGGATCTATGAAATCTCGTAATTTTTTCTAAAATTTGGAGTATTTTTTACATCAAAAAAAATCAAATAATCACGTCATTATGTAGATCTCGTCGAGATATTTCCAACGAGCTCAAGAATACCCAATTCCAACATTCATAGCACAAGTTATCGATGTTTTAAATATAATAGTTGGGACTCATATATGGATCCGAACCAGATCCGAAATTGCACCCATTTTCACCTCTTCTTCTATAAATAGAACACGATAGGATGCCCCCTCAAAAGCCCTAGCCACCACCATCCTCCCCTCTCATTGGAGCACCACCACCTTGGCTAGTTTAGTCGCAGGAGTGCCGCCGTCGGCGTCGGAGAAGGAGCTCCGATCGAAGATCCGCGACCACCATCACGTAGGAAAGCTCGAGGTCACATTCGTACACGCATTCGCGCTACAATCGAAAGACGGAAATATCATTTCTGTGTGAGAGGAGATCCCGAGGGAACATCCTCGGAGGTAATGATGAATACCTCCCTCTTGTTGTTGGTTTCCACATATTTTGTCCACATATGTTTGACATACTTAGAGGTTGGCTATTCGTATTATATGATTCATATACCAATAACAATATCTTATTACCCTCCTTGTTACTAGTTTTCACACGACTCTCAATCCTATATGCTTGAACATACTTAGGTCTTTAGGTATTCTTATGTCAAGATTTGTAGATCTTAATGTAGGTGATCACATATTCATGCTCACGGTAACTGTTAGTTGTATATCTTGAAATACATAGGTAGTATGTTGGACTTGTGTTTTGTGCCTAGATGTTTTCCTCTCTTTTTATAAATTAGTTTGTGGAATTCATGTTGTTTCATGTACTGGTTTTCCAAAATGATACCCATTATCCAAGTATATAATTATGTCATGTTCATGAAACACAGGTGCTTCTTATGCGTGAGAATTTATACATCTTTAACCTCCATTACGCACTGCTTACATAGAAAGGAAATCCCGTGAAGAGTGTGATCTCTCTACTGATTGTCCAAGATGTTTGGAATATAGTTAATATTATATCTTTTCTTTTGGGATTTTCGAAACTATTGAAACGCCAACTCTCAGATATCTAATGTTAATTCTCAATTAAATGTTGTATTAATAATCACATTCATTATTATATTTATGTCATACTTATTGCTACAACACCAAAGCATGTAACCGTTGGTGTGATTGGTATTAATTTTTTTAACGTGTGATCATCTTTGAAGAACAATGAAACATGTTCAACAAGGTCTATGTGTCAAGGGAGATCAATCGTAGAAAATTTATAATGAAGAGCTCTTAGTTTTCAATAGAGACGTTTTTCATAAATTTACATGATCACAGTTGTTTTTCATAAATTTAACATGTGGTTGTGTTTGGTCAGGTAAATACTTTCGATGTTGTACATGATGTAATTTATCGAATTAATCAATCTTTACTATTTAGCCTACACGCAAGATTATGCTATGGATTTTGAGATAACCTATGATTGTGGGGTAATATTTTTATTGTCGGTTAAATTATAAATTACATGTGTTATCTTACATGTTACAATGACAAGCTCAATTATCTTATTGTTAGAGGCATTATGAAAGTGTGTGTTATTTTTGGAAGGGAACTTGCCCGACGGCCCTTACGGTCCGGCTCCTAAGAGACGATACAAGATTAATAAAATAGATTTTTTTGTTAACATAACATGAACAAAAGATATCTTTTAATATTTACGATGATGAAGGAATTAACTTCGATCCATATCGGAACTGCCCTAATAGAGCTGAGTCTCGACATTTGATATGTGGTGTGAACTATGATCACATACCAATCAGTGGATTAATAATATATATTTGTTTTGTGGATAAGATTCCACAATGGGAGAGTAATGAAGTTAGGTGTCTCAAGGGATTGGGCATGCACCCTTGGGCCTCGGGTAGATGCCATGAAGGTCGCGACCGCAACGGACGAGTTGGGTGATGTTGCACCTAGCAGCCCGGTTGTATCCGGAGTTGCTCGACGGAGTTGGAAGGTGGCAATGGTTGACGTTCTTGGTTTCACACTTACACACGATATTAGGACTCATAGTAGAATTGAGTGTGGCCACATCAAATTCTATTTCGAGTAATATTATTGTGAGAGGTGTTCCAGGATATGGTTTGAAGTTGGAGAATTCGAGGTTTAGACCTTTTCCTATTCTAGTTGGATAGAGATACTTAGAGGTTTATGCAAGATGACAAACAAGTTCCCGCGTAGCGAAGGCCTACGAGTCGCGTACTTACGTGTGCTAAAATAATACCAGAAATGATAAATGACCAGATGTCGGAAATCTTATACCGTTTGAACTCTAACCAACTTGTCGAAATATCAAGATCATTGTGGTAGTACTTAAAAGATTTTTTTTATAAATAAATAAAAATCAATGTGATCAAATGTAAATTAGAATGACTTGGTGTTCTTTCTAAATTTTTACAATACATGCATATGCCATTAAATAAAGTTGAGTATACATTCTTTTCTTACCCTTACATTAGTCATTATAGTGTTTGTCTTGTTATTGGGAAATTTCTCATAACGTTACCCTCGTGTGAACCCAACATGTGTACTTGAGCAGCAGCCGCCACAGTAGCGGTCTTTCGAGGAGATCATACCTTCTACGTCATACTTGCACCAAACAATGTGTGTTCTACTTAGAGTAACATTCTTACTTCTGCATTATTTTATGTTATTATTGAAAGATATTGTAGTGAGATATGGGGAGAGCTTTTTTACAAAATTTAAGATTATATGATGTATTTCATAGACTTGATGATTATTATCAATGATGATGGAAACTGCATTTTATTTTTTTATATTATTCTCCGATCGTTATATATATTTCAAATGTTGATCTAATGTGCAAAAGATAGTTTGCTGAGTATCATAGATCGTGGACGTATTTGGATCGTAGGTCCGACGCTCTCGTCCCGTCCGTTTCGATAGCCGGAGGGGCGGGACGTAACAGATGGTATCAGAACCCGATGCTCCATTCTATCTTTTACATATTAGATTATCAACGGGATTTGAAATATAAATATAACGATAAAGCCTTCTAATTTTGACATTAGTTAAGGGGAATAATTGCAGTTCTGTTTAATGAGTCCATTGTCCCTCCAACCATAGGAATAAATTCTGATATAATGATTCTGTAGGGAATCATGCCGTCTCGTGTTGACCCTGATGTTGCACAGTAGTTGACCTTACTAGTTCAGGCTGTGCGGGGTATACAACAACGTCAGGAGGTATTATAGTAAAGGCTCCTTCAGTAAGATAACTCCTCCTACCAGCACTCTCATGAGGAGGAGGGCGGTGTTCACCCTTCGGTGTCTCTGGACCCGGAAGGATCAGAGGACCTAGAGGCGTTACAAAAACATCAGACGATCTACGCAGCATATCAGAGGTCTAAAGTGCCACAATTCTTTGGCACCGGCACACCAGATGAGGCTGAGCTATGGATGGATCATGTATCTAAAGTGTTGAGGATGATTCATGCTCCTGAAGAATCTTGGCTTACATTTGTGTAGTTTTCATTAGCAGGTTGTGCTGAGCGTTGGTGGTACGCCACCAAGGAACATCTGGAGGATCCCATAATGTGGGAAATATTTCTTGACGAGTTCCGTAGCCAGTTCTACCCTGATCATTGGATTGAGGATCAGGGGAGGTTGTTTGCTGAGCTGAAGTAGGGGTCAATGACGACCAAGAATATCTCATTCGTTACACTGAACTCTCCCGCCACTCACCAGCGACCACTGCTTTCCTGGAAGAGAATTTGTAGAAATTTATCCAGGGATTGCGTGACAATGTGAAACACCAGATGTCTACCTTGGATTTCACCTCCATCAAGGAGGTAGCTACTAAGTCTACCAAGATGGAAGCAACTCAGAGTCGGCTTCATGGGGGTCCATCACATTTCCAACCACCTCAGTCTGGGAGATCTGCTCGCCGAGATTTCTACAGAGCTCGTAGAGAGCGTCGTTTCCACCCAGTGGCTACCACTCCTACCATTAGTAGATTTGCCCCTACACCTACTTTGAGGCAGGGCTTGGCGAGTCGCAATACTACTTCCTTCCGTTTTTCGACACACTCGCAGAGTCGCAAGACATGAGGTGCTAGCCATATCTTGGGAGGCTCCTTTTCTCAACCAGAAGATCGTAGGCGTTTCCACTGCGAACAATCGGGCAATTTCAAGTCCAATGTCCCTTACTTGTCAGTAGCTCAGGCACTCATCAACCAAGTGTACGACCAACTTTCTCACCCACACAATCACATGGGATCAGCTTCTCATCGTAGAGGTCAAGGCTTTCAACGTCCTCCACCACGACCAGCCTTCAGTGCTGCAGGTTCCAATGCTCCATCACACCCGCAAGGACAATTGAATGCAATCACATAGGAGCAGGCCCACACCTCAGGAGCTGTAGTACGAGGTATGATTTCAGTGCATGGTATATCCTTACATGCTTTATTTGATTCGGGAGCTACACACTCTTTTATAGCACATCGGTTAGTGCCCAAGTTAGATAAAGAGCCAGTCTGTGTTTCATCTCCTTGCTGCATCAAGGGCCCATGGGGGCAATTATTCATAGTGCGAGAAGCAGTGGAGAATGTAGCACTGTAGATCAACAGACACCTAATGCCCGCATATCTTTTACTCATTCAGTTAGAAGATTTTGATGTCATCTTAGTTATGGATTGGTTCGAGCAATATCACACATGCCTTGATTGCTTTGAGACGATGGTAGTGTTCCGTCTCCCAGGCATACCTACCTTTCAGTTTGATGGACGTACCTCAGATAGTGAGGTCTTATATGTATCTGCATTGAAGGCCCAACACTTGCTCGATCAGGGTTGCATAGGTTTTCTCGCCTATGTTGTGGAGTTACCCGTCGAAGATCATATGATTGAAGACGTCAAAATTGTACGAGTTTTTCCTGATGTATTTCCAGAGGAATTACCTGGACTACCGCCAGAGAGGGAGATCAAGTTCGAGATTACTTTGATACTCGACACGCAACTGATCTCCATTCCTCCATACCGAATGGCACCGACCGAATTCAGGGAGCTCAAAGTACAATTACAGTAGTTGTTGGAAAAGGAATTTATCCGCCTCAGTACATCACCTTGGGGAGCACCAGTCCTCTTCGTAAAGAAGAAGGATGGGTCTATGCGTTTATGCATCGACTACAAACAATTGAATAAAAGGATGGTAAAGAACCGTTATCCACTTCCACGAATAGATGATCTTTTCGATCAGTTGCAGGGTGCAGCGGTATTATCAAACATGACCTACGATCGGGTTATCATCAATTGAGAATTAAGGACACAGATGTGCTTAAATCTACTTTTCTCCCCAGATACGACCACTATGAGTTTGTGGTCATGCCGTTTGGACTCACGAACGCACCTGTCGCATTCATGGACATGATGAACAGAATCTTCCGTCCATACTTGGATCATTTTGTGGTGGTGTTCATTGATGATATCTTGATCTACTCACATGATGAACATGAGCATGAGCAACATCTTCATACTATTCTTGAGACACTCAGAGAACACAAGTTATATGCAAAATACATTAAGTGTGAGTTTTGGCTTAACAAGGTAGCTTTCCTCGATCATGCAATTTCAGGAGCAGGTGTGGTAGTTGTGACGCCCCGCCCCTCCGGCTACCGAAACCGATGAGACGGGAGCGTCGGACCTACGGTCCAAATACGCCCATGATCTATGATACTCACCAAACCATCTTATGCACATTAGATTGACATTTGAAATATAAATAACACTATGAGAATAATATGAAATGGAAATAAAATGCAACATCCATTCTGATTAATATTCATCAAGTCCATGTCCATGATATGAGATACATCAGAAAATCTCAAACTTTGTAGAAAAACTCTCCACATATCTTAATACAATGTCTCTCAGTAATAACATAAAATAAAGCGGAAGTAAATAAATTACTCTAAGTAGGACGCACCCTGTCTGATGCAAATATGACGAAGCAAAGTCTGATCTCCTCAAAGCCGCTACTATTGCGGCTGCTGCTCAGCTACACCTGTTGGGTTCACACAAGGGTAACGTTATGAGCAATTGCCCAGTAACGAGACAAATACTACAGTAACTCAGGTAGGAGGAAGCAAGGGATGTATGCTGAACTTATCTAAAAATGTAAGCATATAAGGTAGAAAGCGAGAAGGTCACCCAGCTATTCTAATTCACCTCGGATCATACAACAACTAACTTTATTTATTGATTTATTGATAATTGAGTACTACTATAGCGGTCTTGATATTTCAACAAGTTGGTTATGATCCATAATGGGTTGCAATTTCAGATTCCAGTATTCGATCATTGATCGTTATTCATATTATTTTAGCACACACGAGTACGCGACTCGCAGGCCTCCGCTAAGCGGGAACTTGGTATCCATCTTGAGTAAACCCTCAAGATCCTCTTTTCCATCATAAAAGGAATAAACCAAGACCTCATTCTCCAACTTCCAACCATATCCCGGAACACCTCTCACAATATCAATACTCGAAGTAGAATTCGATGCGGCCACATCGAATTTTAATTCGAGTATTAATATCGTGTATAAGTGCGAAACCAAGAATGCCAACCACGCCACCTGCCTACTCCGTCGAGCGACTCCGGATGCTACCGGGCTGCTAGGTGCAACGTGTCACCCAACTCGTCCGTTGGGGTCGCGACTTTCATGGCATCTACCCGAGGCCCAAGGGTACATGCCCAATCCCTTGAGGTGCCTAACTTCATCTACCCATTTCTCATGACATCTTACTCGTTGAATGATAACAATAGCTTAATCATGGCAGAAAGTCTACAATCGGGGTTATAATATTTATTTTAATATACTCGGATAGTGGAAGTTTATCATATAATTCCTTCTTTCTTGCCACTATTAATAAGATATGGACCTATTATGGAGTTCAACGAAGGATAACCATTCCTATTTATCTTTTTCATCCACCAGTTATAAATCATGTTTGGAGTTAATCATCCATTCACAACTTTACTGAAGTATTTGAAATTAAGATCATGACGTGGAACATAAGGTTTTAACGAAGTTGAAATAAGAAAGATACCAATGTCAGTGTTAAAATGGGGATATTATTATTAAACAATGTGTCAGAAAATAGTATGGATAATGACTTTGTTAGGATAGAATAAGTGTTCTTTAGTTTCAAGTCCGTTGACATTCTAAGCGGCAATCCAACATAAGACAGAATGCAGTTGAAGGTATTTAGTGGGTATACGTATGAATATCAAAAGCCACAAAACATGTGAAGCGCTTAGTTAACGTGAGATGTTCAATAAAGCCTCACCATTTAAAAGAATAAAGACAGTAACGTATCAGCACAACTCAAGTGCTGTTGCTAATCCTACGCACTAATATTTATTAATGCTGACCATTGATAAGTCTAGGAAAATATGTAACGCCTCATGCACATATTAATTATTAATTTCATGATTTTTAAAGAGTGAGAAAAATAAACGTTTCAGGCCTCATCAAAATTCAGTATGCTCCCCTAATTCAATAATGAATGTCGACATTACGTGTTAACACGAATTATATACATATATAGCTTTCCGTTTTTCTATTTGGTATTACTACAAACTATAAATATACAGATCCATTTTTATGCAAAATTTAGAAAAAAAAATAAGTATTAATAATGACCAAACTTACGTTCAATAGGTATAATATTAATCTAATAATAAGTTTTGTTGTATCTGAAATACTTGAAACATCTTATAGAAGAAAAAGAAACCATCACCCCCTAATTTGGATATGGTATTATCCTCTACAATATCAATTTTTTTCGAGTGATTGGTTTATGTAATATATATTTTTTGGTGTCTATATACTGAGTCCCAACGTATTCCAAATTTGCAATTCATACCATATGCCATCTGCTACTCTAAAACTATCAATCATATAAACGTGAGAATCGTGTACAAACTAGCAAACAAGGAGTGAAGGGGATCGTTGTTACAAGTATATAAATCATATCATAAAAAAATAAGGGCTCTGAACATGTTCAAGCATATGGGGACAAAACTGTATGAAATCAACAGTAAGAGGGAGGTATAACATCGTTACTAGTATATGAACCCGTCAAGAGAAAACCATGGCTCTAAGCATGTTCATATATACGGGGAAAAATATGTGAAATCCAACCGCAAGAGAGAGGTATTTTTCGTTACAAACACATAAGGCTATAGAGGTATCTTAGTGTATAGGAAAAATACGTGGAACCCAACAGCAAAAGGGGGTATTATCGTTACCTCCGAGGATGTTCCCTCGGGATCTCCTCTCACACGGAATGGTATTTCCGTCGCTCGATCGTAGTGCGGAGGCGTGCACCACGGTGACCTCGAGTTTTCCTACGTGATGGTGGTCGCGGATCTTCGATCGGAGTTCTTTCTCCGATGTCGACGACGGCCTTCCGATGACCAGACTGACCAAGATGGTGGTGCTCCAATGAGAGGGAAGGGTATGGTGGCTAGGGCTTTGGAGAGGGCAACCTATCATAGTATATTTATAGAAAGAGGGGTGTAAATGGATCAAGTTTCGGATCCGATTCGGATCCACATATGGATCTCGACCGTCCATCATAAAACATTGATATCTTGGGCTAGGAATGTCAGAATTTGATGTTCTTGGGCTCGTTGGAAAGATCTCGATGAAATCTACAAAGAGGCATGATTATTTGAATTTTTTGGATGTCTTAAATACTCCAGATTTTTGGAAAACGAAAATATGGGATTTTACAGTAGTTGATTCAGCCAAGATAGAAGCAATAATGTCCTGAGAGAAGCCCAAGACAGTTACAGAGATATGCAGTTTCTTAGGCCTCGCTGGTTACTACATACATTTTGTTAGAGGCTTCTCACAGCTAGTCCTACCACTTACTCGACTAACACAGAAAGATGTCCCCTTCAATTAGAGCGACAAGTGTGACCTGAGTTTTCGCACGTTAAAGGAGAGACTGACGAGTGCTCCGATCCTCACCCTTCCTTCAGGCACCTAGATTTTACGACATATATTGATGCATCGAAGGAGGATTTAGGAGCAGTGTTGATGCAACGTGGGCATGTCGTGGGCATATGCATCACGACGACTAAAGAACCATGAATGGAACTACCCTACTCATGACTTGGATTTGGCAGCTATAGTCTTCGCATTGAAGATATGGCGTCACTATCTATATGGAGTCACATTTGAGATTTTTACAGATCACAAGAGTCTCAAATATATCTTTGACCAGCGAGAGTTGAATATGAGGCAAAGACGATGGATGGAGCTGTTGAAAGATTATGATTGCACTATCTCTTACCATCCGGGTATGGAGAATGTAGTAAGCGGATGTTTTGAGTAGGAGAACACATACCGAGGGTACCACATCATGGCTACAGACTTGGGATATGCTCACAGCACTCAGTGAGTGGCACACATTTGATAGTACTACAAATGTCATAAGTGTACCTGCCAAGTATAGTGGACTATGGGTCAGGATTGTGCATGATCAGCAAACAGATCATAAATTACAAGACTTTTTCCATCGATACCTGAAGGAAGAGTTTGATGAATTCAGAGTATGTGAGTCCATCTTATGGAAGGGAGACCGTGTATGTGTTCCTGATGATGATGAGTTAAGGAGAGATATCCCAGATGAAGCTCACTGTTCTAGATTATCTATCCATCCAGGAAGCACCAAAATGTATAGAGACCTCCATCAGCACTTCTGGTGGGAGGGGATGAAGAAAGATGTTGCAGAACATGTTAGTCGTTGCCTTACGTGTCAATTGATGAAGGCAGAGCACAAGCATCCTCCTTGCTTGTTACAGTCACTTCCTATTATGTTGTGGAAATGGGAGAGTATCTCTATGGACTTCGTGACATCCTTACCTCGTACAGTAGGTGGATATGATGCTATTTGGGTTATTGTGGACCGGTTGACTAAGTCTGCACATTTCATTCCCGTGAACATGATACGTACTCTGGTGGAACTGGCCAAGTTATATATTAAACATGTTATTCGCTTGCATGGGATTCTCAAGGAGGTTGTATCTGATAGGGACTCTCGTTTCATGTCACATTATTGGGGAGAATTCGTGAAGTCCCTAAAAACTGAATTGTGTCTTAGTTTAGCATATCATCCACAGACGGATGGACAATCAGAAAGGACAATTCAGACTCTTGAAGATCTACTCCGAGCATGTGCCATTGAGTGACAAGGATCTTGGAAGGACCACCTTCATTTGGTGGAGTTTACTTATAACAATAGCTACAATGCTAGTATTGGCATGGCACCTTTCGAGGCATTGTATGGACAGAGATGCACCACTTCGTTATGTTGGCAGGAAGTGGGCGACAAAGACATTTATTCCACTCAGATAATTGAGGATACAACAAGAGACGTAGAAACAACTAGAAAGAAGTTATCGACTGCACAGAGCCGTCAGAAGAGTTATGTTGATCAGAGGCGCCGTGATCTAAATTTTGAGGTCAGATATTTCGTATTTCTTAAAGGTATCTCCAATGAAGGATATCCAAAGGTTTGGTGTCAAGGGTAAGCTAGCACCACGGTTCGTTGCCCTTTCGAAATTTTATCCCGTATTGGGAAGATAGCATACCGGGTAGCACTTCCCCCTCACTTGGCAAGCGTGCATGATGTATTCCATGTGTCAAACCTTCGGATGTATATTCGAGACCCTCGACATGTAATTAGCTATGAAGACCTCGCAATTGAACCAAATTTGTCTTTTCTTGAGACACCCGTACGAATTTTAGACCGGACAATCAAGAAGTTGCGACGGAATGACATCCCTTTGGCTAAGGTGTTGTGGCAAAGTCAAAACGTTGAGGAGGCTACATGGGAGCCTGAGGCAGGTATGCGACAGAAATACCCTTATCTTTTTGAAGGTATGATCACAAAATCCTATTACAATCTTCTTTAAGATTTTTATGAGTTTCGTCCTCTTTAAGAATTTTATGCCTGAATATATGTCACATTCAGAAACATATATGTTAAATCCTACGTCTCGAGGACGAGACATCCTTTAAGATTTTTATGATGTGAAATCCCGTATTTTTTTAAAGACTGGAGTATTTTTTACATCCAAAAAATTCAAATAATCATGCCATTACGTAGATCTCATCGAGATCTTTCCAACGAGCCCAAGAACCCACAATTCCGATATTCCTAGCTCAAGTTATCGATGTTTTAAGTTTAATAGTTGGGACCCATATATGGATCCGAACCAGATCCGAAATTACACCCATTTTCACCTCTTCTTCTACAAATAGAACATGATAGGATGCCCCCTCAAAAGCCCTAGCCACCACCACCCTTCCCTCTCATTGGAGCACCACCACCTTGGTTGGTTTAGTCACCGGAGGGCCACCGTCGACGTCGGAGAAGGAGCTCCGATTGAAGATCCACGATCACCATCACGTAGGAAAGCTCGAGGTCACCTTCGTACACGCATTTGCGCTACAATCGAAAAGATAGAAATATCATTTCTGTGTGATAGGAGATCCTGAGGAAACATCCTCGGAGGTAACGATGAATACCTCCCTCTTGTTGTTGGTTTCCACATATTTTGTCCACATATGTTTGAACATACTTAGAGGTTGGTTATTCGTTTTATATGATTCATATACCAATAACGATGTCTTATTACCCTCCTTGTTGCTTGTTTTCACACGACTCTCAATCCTATATGCTTGAACACACTTAGGTCTTTAGGTGTTCTTATGTCAAGATTTGTAGATCTTAATATATGTGATCACATATTCATGGTTACAGTAACTATTAGTTGTATATCTTAAATACATAGGTAGTATGTTGGACATGTGTTTTGTGCCTAGATGTTTTGCTCTCTTTATATAAATTAGTATGTGGAAGTCATGTTGTTTCATTTATCGGTTTTCCAAAACGATACCAATTATCCAAGTAGATAATTATGCCATGTTCATGAAACACAGGTACTTCTTATGCGTGAGAATTTATACATCTTTAACCTCCATCACGCACTGCTTACATAAAAAGGAAATCCCGTGAAGAGTGTGATCTCTCTATCGATTGTCCAAGATATTTGGAATATAGTTAATATTATATCTTTTCTTTTGGGATTTTTGAAACGATTGAAACGCCAACACTCATATATCTAATGTTAATTCTCAACTAAATGGTGTATTAATAATCACAATCATTATTATATTTATGTCATACTTATTACTACAGCACCAAAGCATGTAACCGTTGGTGTAAGGTATTAATTTTTTTAACGTGTGATCATCTTTGAAGAACAATGAAATAGATTCAACAAGGTCTATGTGTCAAGGGAGAGCAATCGTAGAAAATTTATAATGAAGAGATCTTAGTTTCCAATAGAGATGTTTTTTATAAATTTAACACGCAGTTGTGTTTGATCGGGTAAATATTTTGAAGTTGTATATGATGTAATTTATCGAATTAATCTATCATTACTATTTAGCCTACATGCAAGATTATGCTATGGATTTTGGAGATAACCTATGATTGTGGGGTAATATTTTTATCGTCGGGTAAATTATGAAGTACATGTGTTATCTTACATGTTAAAATGACAAGCTCAATTATCTTATTGTTAGAGGCATTATGAAAGTTGTGTTATTTTTGCAAGGGAACTTGCCTGACGACCCTTACGGTATGGCTCTTAAGAGACGATACAAGATTAATAAATAGGTTTTTTTGTTAAGATAATATGAACAAAAGATATCTTTTAATATTTACGATGATGAAGGAATTAACTTTGATCCATATTGGAACTGCCCTAATAGAGCTGAGTCTCGACATTTGTTATGTGGTGTGAACTATGATCACATACTTATCAGTGGATTAAAAAATATATTTTTTGTGGATAAGATTCAACAATGGGAGAGTAAATGGAGTTAGGTGTCTCAAGGGATTGGGCATGCACCCTTGGGTCCTTGGTAGATGTCATGAAGGTCGCGACTCCAACGGACGAGTAGGGTGACGTTGCACCTAGCAGCCCGATTGTATCCGGAGTCGCTCGACGGAGTTGGCAGGTGGCCATGGTTGACGTTCTTGATTTTTCACTTACACACGATATTAGGACTCAGAATAGAATTGGGTATGGCCGCATCAAATTCTATTTCGAGTAATATTATTGTGAGAGGTGTTCCAGGATATGGTTTGAAGTTGGAGAATTCGAGGTTTAGACCTTTTGCTGTTCTAGTTGGATAGAGATACTTGGAGGTTTATGCAAGATGACAAACAAGTTCCTACGTAGCGAAGGCCTACGAGTCGCGTACTTGCGTGTGCTAAAATAATACCAGAAATGATAAATGACCAGATATCGGAAATCTTATACCGTTTGAACTCTAATCAACTTGTCGAAATATAAAGATCATTGTGGTAGTACTTAAAAGATTTTTTTATAAATAAATAAAAATCAATGTGCTCGAATGTGAATTAGAATGATTTGGTGTTCAATCTAAATTTTTACAATACATGCATATGCCATTAAATAAAGTTGAGTATACATTCTTTTCTTACCCCTACATTAGCCATTATAGTGTTTTTCTCGTTACTGGGCAATTGCTCGTAAGTTTACTCTTGTGGGAACCCAACAGGTGTACCTGAGCAGCAACCGCCTCAGTAGCAGTCTTTCGAGGAGATCAGACCTTCTACGTCAGACTTGCACCAAACAGGGTGCGTTCTACTTAGAGTAACTTTTTTACGTCCGCATTATTTTATGTTATTATTGAGAGATATTGTAGTGAGATATGTGGAGAGCTTTTTATACAAAATTTAAGATTATATGATGTATTTCATGGACTTGATGATTATTATCAATGAGGATGGAAACTGCATTTTATTTTTTTATATTATTCTCCGATCGTTATATATATTTCAAATGTTGATCTAATGTGCACAAGATAGTTTGCTGAGTATCATAGATCGTGGACTTGGACCGTAGGTCCGACACTCTCGTCCCGTCCGTTTCGGTAGCCGGAGGGGCGGGGCGTAACAGGATCTTCCAGTATGCAGGATGTACATGTATTAAGAATACATGAGGGTGATGTGATCATAAACGATTGTATAACTATAACGCTTCCATTCCTAGGGAGTGATGAAATGTGTTTGGATTTTAGTGACTCCTCTCAGTAGAGAAGTGATATGATCTTGGTCCAAATATCGGACATTGATCTAAATGTGATTTAGATGCAATGAGGAGATTAGATTTGCGGTCTTGATTTAGTCAAGCATCTATGAGAGATCCGCAAGATCTAGATTTGAGATGTGATCTCAATATCCAAGTCACTATACGCGGAACAATACAATCGCCTTGTCCTTATCTCCAAGTATATGCGGAGAAAGTGCATTATCCTTTAAAGAGTTCAGGATAATTTCATTGTTGATATTATATATATCCGAGCATTGAGAAAATTGATAATTAAATGTGATTTAATTGTCATGAATAATATAAATCATATTATAAGGAAAGCTATCTTAGATAATTAAATGTGATTTACTTATCAAAGATAAGAATAATGTGAATATGATTTATATTATTTAGACACATGAGAATAGAGATCCAAGATGATTAAATGTGATTTAATTATCATGGATATGAATAATGTGGATAGCACTATCCATATTAATCATATATTATAAATGTGATTTATAATATATAATAGAGAGCAATTTGTAATTTATATTTGTTAATTAAATGTTGATGTGAATTTGATTCACATTGGACATAAATTAAAAATGTAATTTACATTTTATTTCGAATTGTGAATGTGATTTACAAATTTAAAATGGCATGATTGAAATATTTGCAAAATAAATTAGATTTATTTTTGTGAACAGTTTGCAACAAAGTTGTTGCAAATATTGGAGATATACTTGAGATATGGATTTTCATAAAATTGGAAGGAGCCACCTTGCCATATGAAGAGGGTGGACGGCCACCCTCTCCTTATAGAATGAGTGGTTGTCCCCCTTGATCTTATGCCTCCTTCCTGTTTCTCCGATGAAGATTGATTTAATATAAATCAAGTTTTATTCAATATATTTGATTTAATTAAATTAATTATTGTTATGTTTTTAGCAACAAGACCATAGTCATTAAAAGAAACAAAAAACAGTGTGAGCCATTGGATTTGTGTTGTCCATGGATTGAGATCCATGGATCCTAAAATATTATAAAAGGAGAGGCACCACATTTCCTCTTCTTTACACACAACACAAGTTGGAGACAACAACTCTCTCTCTCTCTCTCTCTCATTTTCTACACGTCATCTCTCTCTTGTGGCCGTCCACCATGGATCCCTAGAGAAAATCGCTCTCGCCGCATCGTCATCGTTATGCTGCCAGATTGTTTGCTCGTTAATTTTTGTCTCCTTCAGTGAGCCTCACTCATAAAGAATATATCGGATCTCATGTGACGAGATCGGAAGATTCGTCGTTTGGATCATCAACATGGATTGCGAGAAGCACGTGTTTCATCAACGCGCTCGCAAGCATCTCCTCTGTCAGATCAGACTTGAGATAAGAGGTCTATTCATTTAGAGACTCGATCACAACCATGCTTCAAGAGGTAACAATAATACTTGTTTGTGTTTTAGATGAAACAATCCGAGAAGTGTTCTTTGATCATGTGATTTCATCGCATGAAAAAAAATTAATTTCTGCTGCCTCGAATAAGTAATGCGACTAGTGATGAATCCCCATTCATCACTCTCTATTCTTTTATTTATCTAGATAATTTGGCAAAACACCATCTATATGATTGTAAATACAATAAGATACCAAAAGGCATGCATTTGTTAATATTCAATAATTAGCATGCATTTGTGCAAAAATAAAAGAATAAAGAAATAAAGAAAAAGAAGGAAATATTTAGAATAAATATTGAGTGACATGAACCCAAGAGAGGGCCCATCATGGACCTGATCGCCAAATAAAATAAGTAGAGAGAGATAGGACCACTCATCCTTGTACATATCCCTTATGTATATAAATAATTTATTTTCCCAAAACTAAAAATAAAAATATGTTTATATTATCTTGTATATATCTATAAAAATAAAACAAAATGCGAAAAATAAAATTAAAAACAAAATAATTTTCTCTCTACCTTGTACATACCATGTATATATGTATCTATTCATATTTATTTAATACTTGTAAATAATGAATAAAAATAAAATAAAAATTATTTTATAATCTAAATTTTATGTTGTATATAAATAAATACAAAATTAGAGTATTTGTATAAAAATAAATAAAATAAAAATTAAAACAAAATAAATAAATATTTTATATACGCATATAATATAATACAATGTATATACCTTAATTTATTTTTCAAAAATATAAATAAAAATAACTAAAAAATATTTTGAAAATAAATAAACATTTTTCATGTTGAAAATATTTTTAAATAAAATCATTTTTGATTTTTAAATTAATTTCTAAGTATTTTTGACCCTGGAATTTTGTGATTGGTCCATCGGGGACTGTTGACCTCGGTCAACTGCTCCCCCAGGACCACTTGTGCCCGGATATGGTTTTTACTCCACTTTCTCCAAATTCTCTTGACCGGATCTTGGCCCCTTTCGCCCCGATTTCTTCGCCCGACCTTCCCCTTGGATCCACGACCCTCGCAGATCCCTAGGGAAGGTTAGATCTTTCTTAGTTCGCGTGCCTGTGCCCATTCAACCTCGTCACATGTTTTTGCGTATAAAACCTCCCACTCGATTCTGAGCTCAGTAGCTCGCGCCTCACACCTCCCTTCTGCCCTAGAAACCTTCCCCTTGGTGACAACATTCGGAAGCGCCCTTTGGTGGTCGAAGAGAGTGCCTATAGCCGAAGCTCAAAGCACGTGGCCGGAGCGCTGCCATGTTTGTGTCTCCCCCTGTCGTAGCGTGGTCGAGGCGAAGACCCCCATCGACGTGACCCCGTGGAGCTAAGGATCGTTCTAGGATCATCAGGTATACCTCTCTTCATCCCTAGCTCCGATTTTATCAAATCTTTCATTTGTTCCTCCGTCGTCTCCGACCCGACGGTCGGAGCTCCATCAGACCCATCTCCCCGTTCCGATCGCTCCCCTTATCCACGATCACCCCCTATTGCAGCCTAATCACCCCGATCTTGGCTATTCGAGCCAATATTGGGTTAGGTTCCTTCCGCCGCCTTCGCCGGAACCTCCCCTCGCCGTTCCTCATCGCTTCTCTTTAGTGTTATCCAAATAACTCGGCCGGAGCAAGCCTCCGAGAAGGAGATTTCACCCCGCAGGTCGCGTTGCGCGTGGAGACCCCCCAGAGCACTTCAGCCACCTTCGCCGGAGCCAACCCAGGTCACCACCACCTTCCTGAAGATCTGACCGGTGGATGCTCCATCAGCCACGGCCACCCGACGTGGAGGAGCGTCGCGAGTCGAAGCCCACCTTCTGATCGTTCATCGGACGCCCGGAGTTCCACTAGTTCTTCGGCGAACTTCACCAGAGAGGAGTTCGTCCAGCCGCCTCCTCTACCATCGGATCGCCCCTCTCCACCAGTTTTGATGTGAGCTGTCCGCAGCCCGTGTCTGACAGGTTGTTAGATCTGACATCTAACGGCCCCGTACGCCCCACGTTCGCCCTTTTGTTAGGACCATTGGATTCACCAGGAGTTAGCGTCTTCGCCGCACGTCGCCAGCCACTCAACGCCCGCCTCCTGTCACCCACGTGACCCGCACACTCCTGCCTGGGTAATTTTCTCCCTCTACCCTGCCTTTATTTTATTTGTCAATTAAGTCTGTAAAATAAAAGGTACTCTATGGACCATTTTGCACTATTAGCCCTGCAGTTTTTATAATTTGCGTTTCAGCCCTTCTTGTATGGTTGCACATGCATCGTCACGTGTATTTTTGGATATTTTCATGTATGCCCTTGGGTTTTCTAGGATGTTATGAAATGAATTTATAGTTTTGATATTTACATCCATACCCTTGTGCGTGGTTGATATGGACATGTGCTAAATTCATGCAAAAATTGTAGTAGGCCCCTGGGATTTTTATGCGTGTTATGATTTAGCCCCCAGAGGTTACTTTCTTTGCATCTAGGTCCCTGTGTGTTGTATGTGTTTGATTGGTTGAAATAAATATCAAACATGATCCAAACTTCATGAAATTTGGATACATGGCTCCTGCCACTATGTAAAAATTTTCTTTAATTTTTGGGCCCTTTTTGTTTTTTTGTTATTTTTAAAATTCAAAAACCTTAAAAATTGCTTCTGTCTAACTTTAAAAATCAATTAAAAATATTAGAAACCCTTTAAAAATCCAAAAAATATTGTGTACTTGTTTTGTTGTGTTTTTATTCTATCTAAGTTTTGTTTGATTTGGATATATAAAAACCTTAAAAATTGAAAAAACACTAAAAAACTTATAAAAATCATTAAAAATTCTTAAAAAATAAAAAATGCAATTTCAGTTTCTGTAGTTAGTATTTTTCTTATAGTTTTTCATAAAATTGTTGGTTGGATTTTATAGGCTATTTAGATATTTTTAAATGGCCTTTTGATTCTGCCTGCACAGTACCTTTGATTTTTCATCTTGTTTCATTTATATAAAATCAAATAAAAATCAAAAAAATCCAAGAAAAATACCTGAATATTTGTAAAATCCAAAAACATTTTTATTTGAATTTGCTTACTTGTTTTGGTGTGTTAAATAATTGTTGGTTTGTGCCTTTTTTATTCCCTTTATTCATTTTCTTAATAATTAAAAAATACAAAAAAATAAAAACTTAAAAGTCCATCAAAAATACTCATCTTTGATTTCTGACTACTTCGTAGCCATCGCATTCCGTGCTCCTTGTGTTCGACCCTGGTAGCTATACTAGGTAAAATAAAATAGCGAGACCGCTGTTTTTGCCTTATTTGCTTGATTTATATTTGGTGGTCTTTCTTTTTCTTGATTGAGTCCGGCCCGAGAGGTGAGGTCGCAACGACCATTGATACCTCTTTACCTTAGTTGCTCGGGTCGCTCATAAGAATGGCGCCATTGCCGGGGAGCACGACTTAGTAGTCGGTTTTTATTTTCGGTTTTTTGTCTTTACTTGCAATTTCTAGCATTTATTTCAGTCATTTTTCTCACATGTTTTTAATAATATGTGGGATGACACACTTCCGTTTGATTTTCTTGCGAGGGCCTGAGGACCGAGGCGGCTTTCTTCGGGAAGCCGACGCAACCGCGGGATTCAGAGGCAGCTTTTTTTCTGCATAGAGCCGCATGAGAGCGCGAGAGAGGAGAACAAGAGATTGGGAGCGTAGAATAGCCGTAGAATAGCTGCAAAGTAGTTTTATTCTCAACATTACTTTATGGTAATAATACAGGGACATACTCAGACTCAGAGACTCTTGGTGTTTATCGGGCTTTGTTTCGCCGAGCACCGGCGTGCTCGGGGGACCTCACCGCAGTTTTCGCCAGTTTTGTTTTTACCGTTTATTTACTACTTATCTGATTTTCGAGGATTTAGCCTTAGCCTTATGATTTTATCTGATTGTGACGTAATTAATTAAGGCCAAACCCTAATTATCTGCCTGTACTTATAGATCGATAATTGGACCTAATTAATTAAATCACAAAGAAAAAGTCGGCTTAATTAGGCTCGAGTCCACGTGCCGTGAGGAGTCACATACAACGCGTGCAGGATCCGTTGTGGCGGACACCGAGTGGCTCCCAAGATCGACTCCGAACTTAGCTTGATTACACGACTACCATGCTTCTCGTGTAGAACTGCTTCGTCTAAGGTCGTTTTCCTCGTGCATCATATAGGTAGTTTTATTTAAGTATTTACTTTTATGCACAGATCACCCTACATGTAGAGAGTTGGAGTCAGGTACGCATTTCTTACTCTGCATGCATCATTTTGTTTGATCGCGCATCGACTTTTTCGCCTTCTCCCCCAGTTTTTGGACTTACAATAATCAAGAGAACCGAAAAATTTGTTAGCCGTTGGTTGCTGGAAAAATATCTAAAAAATAAAAACTATAAAATTGGGACTGTTAAACACACTTGACTCTAAAAGACATCTCACCTAAAAATCTGTCTTGGGAGAGTAACCCCTTATTGTTTGGTTTGGATGAGCGAGAGAGTGACCCGCACACTAGGCTAGAGCCACATCCGATTTCCGAGCAGACTACTGGTCTTTTATATGGGATAGTCTGTTGGGAGTATTGGATTCCTATTGGCTCGCTTAATCGCTCTGAAAGACTGATTTGATCACCTAATAAAAATTGACAAGATAATTGACTGAACCATTACGATCTTCAGATCAGTGTTGAGTAGGTGAATCGGGGGTTTGCTTTCTCATCTTGTGTGTTTCCAGATCTCATCCGCATTCACTCGCCAGATCGAGATGATGGGCAGGAGGCCCCTTAGGCAGCCTTTGGCTACACCGCTTTACAACACTCCAGCTCGCTCATCTAGGTTGGTTCGTGAGAGCCGAGACCTGCTCTCCAAACCGAGTTCGATTCCACCATGTTCCCCCTTGACCACCCTTCTACTACCAGTTCTGAGGTACCAGTGCCTGATCAGAGAGAGCAACAGTCAGTTGATTTATCGGTACTTGAGTTTGGGTCTTTTGCCTTTGCAGAGGCTATGGCCAACAGTGAGGACTACACCGATGGCCCCAGACTAGAGCAGACATATATGTTGGACTAGGGTGCGATCAACAACACTCTGTTAGCCTCCCTGGAGACGATGCAAAGACAGATTTGAGATCAGGGAGCTTTCATGGTTGAGATGTGCAGAGAGATGGAGAGACTGAGAGCAGACAGAGATTAGCCGAGAGCCGACGGAGAGAGAGACATTCCAGACAGAGACCGGCCTGAGGAGCCAGTCCAGCCAGCACCAGCACGACCGATACGGGAGTTGCACAACCCCAGATCAACGCTCACACACAGATGGATCGTGCTGCCAGCGATTGTGGGGGACTTCAAGTCCCCCCAGACGATTCAGCTTCTTCCCCGCTTCCATGGGCTCGCGACTGAGGAGCCACACCTCCATCTCTAGGAGTTCGAGATGATTTGCAGCACTATCCATGATCGGTATGTGGATGAGGACACTATCTGGATGATCGCCTTTCCGTTCTCCCTTGTAGACAGAGCAACCAACTGGCTGAAGCATCTAGGGACATTTGTTACCACATGGGAGCAACTCCGAACCGAGTACTTGAACAAGTACTATCCACTCGATTGGACGAATGCAGCCAGGTCCTTGATCATCAACTTCTCCATGCTCCCCAATGAACAATTCCACGAGGCATGGCAGAGGTTCTGAGAGCTCACTGACCGGTGCCCCCATCATGACATTTCAAAGCCCAACCTTGTTCAGAGCTTTTTCTGCGGGCTTACACCGGAGCTGCAGGGGTTAGTGAATGCATCCTGTGGAGGCTCGTATTTCGCTAAGGATGAGGATCAGGTCTGGGCCATCTACGAGGAGATGGTCGAGAACTACATGGTGATGTCTCAGACCCACCTCTACACTCCGGGGAGACCCCAGCCACAAGCCGTGTCATATCAGAGGATAACACGGGTCGATGCCGGTCCTTCTACTTCGTCAGCGGCAGCAACATAGGCAGAGTCGACAACCGCCGACGTGGGCATCATCAGCGAGAAGCTGGACTGGATCGAGTTGATGGAGAAGAAGCAGTGCCAGGGCATGACGTAGATCGATCAGATGGCACAGACGCTGAGTGACTTGAAGACACAGATCATGTGTCTCCAGGAGGCACAGACGGATCCTCAGCCCCGTCTCAGGTCACGGGTAGACACCGGCATCAACAACAGCAGTTCGGCCCAGCCCTCCGCCCAATACCGACATGTTCACCTTGTTCAGGCAGAGCCATACCAGCCGCAGCAGCAGTAGTACGTCCAATCACCACCATCTCAGGACAACCAGATGGTGGTGTATCAGCCGGACCAGCCCCTAGCAGTACTCCCCCCATCCACTTACGAGCAAGAGCTATTGATGGATGTCAACGGGATATGGTATGATCGACCCCAGCCTGGGATCCGACGAGACCATCCCGAATTCCGTCGGACGACCGGAGGTACCGGTTCCCAGCAACAGCCTCCAGTTCGGGGTGGCCAGTATAGCCAGCAGCGAGAGCAGCACCAACAGCCCCAGTTCCCATCACAGCAGCATGCCCATCCATACCAGCCGGGAGAGCAGCATGGTCCTCGTCCCTATCAGTAGGGACAGTCGTGGAGGTAGCAGCAGCCTCGGCAGTATCACTCGCAGTACCCCTCTCACCCTCCTCCACAACAGCAGCCTCAGTTTCAGAGAGGCTACCTGTCAGGTTCTCATGGGCCCACCTATGGGAACCCCGCCTTGGATGACTTAGCCCGCCTCATGACCGAGCATCAAGCCACCTTCCGACGGGAGATGGACGAATTTCGATAGGAGATGAGGGAGATTGTGAGAGGGAAGGCCGCCATTCCTGCCCAGATCGAGCTGAATCCGAACAACCTGAGGAGGAAGTCTGAGCAGGTAGAGTTCACTGAGATTACCACTCCTAGTGCTTCACTTGGTGATGTTACTACATACATGTTTGATGCTGATTTTGTTACACTTAGGAGCGGTAGGATGCTAGCATGCGACACCTCGTGTGAGCGACGACCCCAAGCAACCCCAAGAGCGCTAGATGAGGAGGAGAGCAGTGTTGATGCCGCTAGAGACTATGTTGATGACGTTGGTGTTGACACCACCAAGGACGTTGATCCAGTCGACGGTACTAAGGCCGTCGCTTCACCAGATAGAGTAGGTGGTACTGATGCCACCATTATTGCTGAGCCAGAGCTGTTGGACATGCGAGCCCATGGCGAGCCATTATGCAATAAATGTTATTGGTACTGATGCCACCATTGGTACTGATGCCGCTATTCCAGATGCTGAGGGTGGTGTTGAGGCCACCATTACCACTTCTTCTCTTGTTGCTTTTCATTCAGTTCATGTATCTTAGGACGATTCTGTGAATAAAGGAAAGGGTTTATTATTTGTGAATCCATCTGTGTTGATTGATGATTTATGTATGGATTCTACTTTGCCTGAGCAGCATAGACCCGATCCTAGTCCTTCATCTGAGAAGGACCCAGCCGCCCCTTTCCTCAAGCACTCCACTTGGCTAAGGGGACGAAAAAAGATCCAAAAAAGTCACACCAGCTAGAGTTCAACCAGGAGATGATGGACCGATTTCACATTCAGCTGACTCTACAGGAGGCCTTGGAGCACATCCCTCTCTTCCAGAGATCCCTCCGAGACAGGACCACCATTCGGAGGAAGAGGAGGAACCACCAGTCTGAGATCCATATTCTCACTCGTGCCACTTGCTTCGCCATCCAGAACCGTCTGCCAGCCAAGAGGCCAGATGCAGGAGCCCCGTATGTCAGATGCCATATTCATGAGCAGAGGTTGGATCGGTCTCTATTAGACATCGATTCTTCGATTAACCTACTTCCGGCAGCCTTACTCGACCGCTTTGAGTTTGGCCCTCTTAGACAGAGCAGGACGATCTTTCAGTTTGCTGATCAATCTGTCAAGAGGCCGAAGGAGTTACTGAAGGACGTTGTCGTCACGATTCAGGGCCTACAATTCCCCGTGGACTTCGTAGTGTTGGACATGGAGATCCCTAAGTTTGTGACCGATACCACCATCATTCTAGGACGCCCGTTCTTGGCCACAGCCAAGGCCGTGTCCGACCATGATAGTGGGAACGTATACTTTTGCATCGAGGGAGAGAGTATACAAATAGAGACGATCGAGGAGACTAGAGCCAGAGATTCAGCTTGCTCAGAGCCGCCTTCAGATTCAGAGCAGATGACAGAGGCAGAGCGAGACATCCACCAGGACTGTGATTTTGTGATTACAGATGATGAGGAAATTTTGGTCCGATCCAGTTTCACGATCCATTCTCTCACCTTCAGAGTCCACTGATGCCTAGATGCCAGTAGAGGAGAGCTTGGAGAGTGCATTCCTGGTCCATGATATATTTCAGGCAGCAGAGCCGGTTCCCGATCGCGAGGCAGTTGATTGTTTTGATACCGATTCAGATCCCTCGGAGTCAGACATAGATTAGACATAGTTTGATGATAGGATTCCTTGTCTGATTTCCCCATAGCCTACAACTAGGGTAGAGACTGATTCCATTCAGAGCAGAGACACATCAACAGAGTAGTCTTTACAAGATGCAGATTTTCAGCGAGAGTTCTCATTTTCCCATACATATTTGGTCGCGTTTACTTAGACATTTCAGAGGCCAGATCTACCAGCTCCCAATTTCCAGAGTGGAAGACCTTGCCGCAGTCGCGGGAGTATAGGTTCCTTCCGGGTGAGCATGAGATGCACCTAGTCATTATCTCAATGGATTTGACTGGAGGGCAAGAATCTCGTCTGATGGGGGTTCTTGAAAAGAACCGCAAGGTGATAGGATGGAGCGTAGCTGATCTCCAGGGGATAAGTTCGGCCCTGTGCTCCTACCATATCTATCTCGAGGAGGACGCGAAGCCCTCACATGAGTTCCAGCGGCGGCTGAACCCGAACCTTCGAGATGTTGTCATGATGGAAATCTCGAAATGGTGGAGCGCCGATTTTATCTACCACATCTCCGACTCCAAGTGGGTCAGTCCATTACATGTGGTGCCCAAGAAGACGGGCATCATTATAGTTGTGAGTGAGTCTGGAGAGGAGATCGCTACCCGGGTACCCCCATCTTGGAGTTCTGTGTGGACTACAGACGATTGAATCAGGCCACCAAGAAGGATCATTTCCCGCTGCCTTTTATTGATCAGATTATAGAGAGGCTAGTAGGGAAGAGTCACTACTGCTTTTTGGACGGGTACTCCATATACAATCAGGTGGCGATTGTGCGAGAGGACCAGGACAAGACCACATTCACCTGTCCCTTCGGGACATATGCTTTCAGACGCATGCCCTTTGGTCTATGCAACGCTCCATTCCAGAGGTGTATGCTGTCCATCTTTTTGGACATGGTGGGTGAGTGCTTGGAGGTCTTCATGGACGACTTTTCGGTCTACGGTGATGGGTTTGATGCTTGTCTTGAGTGCCTAGACCGCGTCCTACAGTGATGCATTGAGGTCGACCTTGTATTGTCTTGGGAGAAGAGTCACTTCATGGTGACTCAAGGGACAATGCTTGGCCATATCATCTCCAACAGGGGCATGGAGGTTGATCCGGCCAAGGTGGATATCATTAGAAAACTCAATCCACCGTCTAATTTGCGACAGTTACAGTCTTTTCTGGGGCACGTCGGTTTCTACCGACGATTCATTTATGATTTCAGCAGGATTGCCCGACTGTTGACTGATTTGCTGACCAAGGACACCGAGTTCATAGTTGATGATAAGTGCCTTCGTCATTTGAGACTCTCAAGAGTCTAGTTGTTGAGGCTCATGTCCTCCAACCGCCTAATTGGTCTCCCCCATTCGAGATCATGACGGATGCCTCCGATTTTTCTGTGGGGGCCGTGCTAGGACAAAGAAAGGATGGATTACCTTTTGCCATTCACTACGCTAACCGTACATTGGATGCCGTACAACGGAACTATACGGTCACAGAGAAGGAGATGCTAGCCGTAGTTTTTGCCCTGGATAAGTTCATATCATACATCATTGGATCTAGAGTGACTATTTACATGATCATACCGCCATCAGGTACCTCATGGAAAAGAAGGATGCCAAAGCGAGATTGACTAAATGGATCCTTCTACTCCATGAGTTTGATATTGAGATTAAGGATAAGCCTGAAGTCAAGAATGTGGTGGCAGATCATCTCTTCCGATTTGAACATCTTGAGAATTCTGAGCAGATTGACCCTATTTGTGAGACCTTCACAGATGAGGCGATCCTTGCTATCGCCTCACTCCCGTGGTACACTGACATTGTGAACTATCTTATCGCCAAGAAAGTTCCACAAGGTTGTCCTAGGCAGAGACTTGAGACCTTCCTAGTGAAGACCAAGTCTTACCATTGGGAGGATCCCATCCTTTACCATGAGGGAGGGTATAGTATCTCGCGATGGTGCATTCCTCAAGAGGAGCACCATAGCGTCCTCACCTACTGCCACAAGCTGGAGGTAGGACATCACTCTAGGAGGAGAACGACACAGAAAGTGCTCCAATCTGGCTTATGGTGGCCTACTCTCTTCAAGGATTCTGATAAATTCGTGAAGAGATGTACTCACTGTCAGAAGATGGGCACTTGTGGACAGTGTGATATGATGCCGATGCAGCCCATTCACTTCTGTGAGGTTTTTGATGCATGGGACATCGATTTCATGGGTTCATTCCCTAAGAGCCAGGGATTCGAGTACATTCTGTTAGCAGTGGATTATGTGAGTCGTTGGGTTGAGTCCATCCTCGTTCGAACCGCGAATGCTAAGACTGTATGCCGATTTTTGAGGTACAATATCATTTTACGATTCGGGGTATCTCGAGTGTTGATTTCTGACGGGGGGTCTCATTTCGTCAACGACAAGGTAAAGGTCCTTGCTAGCGAGTTCAACATAAACCATCGAGTAGCCAGTCCATACCACCCTCAAACCAATGGTCTTGCTAAGTATCGAACAAGGAGATCAAGACTATATTGCAGAAGGTCTTCCGCCCTGACCGAAAGGATTGGTCACAGCTTTTGGACTCGGTCTTTGTGGGCATATAGGACGTCCATCAAGACTCCTTTGGGTACATCTCCCTTTTGCCTCGTTTATGGCAAGCCCTGCCATCTACCTGTTGAGCTGAGACATAAGTCACTTTAATCTGTTACAGAGATACTTTTGGATCCAGTGAGTATAGGAGAACAGAGAAGGGCAGAATTGGCAGCCCTGGAGGAGCTTAGAGATGAAGCCTTTTCGAGCAGCCTACATTATAAGGAGAGAGTGAAGGAGTGGCATGATTCTCATATCAGCCACAAGCAGTTTGAGTCAGATTAGAGAGTATGGTTGTTTGATGCCAGGTTTCGATTATTTGCAGGGAAGTTAGAGAGCAAGTGGAAGGGACCATACCTGGTCTGAAAGGTACATGACAATGGAAGCATTGATATATCTGAGTTGTCTTCTGATGCTACCTCTCGTGTTAACAGGCAGCGGCTCAAACCATATCTAGATCATGAGCCGCTGGTCGTTGACGTCGCCCCTATTCATTTTGCGTGAGATGTGGTCTTTGACTCACATCTATAGCATCTCACGCCTGATTATCATTGTCTTCCACCTTGTATAGATCCAGTTGTCCATATCACTCCATTCTTTAGTTTCGCACCCCATCTTTATCTTATGATTTTGTTATACTTAGGGTCTACTTTACCCTAAGTATAGGGGGTGTAGGACTCTTGGGTATTCTATTGATTCTTTCTACCTCTGTTTTGCTGCCTATACTTAGGGATATTTTACCCTAAGTATAGGGGAGGTAGACCCTGTACATTCTCCCACTCGGATTCCCTTCATGTACAACTTTCTATACGTAGGATTACTTGATCCTAAGTATAGGGGGAAACACCGAGTCCTCTTCATTCTATTCTTTGATTCGTCGTTGTAGTATACTATTCCTTTTCACTTCCCTATACTAAGCACGAGTTATGTCTTCTTCATCGCTCTTAACTCACTCTGAGGACATCGTTCGAGCTAAGTATAGGGGGGTGTCGTATATATATTTCATATATACTTTAGCCATAACTCGTACTTTGTGTGAGTGTGTTAATAAATAAAATGGCTAAAATCTGTAAAAAAATCCATAGAAATTCCTTGTACATAAAATTCTTATTGCACATACATAGCTATTTATAAAAATTATTTTTTTAAAAATGTTTGTAAAAATGATTTGTGTAAATGGTTTGTAAATATTTTGATATCAAAATTATGTATATAGTACAGATTTTTGTAAAATGTTTGAAAAACAAAAAGTTTGCAAAAACCTTGTGTAAATATGTGTAAATATTTTGCAAAACTTTGCATTCATGTATACATCCATGTTTTCAAACATTTTTCAAAAAATTTGCACATTTTCAAAAATCTTGTAAAAATGACATATTTGTAAATATGTGTACAGTTTTTCTGAATCTTGGTTGACATTTAAACTGACCTGGAATTAAATTGGAAAATGGAGCTTGGTTAAGACCTTAATCCACCTAATTCTAAGAGGAACCTTGTAGGGCTTAGGATTAAGACTTTTCAGGTCCATTTGGGACTTAATTCTTTGAGTCCACTAGGCTATGAGCATATGTCTTCTTAACGAGCCTAAGTAGAACACTTAACAATGCACACATGACTAGATTTCTGATAGTCTATATCGTCACTTGGCTCTACACATTTACAGATCCCACCCCAGTCTCTGTCAGAACGACAATGGCTTTACTTGCACCAGCACATTACACATAGCTCTCCACGGATGAGGTGGTGAGGAGGCAGTTTCCTTTGGCTTGGGGAAGCATATGAGGGTAGTACTTCTAGGCGGAACCTCTCTTCTTCTTATAGTGAAGGAAGTGCGTCTCAACTTGGTCTGGTGGTGATGAAGTCTAAAGACATGAGTTGTGGGTTACAATAAAGCTTCAAAAGCGGGATAGTCTACTGGCTCAAGAGGAAAAACTCCTTATGTAAATATGTTGCACCATGTAGATATGTTGTACATATGCACATCAAAAAAATGTGCAAAGAAAGAAAAACTCCAAAAAAGTGGTAGGTCTGATTGAAAATAAAATACCCACCGGAGTGTATATAGTCAAATAAAGCAAAGCTTATGTTACACATGACCATCTCATGAAGCTTGCAGCGGGAGACTCAACTACACTAGTTGGGCTCCCAAGGATACATGGCTACACTAGTCATGGTCCATTCTCTTCTTCCTCCTCTTCTTAAGACGGTTGCACTTGAACTTAGAAGGGAATACCCCGCTCCTCGAGGAAAGAGTTGCTAGACTGAGGCATTAGAGTTACAATGTTAAGGGGGTTGTCGCTTTTTTCATTTCTGAGGTGGGGAGATACATATCACTTACATAGTACAAGGAAAGATTCATGGTTATTAGAGTTTGTGTATGTAGACTTGTTCTAATCTGGATTGTTGAGGAGTCTTGACTATAGACTGGTGGAACTTAGAGGCTGTTGAGTTTCAAGCTTAAGTCCAAATAAGGTTCCGACAAATTAATAATCCAAAGGTCCGACTGAGCTCCATATTTCAATTTAATGAAGGAAATTTTAATAATCAACCTTGGTTTCCATTCTTTTTCTTTTTCTTTCTCTTTTTCACTTCTTTTTCAAATAAGTGTTTGCTAAGGGACTGGCAAAAGTAAAGTATAGGGGGTGATGAATCCCCATTCATCACTCTTAATTATTTTATTTTAGCTAGATAATTTGGCAAAACACCATGTATATGATTGTAAATACAATAAGATACCAAAAGGCACGCATTTGTTAATATTCAATAATTAGCATGCATTTGTGCAAAAATAAAAGAATAAAGAAATAAAGAAAAAGAAGGAGAATAAATATTGAGTGACCTGAACCCAAGAGAGGGCCCAACATGGGCCTGATGGCCAAATAAAACAAGTAGAGAGAGATAAGACCACTCATCCTTGTACATATTCCTTATGTATATAAATAATTTATTTTCCCAAAAATAAAAATAAAAATGTGTTTATATTATATCGTATATATCTCTAAAAATAAAACAAAAATGCAAAAAATAAAATTAAAACAAAATGATTTTCTCTATCTACCTTGTACATACCATGTATATATGTATATATTCCTATTTATTTAATACTTGTAAATAATCAATAAAATAAATAAAAAATTATTTTATACTCTAAATTTTATGTTGTAAATAAATAAAATACAAAATTAGAGTATTTGTACAAAAATAAACAAAATAAAAATTAAAACAAAAATAAATAAATATTTTATATGTGCACATAATATAATATAATGTATATACCTTAATTTCTTTTTCAAAAAATAAATAAATAAAAATCACTAAAAATAGTTTGAAAATAAATAAATATTTTTCATGTTGAAAATATTTTTAAATAAAATCATTTTTGATTTTTAAATTAATGTCTAAGTATTTTTGACCCTGGACTTTTGTGATTGGTCCACGGGGGACTGTTGACCTCGGTCAACTGCCCCCCCAGGACCACTTTTGCCCGGATCCGATTTTTACTCCACTTTCTCCAAATTCTCTTGACCGAATCTTGGCCCCTTTCGCCTCGATTTCTTTGCGTGACCTTCCCCTTGGACCCACGACCCTCGCGGATCCCTAGGGAAGGTCGGATCTTTCTTGGTTCGCGTGTCCGTGCCCGTTCAACCTCGTCACCTGGAGCTCCGTATAAAACCTCCCACTCGATTCCCAACTCACTAGCTCGCGCCGCACACCTCCCTTCTGCCCTAGAAACCTTCCCCTCGATGACAGCGTTCGGAAGCGCCCTTTGGTGGTCAGAGAGAGTACCTGTAGCCGAAGCTCAAAGGACGTGGCCGAAGTGCCGCCGCGTTTGAGTCTCCCCCCTGCCGTAGCGTGGTCGAGGTGAAGACCCCCATCGACATGACCCCATGGAGCTAAGGATCGTTCTAGGACCATCAGGTAGACCTCTCTTCATCCCTAGCTCCGATTATATCAAATCTTTCATTTGTTCCTCCGCCGGCACCGTGTTGAGGTAATTTGCTCCCTCTACCCGCACGCACCTGCTTGGGTAATTTGCTCCCTCTACCCTGCCTTTATTTTATTTGTTGATTAAGTCTGTAAAATAAAAAGTACTCTGTGGACCATTTTGCACTATTAGCCCTGCAATTTTTATTATTTACATTTCAGTCCTTCTTGCATGGTTGCACGTGCATCGTCACGTGTATTTTTGGATATTTGCATGTATGCCCTTAGGTTTTCTAGGATGTTATGAAATGAATTTATAGTTTTGATATTTACATCCATACCCTGTGCGTGGTTGAATTGGACATGTGCTAAATTCATGCAAAAATTGCAATAGGCCCCTGGGATTTTTTATGCGTGTTATGATTTAGCCCCCCAAAGCTTACTTTCTTTGCATCTAGGTCCCTATGTGTTGTATGTTTTTGATTGGTTGAAATAAATATCAAACGTGATCCAAACTTCATGAAATTTGGATACGTGACTCCTGCCACTGCTTAAAAATTCCCTTGAATTTTTGGGCCCTTTTTGTTTTCGTTTTTTATTTTTAAAAATTCAAAAACCTTAAAAAATACTTCTGTGTAACTTGAAAAATCAACTAAAAATTTTTAAAATCCTCTAAAAAAATCCAAAAAATACTGTGTGCTTGTTTATTGTGTTTTTTATTCTATCGAAGTTTTGTTTGATTGGGATTAATAAAAACCTTAAAAATTGAAAACACTAAAAAACTTATAAAAATCATTAAAATTTCTTAAAAAATCGAAAAAAATGCAATTTCAGTTTCTCTAGTTAGTATTTTTCTTATAGTTTTTCATAAAATTGATGCTTGAATTTTATATGCTATTTAGATATTTTTAAATAACCTTTTGATTCTGGCAGCACAATACCTTTTATTTTTCATCTTGTTTGATTTTTATAAAATCAACTAAAAATCAGAATAATCCAAGAAAAATACCAAAAGCACCTGAATATTTGCAAAATCCAAAAATATTTTTATTTGAATTTCCTGGCTTGTTTTGGTGTGTTGAATAGTTGTTGGTTTGTGCCTTTTTGATTCCCTTTATTCATTTTCTTACTAATTAAAGAATCCAAAAACAATTAAAAACTTAAAAATCCACCAAAAATACTCATCTTTGATTTCTAACTACTTCGTAGCCATCACATTCCGTGCTCCTTGTGTTCGACACTGGTAGCTATACCAGGTAAAATAAAATAGAGAGACCGTGTTTTTGTCTTATTTGCTTGATTTATATTTGGTGTTCTTTCTTTTTCTTGATTGAGTCCGGCACGAGAGGTGAGGTCGCAACGACCATTGATACCTCTTTACCTTAGTCGCTCGGGTCGATCAACTAGTCACACCCGATCACATACGATGTGATTCTCATACTTCCATGATGGACTTAAGAATCTTACCATATCCTTAAAGTGGTATCAGAGTCATGTTGGAGGTTTTGGATATGATCCATAAACCTAGGAAGACTTGGGTTCGTTTGGGTTTGCGAAAGTTTTATCGCATTTCATTTTTGCATATATGTTTAGTATATATTTTCGACCATGTTTAAATATTTAAACATGAAATTATCACTTGAATTATGATGCCCATTAAATAAGGAAACCATGAGATTTGAGTTTGCATGATTTCGAATCCATTTGCTCAAGTTATGATCATTTTAGTGAACATGTATCCACTATTTCATGGACTGCGAATCTTGACGTAATTAAGGAGTTAATTACTAATTTCAAATACTTAAAAATGTGTGCAAATCACATAGGTTCTGTATTAAATCAAATTAGCAAACTTTAGAAACTTATTTTGCATAATTTGGATTTAAATTGATTGAGATATTGCAATTTTAGTAAGTGAGGGTCACTGTTGGAAAATACTTTCCTAATCAAGAACCTTGCGATTGTCATTTAATCGATTAGTGAAATTAAATGATTTAACTTTATAGAATAATTATGAATAAATATTTGTGAAATATTTTATGATAATTATTTCCTTAAATGGCATTGCCTTAACCAATAATTGATTAGATGTGATGTAGATCACATTTGGTTACATCATATACTTTCCAACAAACAAAGTTGCTTGAATAGGATTGGAAATTTGTTTAGTAAATTTCCTTATAATGTTAATCAAAATTGTTATTATTATTATATGGTATAACATCGGTTGAAAAATTGATTATCATCTCAAGTACACAATGATCAATTTGGCATTATCCTTTCCCGAGGTGGATATAGTGTCTAGTCGCGGAGCGTTGAGGTAGCAGGTTGCACTGTCTGTAGTCTGTCCCACTCCCATCGGTACTGGCCATGACAACGGGTAGGGATGGGATAATGCATGAAAGATCATGGTGTATTTTTCTGATTATTAAAACTCAAATAATATGTACTTTGAGATAATGCCATCCCTTCAAGTAATAATCATGTTTATTGAATATTAATTGGATCATTAATTTAATATGATTAGATTAATTGAAATCTAATTAAAATTAAAATACTCTATCATGAATAGAGTTGTGATTTCCCGTGGAAGAATTAATCATAATGAATATGATTCATAGTGATTAATTACAATTTGAACATGATATGAAGGAACACATTAGTGACATTTACGGTCCCACATCAAGGCAAAGGGTCTCCGTCACTAGAGATTGTATGCCGGAGATGCATGTCCGAAGTGACAGTTCCTGCATACACGACATTTGGATTGAGCTCTTTGCTTCTCAAAAGAGTAAGTACGTATGCATAGTGACCCCAATATGGAGTCCTCATATTATTAGGGCCATATTGGATTGCGCATAGCGAGTTGTATTCCTATTGATGGTTGGTTCAATTAATGACGGGTCAGCATCACCTTAGGGGTGGTGTGTTCAGGTGTTAAAGACCGAATTGGGAAATGCAAGTTGGACTTGCAAGGCGGAATGAGTTCCCGCTTCTTTTTATCGTAGTTACAAGTTCTCATATTATTGGGATGTAACAAAGATAAGGAAGGACATCCCAGATCTTGCTTGAGATATAATGGTAAGTGTATCTCTTACATTGAAATTGATTAAGGGAATGAACTTTCAGTGTTGTCAAGGCAAGATCACTTTGATATAAAAACTCCTAAATCAAATTAAAACATATATTTCCATATATTTACGCAAATTTCTTATTTCAGACAATCCTTCATTAAACACATTGAATACTGTACTCAATAATAACCAGTTTGTTATGATCAAGATATTGTACTTGCAGTTGGACACATAATGTATGTGGTTGCAACGTACAAGTTTCTTCATAATAGTGAGGAGTAACAATTAAATAGACAATAGGACTACAACCCTAAGGTTTGTATGTCTCTACAGTCTTGATCTCATCGAATGTACTTTGGAAGTGACATGTCAATGATGATAATAATTATCAATTAATCCTTATAAAACCCTAGGAAGATGTTATGGTATACATATGTGCTCTCGACATTTAATCATGAATGACTTGATTCAATGCATCATGAAGAATGGTGGCTCTATAAGAGACGATGTATTCAAGATGTATGAGTACCTACATGAACCAAAGTCTTTCAGAGTTTAGATGAATGTAGATATGATGAGTGTTATCATTCTACTATCTATACTCTGGTCGTTCATGAAGCTTCATAATATTCATGTTGTATGAATTGAATGAAGCATGTATAAATGTTGAAATGTTCTTATATTGAAATCATTTGATTTCAAAATAAGAGATCCTTTACCTTAAGCAATGGTTGTCTATAGATGAAGGGAGCGTAGTGGAAGCATGGGTCAGACCCAAGTTGAGAAGGAAAGTCAAAGAGTTGACTGTACTTCTATGACTTCCATATGACATCCAAAGAGTTGGATGAATGCCAATAGTGCAATAAGCTAATGTGTTGATAGTATGACTATCAAGTCTATCTAGAATCCTTAGAGAAGGACTCAGATAGTGCATCGGTATAATATATATCTACATATAATCATTGAAATTGACTTTCTTATTTGATAAGATCAAAGTCTAATAATTGTATCTCATTCTTCTAATAACACTTGCAATTGGTTGCATATGTAATAGAAGTCAGGAATTTGATCTTCAGGTATAATAGTCATCTACATGGATATTGATGCAATTGTTGCAACAATCTCTATTAGATAGATAGACTTCATATTTTCGATGGGAGAGTCCTTAGTCTTAGAGAATGTCTATATGACATGGATATTAAAATACACTCATAATTTATTTCTAAATGTTGGAAATAAACATGAATTCTGGAATAAACCTATCATAGAGAGTCATGATGGATATATTTCAAATAGTAATCTAAAATCTAATGGACTCTACTAAATTAGAAAATTAATGAATGGTTCATTAAGATCTCTAATACAGAAAATTAAGCCTTTAAAGATCAATAGAAGGATAAAGATCATTTGACAATGTCCTAGCATCAAACATTGGACATATGTCTATTGATGAGATCAATAGACTAGTGAGAGGTGAAACTTTAGAATATCTAAAATTTAAAAGGGATTTTTACACCAATAACCCTAAGTAATTTTATAATTTCATTCATAACCCCACATAATCGTGAATCACATGAGAAACCTCGGATAGTCACTCAGTCTCACACTCATAATCCTCCATTAGTTTTCTCATTAAGCTAACTATATGAGTGGGTTAATCTAACCGATGGTGTATACACCAACTATTAAAAATTATGAAAAAATAAAAAAAAACTGATGTTCCTTCTCCAACACGCCCCTCCACCTCCACCCTCCCTCCCGCTCCTCTGCCTACGCCATCCGCCCTCCTGCCCCTCTACCTCTGTCCTCCTCCTCCAGGATGCTTCCTCCAGCCTCCTCCTGGACACCCTTTCCACGTTGACCACCTCCCTTCCCCTTCTTCCTCTTCCCGTTCGTGCTACCTTGTTGATAGCCTCCTCCTCCCCTTGAATATCCCATTTGAAATCTGATTTACCTGCAACTTCTTGGTAGATTCAGAGGATGGTCATGGGGGCGATTGAGTAGGTGAAGGGATAGGATCATCTGGGAGAAGAAACAGGTTTCCATACCCAAAGAACAAGGTCCCCTCACTTCTGGTTGATAACCGCCCGAACGACTAAGGTAAAGGTAAAGAAATGGTCGTCGCGACCTCAATCACTCGGGCTAAGTATATCAAGAAAAATCAACCACTCAGAACATGTAAAACTAATCGAGCACAAAAGAGAGCGGTCCTGCTATGAGATTAACCTGGTATAGCACCCAGGGTCGAACACAAGGAGCACAGATTAGCCTTGCGGCCTACGATGTAGTCAGAAATCCGAGAGAGTATTTTTTAGTGTTTTTAAGGGTTTTTATATTTTTTTAGGATTTTTGGAATATAAAGAAAACAGGAAAAGCACACAAACAATTAACTTGAACAATTTATTTAATGCATTAAAAAGCAAGCAAAAATTCAGACAAAAATATTTTTATGTGTTTTATATTTTTTTATGTTTTTGGTGAATTTTTGAGATTTTTCTGATGTTTATTTTATTTCCTAAAAATCCAACAGTGCGAAAAGCAAGGGGTACTGTCCAGCCAGGCCCAAAACCCAAAGATAAAATATCTAAGGATCTCAAAGGGGCCTGGAGGTAATTTTCCTGTATACTAGAGAAAACAAGGAAAATTTGAGCACCAAAATTATTGTTTTTGAGTTTTTAAATTATTTATTATGATTTTTAGGAGTTTTGAGGTGTTTTTAAGTTTTTAGGGTTTTTACTCAATGAAAAATAGCCAAAATTGGCTAGAAAATCAAGGAACACAAAATAAACAGTAACTAATTTTTATGGAATTTTTAAAAGGGTTTTGATATTTTTTTGGGGTTTATGACTCTAGACAGTAGCAAAAATAAGGGTTTTTGAATTTTTAAAAATAGCAAATCAAATCAAAAATGTCCTCAAAAATTCATAAAAATTCTACACCATGGAAGGAGCCATGTGTCAAATTTTCATCGAATTTGGAGGTGATTTGATATTTTATTCAAAAATAAAGGAGGGGCACTGTGCACAGGGACCAAAGTGCAAATACCCAAAGTTCTGGGGGTCCTGGTGCAAAATACCCAAGAAATCACGCGCGAGGCGCGTGTCTGGGGCACTCAAGGACCCAAATGTAAGAAAAATAAGTTCCGAGGGCTTATTGGTAACAAGTACCAAAAGTCCAGGGGCTTATCTGCAAATAACCCAAAAAATATCGCACATGGGGAATTAAATCACGCACAGGGGCATAAATGCAAATAAAGAAAACTTTTTATCCAATCCGTAACATCCAGAACTACAGGGTTTATATTGCAAATAACCCAATAAAGTTCACGTGACGAAGCACGTGGTCCACGTAGACAGGGGTATAAGTGCAAATAAAGTAAGTACGAGGTCCTTAATGCAAATATCCCAGAAAATAAACAACTTAATTTAAAAATTACAGGACTAAGATGAAATAAAACAAACAGAGGGGCCTAAGATGAATTTACCCCTTTATTAAGTCGACGGCCTGATGTGCGCCACGTGGATAAATGGACGGCTGAGAAGGGGGTGGCGCCCAGGGCTCCGGTCCTAGACTGTGATCCGACGGTCCAGGTGCTGCCACGTTGCAGATCGAACGGTGGACGGACGACGAGGCTGAGCTGCGCTGGATCGACGGTGGAGATCGACCCTCGAGTGGATCTGACGGTTTACGCTGCTCCTCAAATGGACGAACGTGATTGGATCTGGAGCTCGGGGGTCAATCGGACGGCGGAGGAGGATGGTGGACGAACAGGGCTCCGACGAACTTCGCCGGACTCGTGGCGGCGCTGGTCTCCTCGTGGACGCTCGCTGAAGGTTGGAGAAGGAAGCTGCGAGCCCTTCGAGTCTAATGGAGCCCTCCGATGGCCCAACCGATCCTCTGGGAGGTCCGGCGAGGTCGGCGGAGGTGGAGCAGCTGGACCAAGTGGTCCAAGCCCTCAGATGGGCTTGGATAGACCTGCAAAGTATCCCAGCAAACTCGCGGGTCGAGGGCAAAGTGCCTCGACCCTGTTAGGCGTGGTGAAGGTGATCGGGGAGGCGAAATGGGCAAGCTCCGGCGAGGCGATGGACGGAGGAGCTCGAATCCCAGCTCCTGTGCGAGCTGGGTTGGGCGAAGGGGTGAAGAAGATGCGGAGAGGTCTGGCGAAGACGATGGTCGGGTCGGAATGACAAATGGGGTATCAGAGGTGGCTGGCGACGGCGGCGGAGCTACGCTAACAGTAAACTAAAAATCGAGATTTATGCTAAACTATGGCCTAAAGGATCTACCTGGGTGGTGCGGAAGACTGTGCTGGAGCTTAGCTAGCTCCCGGTCGTAGCCTCGAAGGGCGTCAAGGCCTGAGGCTCGAGCTCCTGCAAGCGGCGGAGCACGGCGGCGCGAAGCTGCCGGAACGATGGTCGGGGCACCCTCTCCTCACTGCAACAGGGGCAAACGCGAGCTGTCACCTCGGTGATTGCTCTGGAGGTCACGGGAATGAAAGTGGCGAGCCAAAGATGAGGCGCGGAGGCGGCGGAGGTCGGGATATATATGGAGACAGGGCCGATTAGGGTTGAGTGGAGGCAGCTATGGAAGGCGTGGATCCCACGGCGAAGGATCTGGCGAGGATGTCGGATGAACGGCGAAGAATCCGGGCGCGGGGTTCGCGGGGGCGACAGGCTGGAGACGCGTGGAGAAATCGACGAAGTCGGGTCGGGCGCGAGTCGACGCAAAAGGAAAGAGTCCGCAGGGGAGTTGACCGGGGTCAACAATCCCCCGTGGACTAATCAGGAGCTCCCACGTTTTTATTTTTTTGTTTATTTAATTTAAGGTAGAAAAAGGCTGAATTAAGAAAAACTCAAAACATGAAATATTTTTCTTTTATTTTTTTCTATTTTTTTGGTGATTTTTAATTAATTTTTGGAAATAAAAATAGGGTAGCTATATATATATAGGTATATGTACACTATATAGATTTTAATTTTTGATTTTTTATTTATTATTTTTATGTATTTTTATGCCCATTTTATATTTTATTTATTTACATCATAAAGTAAAGAACAAAATGGTATTTTTATTTTATTTTAATTATTTATACACAAGGGTGAAATAAATAGTTGTATACATTTATATACATGGTATCTATACAATGTATTTTTGTATTTTTAATTTTGTAATTTTTATTTGATTTTTGTTTTGTTTCTTGTTATTTTACAATATGTAACATAGAATATTTACAAAAAGTTTAGAAAATAATTTTATTTATTTATAGGGTTAAATAAATAAAGGATGATGGTCTATGTACATGGTGAAAGGGCATTTTTGGAATTTTGATTTTTAAATTTTGATTTTGTTTTTAATAGTTTATAAATATATACAAAATGTATACAAGCATATTTTTGGGTGAGGAAAATATAATTTTATTTATTTACAAAAGTATGTACACATGAGCTCCTATCTCCCTCTACTTTGGCTTTTATGCGGTCAGGCCCATGCTGAGCCCTCCCTTGGGTTAGGTTGCTCAATATTTATTCTAAATATTTCCCTCTTTTTCTTTTTACTCTTTATTCTTTTATTTTTGCACAAAAACATGCTAATTATATCTTTTTACACAATGCATGCTTTTGGTAATTATTTGTATTTACACATATTTACATGTATTTGCAAAGGTTTTTGTAGCTAAAATAGAAGAATAAAGAGTGATGAATGGGTATTCATCACCCCCCTATGCTTAACTTTGCTAGTCCCTTAGCAAACACTTATTTGAAAAAGAAGTGAAAAAGAAAGAAAAAGAAAAAAGAAAAAGAGGATGTACATGGATCAAGGTTGAATTATTAAACTTTCCTTTATTAACTTGAAATATGGAGCTCGATCAGATCTTTGGATTATTAATGTGTCGGAACCTTATTTGGACTTAAGCTTAAAACTCAACAGTCTCCAAGTTCCACCAATCTATGGGCAAGACTCCTTAATAAACCAGATCAGAACAAGTCTACATACACAAACTCTAATGACCATAAATCTTTCCATGCGGTGTAAGTGATATGTGGCTCCCCACCTCAAAAGTAACAAAGAAACAACCTCCCTCAACCTGGTAACTCTAATGCCTCGGTCTAGCAACTCTTTCCTCGAGAAGCGGGGTATTCCCTTCTAAGTTCAAGTGCAACCGGCTCAAGAAGAGGGGGTAGAAGTATAGAGTTTTGGAAGCTCAGCCAGTGTAGCTAAGTCTTCCGCTGCAAGCTTCATGAGATGTAACATTGATACCATAAGATTTTGCTTTATTTGATTATGTACACTCCGGTGGGGTTATTAAATTTTCAATCCGACCCACCATTTTTTTGGAGTTCTTTTTTGCATTTTTGCATATTTTTTTTTCAAGTGCTTCTGTACAACATATCTACATGGTGCAGCATAGATAAGAAATTTTCCTCTTGAGCCAGTAGACTATCCCTCTTTTGAAGCTTTATTGCAACCCACAGCTTCTGTCTTTAGCCTTCATCACCACTAGACCAAGTTGAGGTGCACTTCCTTCACTATAAGAAGAAGAGAGGTTCCGCCTAGAAGTACTACCCTCATATGCTACCCCAAGCCAAAGGAAACTGCCTCCTCACCACCTCATCCGTGGAGAGCCATGTGTAAGTGCAGGTGCAAGTCAAGCCATTGTCTCTAAGAGTCATGCGTGTGTTGTTAAGTGCTCTACTTAGGCTCATCAAGATGACATATGCTCATAGCCTAGTGGACTCAAAGAATTAAGTCCTTATGGACCTGAAAAGCCTTAACCCTAAGTCCTATAAGGTTCCTCTTAAAGTTTAGTGGATTAAGATCTTTTTCAAGCTCCATTTCTCAATTTAATTCCAGGCTTAGTTTAAATGTCAACTCTTATCCAGGAAAAACTATATACATATATGTACACAAGATGCTATTTACAAATGTTTTACAATTATGCAAAATTTTTGAAAAATGTTTTGAAATCATGAATAAATGATGCATGAGGTGCAAGTTTTGCAAAGAGATATTTACAAACATTTACACAAGATTTTTGCAAACTTTTTGATTCTCAAAACATTTTGGAAAAATTTTGTACTATATACATAATTTTGATACAAGATATTTACACAAGCTTTACACAAAAGATTTTTGAAATCATTTTTACAAAAATACTTTGTACACTAGCTATGTATGTGCAAGATAAAAGAGGTTTATGTACATGAAAAATTTTTAAATTTTTGTGATTTTTAGCCATTTTATTTATTAACACACTCACACAAAGTACGAGTTATGGCTAAAGTATATATGAAATATATACACCCCCCCTATACTTAGCTCGAACGATGTCCTCAGAGTGATCAAGAGCGATGAAGAAGACATAACTCGTGCTTAGTAAAAGGGAAGTGAAAAGGAATGGCTAAGTATAGGAATGAATAAATGAATAGAATGAGAGGAACTCGGTGGTCTCCCCCTATACTTAGGATTAACTAATCCTAAGTATAGCAAGCTGTACATGAAGGGAAAGCCGAGTGAAGCAGATACAGAATCTGCCCCCCCTATACTTAGGGTAAAATATCCCTAAGTATATGCAGCAAAAACAGGAGCAGAAAGAATGAAAAGAATACTCGCAGGTCCGACAATCCCCCCTATACTTAGGGTAAAGTACACCCTAAGTATAACATAATCACAGGATGAGAAAAGGGATGTGGGACTAAAGAATAGAATGATATGGACAACTGGATCTATACAGGCGGAAGAACAGTGAGAATCAGGCGTGAGATGCAAAAGATGTGAGTCAAGAGACCACATCTCACGCAAAATGAATCGGAGCAATAATAACGTCCCGCGGCTCATGATCTAGAAATGGCTTAAGCCGCTGGCCGTTCACTCGAAAGGTACTCTCAGAAGATAACTCAGATATATCAATGCTACCGTTATCGTGTACCTTCCTGACCAAGTAAGGTCCCTTCCATTTGCTCTGTAGCTTCCCTGGAAATAGTCGTAGCCTTGCATCAAACAACCATACTTTCTGTCCAATCTCAAAATGCTTGTGGCTGATATGAGAATCATGCCACTCCTTCACTTTCTCCTTATAATGTAGGCTGTTTGAGAAAGCTGTATCTCTAAGCTCTTCCAAGGCGGCTAACTCTGCCCTCCTCTGGTCTCCTACACCATCTGGATCCATAAGAATATCTGTAACTGCCCAAAGTGACTTGTGCCTCAGCTCAACAGGTAGATGGCACGGCTTGCCATAAACGAGGCGAAAGGGAGATGTGCCCAATGGAGTCTTGAAAGACGTCCGATATGCCCACAAGACCGAGTCCAAAAGCTGTGACCAATTCTTTCGGTCAGGGCGGACGACTTTCTGTAAAATATTCTTGATCTCCCTATTCGACACCTCAGCTAGACCATTCGTCTGTGGATGGTAAGGTGTGGCAACACGATGGTCTATAATGAACTCACTAGCAAGGGCCTTCACCTGGTCGTTGACGAAATGAGACCCCCCATCAGAAATCAGAACTCGTGGAACCCCGAATCGCATGATGATGTGCTTCCTCAAAAATCTGCAAACTGTCCTCGCATCAGCGGCTCGGGCGGGGATAGCCTCAACCCAACGACTAACATAATCTACGGCCAACAGGATGTACTCAAATCCCTGACTCTTAGGGAATGGACCCATGAAATCGATGCCCCATGCGTCAAAAACCTCACAGAAGTGAATGGGCTGCATCGGCATCATATCACGCTGTCCACAAGTGCCCATCCTCTGACAGTCAGTACACCTCTTCACGAACTCAAGAGTCCTTGAAGAGGGTAGGCCACCACAAGCCGGATTGGAGCACTTTCTGTGCCGTTCTTCTCCCAGAATGATGTCCTCCTGCCTCAAGCTTGTGGCAGTAAGTGAGGACACTATGATGCTCCTCCTGAGGAATACACCGACGCCAGATGCTATCCCCTCCTTCGTGGTAAAGGATGGGATCCTCCCAGTGGTAGGACTTGGCCTTCGCAAGGAAGGTCTCAAGCCTCTGCCTGGGCCAATCTTGTGGGACTTTCCCAGCAACGAGAAAGTTCACAATATCGGCATACCACGGGAGTGAGGCGATAGCAAGGATCGCCTCATCTGGGAAGGTATCTCGAATAGGATCAATCTGCTCAGAATCCTCAGGCTGCTCTAATCGGGAAAGATGATCCGCCACCACATTCTTGACTCCAGGCTTATCCTTGATCTCAATGTCGAACTCCTGGAGTAGAAGAATCCATCTAGTAAGTCTGGCCTTGGCATCCTTCTTTGACATGAGGTATCTGATGGCGGTGTGGTCAGTATACAAAGTCACTCTAGATCCAATGATATACGATCTGAACTTATCTAGGGCGAACACTACTGCTAGCATCTCCTTCTCTGTGACCGTATAATTCCGCTGGGCAGAATCCAATGTGCGGCTAGCATAGTGTATGGCAAATGGAACTCCATCCCTCCTCTGTCCCAGCACTGCTCCCACGGCAAAATCGGAGGCGTCCGTCATGATCTCGAATGGGAGAGACCAATCGGGTGGCTGAAGGACAGGAGCCTCAATAACACACTGCTGGAGAGTCTCAAAGGACGAAAGACACTTGTCATCGACAAGGAACTCGGTGTCTTTCCTCAAGAGGTCAGTTAACGGTCGGGCAATCTTGCTGAAATCATGAATGAATCTCCTATAAAAACCAACGTGCCCCAGAAATGACCGTAGCTGCTTCAAATTGGACGGCGGTGCGAGTTTTATAATGACGTCCACCTTGGCCGGATCAACCTCCATGCCCCTGTTGGAGATGATGTGGCCAAGCACCGTCCCTTGAGTCACCATGAAGTGACTCTTCTCCCAAGACAGAACCAAGCGGGTAGCAATACATCGCTGGAGCACTCGGTCTAGGCAGTCAAGACAGGAATCGAATCCGTCGCCGTAAACCGAGAAGTCGTCCATGAAGACCTCCAAACACTCCCCTACCATGTCCGAAAAGATCGACAGCATGCATCTCTGAAAAGTCGCAGGGGCGTTGCATAGCCCAAATGGCATGCGTCGGAAGGCGTATGTACCGAAGGGACAGGTAAAGGTGGTCTTCTCCTGATCCTCAGGAGCAATGGCCACCTGATTGTAGCCCGAGTACCCATCCAGGAAGCAATAATGGATCTTCCCTGCCAGTCTCTCTATGATCTGATCAATAAAAGGCAGGGGGAAATGGTCCTTCTTGGTGGCCTGGTTGAGTCTCCTGTAGTCAACGCAGACCCGCCAAGAGGTGGGTACTCGTGTAGCAATCTCCTCTCCCGACTCACTGATCACAGTCGTGATGCCCGTCTTCTTGGGCACCACATGCAAGGGGCTAACCCACTTGGAGTCGGAAATGGGATAAATAAAATCTGCACTCCACCATTTTGATATTTCCTTCATGATAACCTCTCGTAGGTTGGGGTTCAGTCGCCGCTGGAACTCACGCGACGGCTTTGCCCCTTCCTCGAGATAGATATGGTGGGAGCACAACGAGGGACTAATCCCATGGAGATCTGCTACGCTCCATCCAATTGCCTTGCGGTTCTTTTCAAGAACCCCCATCAGACGGGATTCTTGTTCTCCAGTCAGATCGGCAGAGATGATGACTGGGTACATCTCAGACTCTCCCGCAAGGAATCGATACTTCAGCGAAGTAGGGAGCGGCTTTAGCTCTGGACAGCTGGGTGCTGGCAAATCTGGCTTCTGAAGAAGATGTGTGTATGCTGACAATTCTGCCAAATCTACCTGGGAAAATGATAAAGAACTCTCACAAACTTGATCTGGAGAAGGCGGGTCCTCTGCATTGTCTCTGATCTGCTCTGCCTCTACCTCCTCCTCATCTGTAGGCTCTGGTGGATCCAGGTCTGGTATCTGATCATCACAATCTGCCCAATCAGATTCTGAATCCGAGGGATCTGTATCAACTGCGGTGGCATCAGTACCACCGTAGAGCAGGGTGGCCTCAGTACCACCATCACTGAAAATCGTGTCGCGATCAAGGTCCGACTCTGCTGACTCAATAGTATCCTGAACCAGGGCTGTGCTCTCCAGACTATCCTCTGCTATCATCTCTGCATCAGCTGTATCTGAATATGAGAGGATGGTCTGTGCTGCAGGATCTGCCCAAGCTGCCTCATCATCTGTGATCACAAAATCACAGTCCTGGTGTATGTCTGGCTCTGTATCTGTCAGCTGTTCTGAATCTGTACTGCCCTCTGAGCGGGATCTATCTCTGGCTCTGTGGTCCTTAACCGTCTCTATTTGTATACTCTCGCCCTGGACGCGAAAGAATACCTTCCCACTGTCATGGTCAGTCACTGCCTTGGCTGTGGCCAAGAACGGGCGACCGAGGATGATGGGGGAATCGGTCAACAAGTCAGGGGTCTCCATGTCCAGCACTACGAAGTCCACGGGGAATTGCAAACCCTGAATCATGACGACAACGTCTCGCAACAACCCCTTTGGCCTCTTGACAGACCGATCAGCAAACTGAAGGTATGTCCTGCTCTGTCTAAGAGTGCCCAACTCTAAGTGGTTGAGAAGGGCTGCCGGAAGAAGGTTGATCGACGATCCGCTATCTAATAGAGTACGGTCGAACCTCTGCTCACTAATCTGACATCTGACATATGGGGCTCCTAAATCTGGCCTCTTGGTAGGCAGATGGTTCTGGATCGCGTAACACGTGGCTTTTGTCAACACATGAATCTCTGCGGTTTTGTTCCTCTTCTTCCTCCTGACTGTGGTTCTGTCTCTCAAGGATCGCTGAAGAAGAGGGATGTGTTGCAAAGCCTCATGGAGGGTCAGCTGGATGTGAAATCGGTCTATCATGCTCTGGTTGAACTCCTCCTGCTCTCTCTTTTTTGGATCTTTTTCTCTTTTCTTCCCCTTCCCCAACTCAAGGGCTCTAGGAAAGGGAATCACAGGGTCCTTCTCAGATGAAGGACTAGGAATAGGCCTAGACGGTTCGATGACCGGATCCTCACATACATCATTCACCACAGTGGGATCAGAAGAAACTAAACCTTTTCCTTTATTCAAAATAGAGTCCTGAGATACATTCATACGAGGAAAGACAACATCTCTATCAGAATGAATATTGGTGGCCTCAGTACCACCTCTAGTTGGCTCTACAACTAGACGTCTTGCGGCCTCAGTACCGCGGGCTGGCTCGGCTCTACTGGTGGCGTCAGTACCACCTCCTCGATATGGTGAAGCGGCGGTCTCAGTACCGCCGGTGGAATCAGCATCTCTGGTGGCATCAGTACCACCGTCATCATCATGTGCGGCTTCAGTACTGCTCTCCTCTTCCTCATCTGGCGCTCTAGATGGATCCTCGCGTTGTCGCTCAGATGAGGCGCCGCCTGCTGGTCTTCTACCGCTCCTAAGTGTGACAAAATCAGCATCAAATAGATCCGACGATATATCATCAAATGAGTCACTAGGAGTGGTAGGCTCAGTGTGAACTACCTACTCAGACTTCCTCTTCAAGCTATTCGGATTAGGCTCGATCTGTGCAGGGATGGCGGCCTTCCCTCTCATCAGGTCCCGCATCTCCTGGCGGAACTCGTCCATCTCCCGTCTAAATGTAGCCTGCTGCTCTGTGAAGATGCGGGCTAGATCATCCAAGGCGGGGCTCTCATGGGAGCCCGACGGGTTGCCTCTCTGGTAATGAGGCTGCTGGACCTGGTGCTGCTGCGGCTGAGAGGGGTAAGAGGAAGGATGCTGCTGCTGGTGAGCCTGCTGCTCACGTCTCCAAGTCTGTCCCTGCTGCTGGTAGGGACGAGGTACGAAGGACGATGGCTGGTGTGGCTGGTATGCTGGGGGCTGCTGGTGATCTCTCTGCTGGGAGTACTGCCCTCCCTGACCGGCTGGCTGCTGTTGGGACTGGTTACCCCCATTCCCCCACCTGAATCCGGGATGGTCTCTTCGGATTCCAGGTTGAGGACGGTCATACCAAATCCCGTTGATATCCATCAATGGTTCCGCATCGTAAGGGGCTGGTGGGAGTACATCCAGAGGCTGATCCGGCTGATATACCACCATCTGTAAGTCTGGAGATGGTGGTGACTGGTAAGAGGGCTGCTGCTGCTGGTACGGCTCCGCCTGTACAAGGTGAACTTGTCTAGGCTGCTGCAAGGAGCTGGAGCGCTGGGACGAGCTGCGGCTGCCGCCGGAATCGCCTCGCGACAGAAGACGGGGCTGAGAAGTCGTCTGTGCCTCCTGAAGACACAAGATATGGGTCTTCATGTCGCTCAGAGTTTGTGCCATTTGCTCCATCTGAGTTATGCCCTGACACTGCTTCTTCTCTATTATTTCCATGCGGTCCAACTTCTCACTGATAATCCCCATGTCCGCAGCGGCCGACTCTGCCTGTGCGGCTGCAACTGTGGATGAACTGGATGGACCTGCATCAACCCGTGCTATCCGCTGGTACTGCACGGGTCCTGGCGGCTGCTGAGATCTCTGTGTGTACAACCGAGTCTGGGACATCACCATGTAATTTTCGGCCATCTCCTCGTAGATGGCGCAGACTTGGTTGTGGTCCTTGGCAAAGTAGGACCCGCCGCAAGAAGCATTCACCAGACCCTGAAGCTCTGGCGTCATCCCACTAAAGAAGCTCTGAACTAGGTTCGGCTTGGAAATGTCGTGGTGTGGGCATCTATCCAGAAGCTCTCTGAACCTCTCCCATGCCTCGTGAAACTGCTCGTTAGGGAGCATGGAGAAGTTGTTGATCAGGGCCCTCGCTGCATTCGTCCACCCGAGTGGATAGTACTTGTTTAAGTACTCGGTGCGGAGCTGATCCCAGGTGTAAACAAACTTCCCTAAATGCTTCAGCCAGGCGGCTGCTCTATCTGCCAGTGAAAAAGGGAAGGCCATCATCCGAATCGTATCCTGGTCCACATGACGGTCGTGGACAGTGCTGCAGATCATCAAAAACTCCTGGAGATGGAGGTGGGGCTCCTCGGTGGCAAGTTCGTGAAAATGAGGAAGCATCTGCAGGGTATTCGGAGGGAACTTGAAATCCCCCACGATAGCAGGTACCGCCACCCAATGGTGCATCAGTGTAGATCCGGGGTTGTGTAACTCCCGCATCGTTCTCGGTGGTCCTGCTCCGGCGGCGGCTGCCGCTGCGGCAGCCGCTGCGGCAGCCGCTGCTACGGCTGCTGCCTCTGCATCAGCATCAGGAATGTCCTCAGGCTCGCTCGGCTCGTCTCGCTCTGCTCGGAGTCGCTCCAACTCCCTTCTCATCTCAATCATAAAAGCTCCCTGATCGCGTAGCTGCTGCTGTACTGTCTCTAATGATGCGATCAGGGTGGAGTTGATCGCTCCCTGGTCTAATACAAAATGTTCGGGTTGGCGATCATCTGAACTGCCGGCTCCGGCCATAGTGACGTCTGCAAAATCAGATGAGCCCAACTCAGGTTCTGTCAAATTAATTCGTCTTTCCTCGGGCTCATGTCTCTCAGTAGCAAAAGAAAGGGGATCGAGGGGGAACAGGGTGGAATCGAACTCGGGCCCGGAGAGCTGGTCTCGACTCTCACGGGTCAACCTAGATGGTGAAGTAGACGCGCCTGAAAGCGGTGCAGCCAGAGGCTGCCTAAGAGATCGTCTACCCATCATCTTGATCTGGCGAGTTGGGCGGATGGGATCTGGAGAAAATATGATCGCAAAGCAAACCCCCGGTTCACCAACGCAACACAATCTGAAGACCGTGAAAACTCGGTCAATTTATCTTGTCAATTTTATTGGGTGAACACACAGAATATCAGAGCGATTACGTGACCTGCTGGGATACCCGATACTCTCTCAACCGACTGTCCCGCACAGAAGAGTCGGTAATCAGTCGAGATGAGCACCGGAGGGCTTTACCTAGTGTTCGGGTCACTCTCTCGCACAATCAAACCAAACAATGAGGGGGTTGCTCTCCCCAAGACAATTTTTTTAGGTGAAGTGTCTTTTAGGGTCAATAGTGTTATCCAGTCCAATTTTTTTTTTGTTTTTCTTTTTAATTTTTTTCAAAATAAATACAAGCGGCCTAACGAAATTTCCGATTCTCCTGATGATTAAGCCAAAAACAGAGGGAGAAAACGAAAAAGCCGATGCGCGAAGAAATCAATGATGCATGCAGAGAAAGAAATGCGTACCTTGTCTCCAGCACTCTACATGCAAGTGATCCGCGCAGAATTTAAAGACAGAATTAAACTACCTAAATGGTGCAGCGAGGAAAAACCGAGTCCTAGATGAGCAATTCCTAGCGCAGAACCGTCTAACTCAGTCACTCGCCCTTGATCCAAAGAGTCCGGTCTTGGCCCACCCCTCCTCTTCTCGACAGGTCGAGTTCAGGAGTAGCGCTTCCGGGGCAGGCTCGCGGCGCGTAGGCTCTCAGGAAAGCGACCAAGTTATTTTTATTATTTATTATTAGTAGGTCCAATTAACGATCTATAGGAACAGATAAGCAATTAAGTGTGGGGACCCTACTAATTACGGCACAAGCAAGAGAAATTCCTAAATCTAGGGGCTCGAGAAAAACCGCATAAACACCGGAAAAGGCAGCTAGCTATCAAAACCGCAGGAAAAGCCGCGAAAATCCAAATGGGTCCCCCGAGCACACCGGTACTCGGCGAAACAGACCCGCTAAGTTACAAGTGTCCACAAATGTCCAAGTTCTAAATTATTACAGAAAGAATATTGTTCTCTCTCAAAAATAAGAATTCCTTCTTCTTCTCCCTGCTTCTTCTTCCCGTGCGGGTCCTCAAAAATAAACTCCAAGTTGTCCACGCAGTACCTCGCACAAAAATCAAAGAGAGAGAGAGTGTCAGAAAGCAATGATAATATAGAGAGACAATATGGAAAAATGACTGCAAAGCCGTGCTCCCCGGCAACGGCGCCATTCTGATAACCGCCCGAACGACTAAGGTAAAGGTAAAGAAATGGTCGTCGCGACCTCAATCACTCGGGCTAAGTATATCAAGAAAAATCAACCACTCAGAACATGTAAAACTAATCGAGCACAAAAGAGAGCGGTCCTGCTATGAGATTAACCTGGTATAGCACCCAGGGTCGAACACAAGGAGCACAGATTGGCCTTGCGGCCTACGATGTAGTCAGAAATCCGAGAGAGTATTTTTTAGTGTTTTTAAGGGTTTTTATATTTTTTTAGGATTTTTGGAATATAAAGAAAACAGGAAAAGCACACAAACAATTAACTTGAACAATTTATTTAATGCATTAAAAAGCAAGCAAAAATTCAGACAAAAATATTTTTATGTGTTTTATATTTTTTTATGTTTTTGGTGAATTTTTGAGATTTTTCTGATGTTTATTTTATTTCCTAAAAATCCAACAGTGCGAAAAGCAAGGGGTACTGTCCAGCCAGGCCCAAAACCCAAAGATAAAATATCTAAGGATCTCAAAGGGGCCTGGAGGTAATTTTCCTGTATACTAGAGAAAACAAGGAAAATTTGAGCACCAAAATTATTGTTTTTGAGTTTTTAAATTATTTATTATGATTTTTAGGAGTTTGAGGTGTTTTTAAGTTTTTAGGGTTTTTACTCAATGAAAAATAGCCAAAATTGGCTAGAAAATCAAGGAACACAAAATAAATAGTAACTAATTTTTATGGAATTTTTAAAAGGGTTTTGATATTTTTTTGGGGTTTATGACTCTAGACAGTAGCAAAAATAAGGGTTTTTGAATTTTTAAAAATAGCAAATCAAATAAAAAATGTCCTCAAAAATTCATAAAAATTCTACACCATGGAAGGAGCCATGTGTCAAATTTTCATCGAATTTGGAGGTGATTTGATATTTTATTCAAAAATAAAGGAGGGGCACTGTGCACAGGGACCAAAGTGCAAATACCCAAAGTTCTGGGGGTCTTGGTGCAAAATACCCAAGAAATCACGCGCGAGGCGCGTGTTTGGGGCACTCAGGGACCCAAATGTAAGAAAAATAAGTTCCGAGGGCTTATTGGTAACAAGTACCAAAAGTCCAGGGGCTTATCTGCAAATAACCCAAAAAATATCGCACATGGGGAATTAAATCACGCACAGGGGCATAAATGCAAATAAAGAAAACTTTTTATCCAATCCGTAACATCCAGAACTACAGGGTTTATATTGCAAATAACCCAATAAAGTTCACGTGACGAAGCACGTGGTCCACGTAGACAGGGGTATAAGTGCAAATAAAGTAAGTACGAGGTCCTTAATGCAAATATCCCAGAAAATAAACAACTTAATTTAAAAATTACAGGACTAAGATGAAATAAAACAAACAGAGGGGCCTAAGATGAATTTACCCCTTTATTAAGTCGACGGCCTGATGTGCGCCACGTGGATAAATGGACGGCTGAGAAGGGGGTGGCGCCCAGGGCTCCGGTCCTAGACTGTGATCCGATGGTCCAGGTGCTGCCACGTTGCAGATCGAACGGTGGACGGACGACGAGGCTGAGCTGCGCTGGATCGACGGTGGAGATCGACCCTCGAGTGGATCTGACGGTTGACGCTGCTCCTCAAATGGACGAACGTGATTGGATCTGGAGCTCGGGGGTCAATCGGACGGCGGAGGAGGATGGTGGACGAACAGGGCTCCGGCGAACTTCGCCGGACTCGTGGCGGCGCTGGTCTCCTCGTGGACGCTCGCTGAAGGTTGGAGAAGGAAGCTGCGAGCCCTCCGCGTCTAATGGAGCCCTCTGATGGCCCAACCGATCCTCTGGGAGGTCCGGCGAGGTCGGCGGAGGTGGAGCAGCTGGACCAAGTGGTCCAAGCCCTCAGATGGGCTTGGATAGACCTGCAAAGTATCCCAGCAAACTCGCGGGTCGAGGGCAAAGTGCCTCGACCCTGTTAGGCGTGGTGAAGGTGATCGGGGAGGCGAAATGGGCAAGCTCCGGCGAGGCGATGGACGGAGGAGCTCGAATCCCAGCTCCTGTGCGAGCTGGGTTGGGCGAAGGGGTGAAGAAGATGCAGAGAGGTCTGGCGAAGACGATGGTCGGGTCGGAATGACAAATGGGGTATCGAAGGTGGCTGGCGACGGCGGCGGAGCTACGCTAACAGTAAACTAAAAATCGAGATTTATGCTAAACTATGGCCTAAAGGATCTACCTGGGTGGTGCGGAAGACTGTGCTGGAGCTTAGCTAGCTCCCGGTCGTAGCCTCGAAGGGCGTCAAGGCCTGAGGCTCGAGCTCCTGCAAGCGGCGGAGCACGGCGGCGCGAAGCTGCCGGATCGATGGTCGGGGCACCCTCTCCTCACTGCAACAGGGGCAAACGCGAGCTGTCACCTCGGTGATTGCTCTGGAGGTCACGGGAATGAAAGTGGCGAGCCAAAGATGAGGCGCGGAGGCGGCGGAGGTCGGGATATATATGGAGACAGGGCCGATTAGGGTTGAGTGGAGGCAGCTATGGAAGGCGTGGATCCCACGGCGAAGGATCTGGCGAGGATGTCGGATGAACGACGAAGAATCCGGGCGCGGGGTTCGCGGGGGCGACAGGCTGGAGACGCGTGGAGAAATCGACGAAGTCGGGTCGGGCGCGAGTCGACGCAAAAGGAAAAAGTCCACGGGGGAGTTGACCGGGGTCAACAATCCCCCGTGGACCAATCAGGAGCTGCCACGTTTTTATTTTTTTTGTTTATTTAATTTAAGGTAGAAAAAGGCCGAATTAAGAAAAACTCAAAACATGAAATATTTTTCTTTTATTTTTTTTCTATTTTTTGGTGATTTTTAATTAATTTTTGGAAATAAAAATAGGGTAGCTATATATATATAGGTATATGTACACTATATAGATTTTAATTTTTGATTTTTTTATTTGTTATTTTTATGTATTTTTTGCCCATTTTATATTTTATTTATTTACATCATAAAGTAAAGAACAAAATGGTATTTTTATTTTATTTTAATTATTTATACACAAGGGTGAAATAAATAGTTGTATACATTTATATACATGGTATCTATACAATGTATTTTTGTATTTTTAATTTTGTAATTTTTATTTGATTTTTGTTTTGTTTCTTGTTATTTTACAATATGTAACATAGAATATTTACAAAAAGTTTAGAAAATAATTTTATTTATTTATAGGGTTAAATAAATAAAGGATGATGGTCTATGTACATGGTGAAAGGGCATTTTTGGAATTTTGATTTTTAAATTTTGATTTTGTTTTTAATAGTTTCTAAATATATACAAAATGTATACAAGCATATTTTTGGGTGAGGAAAATATAATTTTATTTATTTACAAAAGTATGTACACATGAGCTCCTATCTCCCTCTACTTTGGCTTTTATGCGGTCAGGCCCATGCTGAGCCCTCCCTTGGGTTAGGTTGCTCAATATTTATTCTAAATATTTCCCTCTTTTTCTTTTTACTCTTTATTCTTTTATTTTGCACAAAAACATGCTAATTATATCTTTTTACACAATGCATGCTTTTGGTAATTATTTGTATTTACACATATTTACATGTATTTGCAAAGGTTTTTGTAGCTAAAATAGAAGAATAAAGAGTGATGAATGGGTATTCATCACTGGTCTCCAAGCTCCTGTCCTTTGTAACTGAGGATGATCTTCTCCCTCTCCATGACCCTGAAATAAAACAACTGGAATGGGACCTATGTGATGGGAGACAACCCATCAGTGGCTTCCAATTCGAAGTAATCAACGACCAGGATCAGGGGATTGGATTAGATGTAGTCAAGATTCAACAACAAGAAGCGTTTAATGTAGTGTAAGATGTAGTGAATCGACGTGAATTGAGGCGATGCGTCGGATCGGCCTGCAAGCACCTTTTGACAAGGCTGGTGAGGTACTTGGGTGACGGGAACAGAAACAATGACCTCTCATCTGCCCTCACGTTCCTGCTCATCTTCTCCCCCTGCATATGCCTGTCTTTGAATGGCACCTTTTCGGTGAGCAGCTCGAAGCATATCATGGCGAAGCTGTACATGTTTGCCTTCTCGTTGTACCTAGACTTGCATGCCTGTTGCTCATCCATCAACACTTCCGACGCGTACTAGATCCCCGCAGGCTGAGTGCTGCCAACGTTGCTAACGGTCCTCATCAACCATCTGAAGCTGTTGATCTTCACCTGGAGGTTCGCATAGCTCCTCTGCCTCACTAGAATGTTGGAAGGATTCAAATTCCCATGGTGTATCTTCCTGGGATGGAGATACTCCATGTTGCGCACAATTCAGAGCATTATGTTGATCGCAACTAGCAAGGAGAACGAGATCTTGTGGCGTGGGCTACTGATCTCCCTCGCGTAATTACCAAGGTCCCTGGTCATGAGATCCATCACGAGGAAGCACTCCTTCATCTCCTCATCAGAGAAGGAGCACATGAAGTGCATCACATTCGGAAACCAACGATATCTTCGACACGAGGGGCTCGATGTCATTGAAGAAGTGGCGTACGATGAAGCTCTCCCCCATTCACTGGATCTCCTTGTGTTGACTGCCCACGCAGAGCAACAAGTGGTAGCCGGCAAGGTGGCCACCCCGACCTCCTCAGGGTCCTCCACCACCACCCTCATCCCACCTAACAGTAATGGATTCACATGGAAGAGAAGGAAGGAGAAGAGAATGCGAGTGGCATCATTTGTAATTATCATGATCTTAAAGGGTGAAAACGTTCCACATTTAATGGATTCTGTAAAAGTTAACAGAAAAACAGATGGGTGTTAACACAGGGTCATGCCTTGTAAGAGTTAAGTATTATTCGAGGTTCATGGTGTAATTCTCGATTACACAAGGTTATGATTGTAATTACATAATTACTAAGGGTTATGTATGTAAAAATCCCAATTTCAAGACTTACATACTTATGAATATTGTATTCAAATAAAATGTCCAATACACCCTCTCTGGGAATGGTGTCAGATGCCTAGGTATTCAAGATCTCATACATATTGATGTATGTGGATCATCTATACCAGAATAAACATTATGGTTATGTGATATTGATGAACGTGATTTATCGGGGGTCTAAATATGCCTCTCACAAGGTGGAGGCAAAGTCGCTGTGGCGACCCTCAATAATCCTCGTTCAGTCAACAATCAACCCACAACACATAAATCAGCAATGAAAATCAAAGTGTGGAGTTAAATTTGTTATAACTCCACAACAAAAATGAGTATAGGTGCAAGTATGTGTAGAGTGTCGAACACATGGAACAAGCAGGATAGATAAAAAATGAGTACTCAAGAGTGAATGTGATCAAATGCCTACAAATGTGCTATTTTTGTGGGTTTTTAATCTTTATATTTTTTAATTTAATTTTAATTTTTTTATAATTTTATATTTTTATTTTAATTCACTGATTTTGTATTTTCTTTTTATATTTATTTTTTTCTTTTTCTTTTAATAATGCTAGAAACCTATATAGAATATATATACACAAAAGAGAAGAGAGAGGGATAAATAGGTAAAAATCTTCAAAATACATAAAATGAGATATTTTTGGGATTTTTGTATTTTTCTAATGTTTTTATGATTTTTCTAAATTTTTTTCTATTTTTTTGGTATTTTTAAAGGTAAATATACTAGAAAACAGTGAACAATGTTGTTGGCCGAAATTAAAATGAGGATGAAAAATATCCAACAGAGTCCAAAATTTCTCAAATTAATTTTAAAGTACAGGTAATAAAATAGAAAAAATTTAGTGACAAAAAATATATTTTTAGGATTTTGTGGAATTTTTAAGATTTTTATGAAGGTTTTTGTGGTTTTCTAATTTTTAGGAGTTTTTTTGAAATTTTTAGTGGTTTTTGGTCTGAAGTCAAAACACAAAGAAATACACAAAAATATATTTTTTTGGATTTTTTCAAAAACGTTTTATAATTTTTATGAATTTTCTAATGCAAATAGTGTTGAAAATGCATGTTTTTGAATTTTTATAAATAGTAAAATGCAACAAAAATGCAAAATAAAAAATATATATGAAAGAGCAACAAAACAGAAGCTGGCGCTAAATTTTTGGGAATTTTTAGGATTTTATAGATGCATGAAATAAATAGAGACAACAAAGAGAAACTACATTATTAGCACGGGCATATATGTGAATATCCAAAACAACAGGGTCAAAGCGCAATTTTTCCACAAACTATATAACTAATTAACAAAGTTCCAGGACAAAATACATATAGTCAAACCTGCAAGGGTACAAATGCAAGAATCCCAGTCTTCACGTGCGTACGCTTGCGCGCTTAGGAAGGACCTAAATGCAATTAACAAAAACACGAGGGGCTATGTTGCAAAATATTCAAGAATAATACACTGAATAGCAAGTTTCCTGGACTATAATGAAATATCAAAACCTGTAGGGGGTCCCGTGCAAAATGGCCAGTCCCCTTACGCACCCAGGCACGCGAGGTGACATGGCCGAGGACCTAGATGCAAATATGAAATGTTTAGGGGTCAACGTGCAATTATAACAAAACTTTAAAACTGCAAATGAAAGTTTTAGGACCTAAAGATAAATACACAAAATGGTGAGGGTGAACTTGCAAAATACCCAACGCTTGGCGCATCCAATGACTGAGGTTTCTTCACTTGACACGTGTCGAGCCTCAGGCGCACGATGACAGTTCGGATTTGACGGCTGCGATTAGATCTTCAAAGGAAAATCTGACGACGGAGGCTCAAGGGGATCCAACGACGGCTGAACGATCTGGAGCGCCAGCCCCGATTCGTCGGCGCTGGAGGGCAGAGGAAGAATTGGGAAGCAACGTTGGCGAGGCGAGCTTTTCCCGAGCTCAATCTCCATCCTCCGGCGATCTTCAATCTCCAAAAATGGTCGGGAGTGCTCCTGTAGTCCTACTCTCTCTCCTGGAAGCTCCAAAGTCTCCGACGGTGGCCGGAGCTCTCGCTAGGGCGCTCGGCGAACCTCGGCGAGAGCAAAATGAACTCCAGGCCCCTTAGTGTCTGCTGGACCTACAAGAAATGGTGAGAGGGTCGAGGGCAAAATGCCTCAACCCCGCGGTGTCGGAATGAAAGCTTGGGACGGTGACAAGAGGGGTTTGACTGAACGAATCGATGGGTGAAATGCGGAACGTGGAGAGGGATCTTGATCCTAAGACTACGACGAATATAAAGATGCAAGAAAATAAGGGAAAAGGGATAGCCTCGAAGGTGGGTTGACCTGAAGAAGACCTCGATGGTGGGGCTCGCTGGAGGGGGTGGAACACGCCCGATTCTGCGTCGATACTCCGCTCGCGATGACTGGATTTGAAGCCGTCACCTCCAGCTATCCAGAGCATACGAAAGGGGGAGAAGAACATGACAAAAATGCAGTTCAAATTCGAGAGTGAAAATCGAGGGGCTTATAAGAAGGGTTTTCGAAGTGGACGGGAAAAACGAGGCATAGGGGGTGACGCATCGATCCAAAGTCCAAGGTTTCACCTGGGCGTGCATGCCCATTGAACGAGGATCAAAAGTCAAGAAGGGTGTTTCACGGAATGGTGCAAGATGGGGCCTCAAAAAAATCGAGAAGGTGGGTCAGAAAACGACGTTTGACACGGGCTAGCGGAGCCTTCTGGTTGGTCCACGTGGACCAATCAGAAAATTCCTTGGCAAAAATAGTTAAATATTCATTTTAAAATGGTAATTGATTTTATTTTTTTAGGTTATAAAATAAAAATGTTTGTTATTTTCTGAGATATTTTTAATACGATTTTTATTTATTTTTGAGGTTTAAAATTACAAGTTACCTTTTTATAGCTAATATACATGTATATTCATCTATATATCTTATTAATTTATTTTATTTTGTGTATTTAATTTTATTATTTTTGTTTATTATTTTATAAATTTATAACTTAATTTTTATATACTTAAATATATTTTTATTTTATTTTTCTGATGTAATTTACACAATGAAATAAATAGAATCACACAAGTATAGTTATAGGTATTTTATACAAGTATTTTTTTTGTATTTTATTGATGTTTTTATTCTAGTTTTACTATACACATATATAAAAATAATATTTACAAAATTATAAAAATATAAGATTATAAAAATAGGGGATATTTACACCCATAACCTTGAGTAGTTTCGTAATTACCCCGGAAACCCTTGATAATAACGAATTACATCCATAACCCTGAGTAATGCTTAACCTTTACATGGCATAACCCTGTGTCAAGTTCCGTCTCGATTGTCAGTTAACTTTGATAGAAAAAGTTAAACGTTGACAATTTTACCCTTCAAACATATCATATTTATAAATGATGGCATTTTGCAGATCATACAAAATGATGTCATCCTGGAGACAACGTGCTGGCTTCCCTCCCTTCCTCCCCTCCCCTTTTGTATCCGCTGCCCTCTCCTCCGCCCCTTCTCAGCTCCAATCCACGGTGGCGTTGCTCGACAACAATACCCACAAACCCATCTTGGGGATTTTAGCCTTCGAGGCCGCCAGGACCATGTCCAGGATTCTAGACCTCCATTGCTTCCTCACCATCAAAGAGATCCTCAGTCTCTGCTCTCAAACCATGCAATCCATCGACATCGCATTCCTCGTGTCCTCCGACCACCTTTACCTTATCCGTCTTGCATGTGCTGAGCTACTCCAGGAGCTGACCGGGTAGCTGCGTCGGTATCACACTTGTTGGGTAAGACCCAAGCCAATGGCTCAGATAAGCTCTAATCCGAGTTCACGCCCGGCTCGGGTTGTTTGGGTCTTGCCGTGAAAGGAAAAGAACTCCACAAGGGGGTTAAGAAGATGAAGAGGTATGTCTCCATAACCTCCATGTTTTCTATTAGACATGGAGGAGCTCAGGGAGCTCGAAGCCACAGAGAAGAAGATGAAGAGGCGCACAACCTTTGAGGGGACATATATGCTGAAGCTGATGCAAAGGCTGCTTGTTCTTTAGGCGTGCGGCGGGGAAGCTCCAGGAGGGGTCTATTTGGAGTGAGCCTCGCGGGAAGGTGGTGGGTCTCATGGCTCGCATGGTGATATCTATCTCCGCGAGGCGCTGGACATCTTCACCCCTACCTCCCTCAAACTTCCCCTTGTCGTTCCATGCAAGAAGGGCAGCCCCGAGGAGCCCCGAGGATGACGGAGGTTCTGCGATGTCGTTTCATTGGGTTGAGCCCAAAATGTGTTGGCCTTTCTGTGATGTAGTGGATGACGGAGGTTCTCGAAGCCCCAAGGAGCCACACTTGGCAGGTCAGGGTTGGCATTGAGGTATGAAGAGGTGCTATGTCAGGGAAAGAAGATGGTGTTGGAGGGGGAGGAGTAGAGGAGGGAGGAGCTTTATGGGTTCCTGTCGAGTGGGGTAAGGTGGAGGTTGAGGAGGAAGATGAGGACTGCAGTGATGGGGGAGGGAGAGGAAGGGGAGGGGTGGCGGTGAGGATGATCAAGTGGTTGGGGTCGGTGGTGGAGGACACGTAGAAGTGATATGAGGAGAAGAGCTTCAAGAGGAGGACAGGGGACGAGCTTGAGGAGGAGGAGAGGAGGAGGGTGTAGGTGCTGTAGATGTTGGTGTTTGCTGACAGGGAGATGGCAAAGACGTCAGTGGTTTAAAGTGCTGGTTGCTCTCAGCTGGGCTTGGAAGTGCGAGCAGAGCAACACTACTAAGTGGAGGGGGTAGGGGAGAGATGAGGAAGGGGGGTTGTGTGTTAGGTTTAATTTTAGCCGTTAGATCGAGGATAGGTTATATTAACTCAAAGCTCTGGGTGAGTTAATGGACTAAAATAATGGAGGGTTATGGGTGTAGGACGATACACTTATCCGTGGTTCTAGGTGTAATTCGTTATTATCGAGGGTTTTTGGGGTAATTACGAAACTACTCAGGGTTATGGGTGAAAATATCCCTAAAAATAGTGAATAATAAATAAAATGAGTATTTTAATCGGTATAAGTATACAAGGAGGGTCCAAAACTCAATTTTCAAATCGTAGCTCCGCAAAATATGAACCACCTTCATTAAATAGCTTATTGAAAATTATTATACAATTAAAAGTGAGTTTGATATATTTGGAGTTTTTATTTGAGAAATATAGGTCTGGGAAGTTGGGATTTTGGAAACTTATTCAGATCATAACTTTTTATCTGTTCATTATTTTTATATGAAATCAATTTTATATTTTTCTTTGTTCAATTATCTACAACTTTCATGTACAAAATTTCTTTATTTGAAGTAAAAAAAGTGGAACCAAAAATAGGTCCCAAAATGAATAAAGAATCAATTAAATAAAAGGGTATTTTGGCCCTTATCTCCCCCTACTTTATTCCTTGTCGACCTATTCATCTAGATGCCCAGTCTCGAGGTTCTGGGTCATAAAATATTTACAATATTTTATTCTTATTCTTTTCTTTATTCTATTATTTTGGCTTTAAACGTTGTATTTTATGCACTATCTACACACATGTGCATGAATGCTAAAATGTGGGAATTAAGGGTAATTACATGCACTTGCTAGGGTTTTTGAGGCCAAAATGCTAAAATAAAGATGATGAAATGGAGGTTCATCATCCCCCTGTACTTGCCTTTGCTAGTCCCTAACAAACACTTATGCAATAAGTGCAGAAAAGAAAAACAAAGAAAAGAAAAAGAAGCAAGATGGATTGAATTTAATAATCAAACTTGTCTTCACAAAATCAAAGTTTGGATCTTAAGTCAGACCTTTGGAATTTTAATGCGGGCGAAACCTTAATGAGAGCCGGACTTGAAATTCAACAGCTTCGAGAATCCCAAAATTCTGCTCAAGTCCCCTCAATAGCCAGGTCAGAAATATTTCAACTCATACGCAAACCCTTACGACTATGAATCTGACTCGTACAGTGTAAGTGATGGTGGCTCTCCCCAACTAGAATGACAAAGAGACTGGCTTCTCCAATATGACAACCCAATGATTCCCCAATCCAACAACTCATTCCTCGAGGAGCGCGGGTATTCCCTTCTAAGTTCAAGTGGCAACCAGCTCAAGAGGAGGGGGTGAATAGAAGAATGGACGGTAGCCAGTGTAGCTACCTATCATGGGATGCAACACCAGTGTAGTCAAGTCATCCAGCTGCAGGCCTACATGATTTGACTTTGAAGTTCAAGCTTGCTTATTTGACTATACATATATGTACACTCCGCAGGCATTTTTATTTTTGTACAGGCCTGTCCACTTTTTTGGAGTTTTTAATTTTTGCATTTTTTTGAAGACTATATGCAACGACATTTTACATAGGGAGTTTTTCCTCTTGAGCCAGTAGACTATCCTCTTTGAAGCTTTATTGCAACCTACAACTCTTGTCCTAAAAACTCATAATCACCGGATGGGTTGGGGTGCACTTCCCTCCCTAGAGAAGGACAAGTGTTTCCACCTGTGTGCGTCTCATACCGACAAATCCAACCCCCTCACCCCTCCAACTGAGTTGAGCCAAGTGAAAGGTGCATGTGTACAAGTTAGGTCATTATCAACAAGAGTTGTGCGTCTGCTCCGAAATACTCTACTTAGGCAGCCATGAATCCATTGAACCAAGTCTTGTGATCCTCAAAGAATTAAGTCAACTAGATCTGAAGTACCTCAATTCCAGCTCCTATAAGGTTCCTGTTAATTAGGTAGATTTTAAGGTCCAACCAAGCTCCAATCTTCGGATTTTACTTAACTCGTTCAACTATCAAACTCAATCCGAAAAATGTGAATGCTATGCAAAATGTAGAAAATCTTTTTTGTGATGCAATTTTCAAAGGTTTTGAACTTTTTATGGATTTTGAAAAGATGATGCATATGCATTTTTTTAGTTTTTCAAAAAGATTTTTCAAATGTTTTTGGATTTTAGTTTTGCAAATGTTTTTGGGATTTTTGAAAACAAAAGGTTTTGGCTAAAAACTAGGTACAAATATTTACACGGGGATGCATCTTGTATTTACAAGAAGTGGATTTTAAGAATTTACAAGGGGTAAAGTGGTCAATTTTAGAAATTTGCATATAAAGAATTTAAGTTAATATGTATATATATTCCTCAAACTTATTTGACAAGGGTTTTTCAAATAATTTTGAAAACTATAGTCCAAAATAATTTTTACAAACATTTTTACAAACATGTACACACATTTGAAAATCAATTTGGAAATGTTTTCCAAACATTATATATAGGTTTTTTTCAAATATTTTTGTAACCATTTTTCAAACCAATTGCAAATCGTTTTTCAAACTTTTTATTTCACACAAAGAAAATAAATTTTACAATCAAAATGTTTTTACAAAGGTTGAAAACATGTAAAACGTTTCCAAATAGTTTTCAAAAGATTTTCACAAGGATTTTTAAACTATTTTTCAAAACATTTCAAAAAAATATTTTCACCTGATTTATTAATCAGTAAGTAACACAAAGTATTTGAGGAATAATCACATCTTTTTATTATGTATTTTTAATGAATTTAATTGTATTAATTAGCCATAATTATTAAGAAAATACGAAGGTACGAGTTATGGCTAAAGTATATATGCAGTATATAACGACCCCCCTATAGTTAGCTTGAGTTATGTCCTCATAGATTGGAGAGAAAAGAGAAGACATAACTCGTACTGAGTATAGAAAGTCTAAAGAATAAATGAATAATAGATGAAGGAATGAACGAATGAGAAGTTGACCGTCCCCCCTCTACTTAGGATGAAATAATCCTAGTATAGCAGACTGTACACAAAGCAGGGAGGGTCAAGGGTGGGAATGAACAGATCGTACTGAGACCGTCTCCCCTATACTTGGGGTAAGATATACCTAAGTATAGACAAGAAGAGGAGACAGTGGAGAGGATCAAAGAATAGAATCAACTCGGGGTGCACACCCCCCTATACTTAGGACAAAGTACGCCCTGAATATAGAAGACTGACAAAAAGGGACGACACCTTTCTGATAGATAAAGAAGATAGAAAGGAAAAGAAGAAAAGAAGGAACGAGAATAAACATATCACAGCTCAATGTGTGCACCCCCTATACTTAGGACAATGTACGTCCTAAGTATAGCAAAGTCAGAAGATGACAAATGGGGTGGCAGACATAACAGATGAAAGAGTGAATGATATGGACAAATGGATCTATACAGTGGAAGATAGAAGTGATACCATGTATGAAATGCAGGTGATGTGAGTTAAAGTGCACATCTCATACTGAATAGGGGCAACGTCAACGGTCGGCGGATCATGATTCTAGATATAATTTCAGCGTTGACCGTTGACTCGAAGGTAGAGGAAGATGACAACTTGGATATATCAATACTACCATTGTCTGTACCTTTCTGACCACATATGAACCTTTCCATTTACTCTATAATTTTCTTGGAAATAATTTCAGCCTAGAATCAAATAACCATACTCACTGATCATGCTCAAACTGTTTATGGCTGATATGAGAATCGTGCCATGTCTTCACTTTTTCCTTGTACTGTAGGCTACTCGAAAAGGTTGCATCTCTCAGTTCCTCCAGGGCTACCAACTCTGTTTTCTCTGTTCTTATATACTAAGGGGATCTCATAATAACTCTGTAACTACCCAAAGTGACTTGTGCTTGATCTCTACTAGCAAATGGAACGGCTTGCCATAGACGAGATGAAAGGGAGATGTCCCTAATGGTGTCATGAAGGAAGTCTGATAGGTCCACAAGACCGAGTCCAAAAGCTGTAGCCAATCCTTTCGTTCTAGGCGGACAACCTTCTGTAGAATAGTCTTGATCTCCCTGTTCGATACTTCAGCAAGACCATTAGTCTGAGGGTGATATGGAGTGGCAACACGATGGTCAATGCCGAACTCATCTGCAAGGGCCCTTACATTATCGTTAATAAAGTGAGACCCCCCGTCTAAAATCAGGACTCTAGGTACCCCGAACCATGAAATGATATTTTTCCTCAAAATCGGCATACAATCTTAGCATCTGCGGCTCGAGCGAGGATGGCCTCAACCCAATGACTCACATAATCTACAACAAGCAGAATGTACTCAACCCCTCACTCTTAGGAAATGAGCTCATGAAATCAATCCCCCATACATCAAAAACCTCACAAAAGTGAATGGGCTGCATGGGCATCATGTTTCTCTATCCGCAAGTTCCCATCTTCTGACAGTCAGTGCACCTCTTCACGAATTCATCAGAAGCCTTGAAGAGAGTAGGCCACCCAAGGCCGGATTGGAGCACCTTCTGTGTTGTCTGTCTCCCAGAATGATGTCCCTCCCTCCTCAAGCTTGTGTTACTAGGTGAGGACGCTATGATGCTCTTCTTGAGGAATGCACCTCCTTCCGAATACTATCCCCTCCCTCATGATAAAGGACGGGATCCTCCCAATGTTATGACTTGGCCTTCACAAGGAAGGTCTGAAGTCGCTGTCTGGGCCAACCCTGTGGTACCGTCTTGGCAACAAGATAGTTCACAATGTCGGCATACCATGGAAGCGAGGCGATGGCAAGGATCACCTCATCTGGAAACGTCTCAGTGATAGGTGCAATACAGTGATAGGTGCAATGGGCTCAGATTCCTCAAAGTTATCTAAGAGGGAGAGGTAATCCGCCACTACATTCTTAACTCCAGGTTTATCCTCAATCTCAATGTCAAACTCCTGGAGCAGAAGGATCCATCTAGTAAGTCGAGCTTTGGCATCCTTCTTTGCCATGAGGTATTGGATGGTGGTGTGATCTGTACAGATAGTCACTCTAGATCCCAGAATATATGATCGGTACTTATCCAAAGCAAGGACGATGACTAGCATCTCTTTCTCAATCATAGTGTAATTCCACTGAGCGACATCCAAAGTCCGGCTAGCGTAGTGAATGGCATACGACAATCCATCCCTCCTCTGTCCGAGCACAGCCTCTACGGCAAAATCAGAAGCATCCGTCATGATCTCGAATGGGATAGACCAATCGGGTGGTTGAAGGACAGGAGCTGTGACAACCATATTCTTGAGAGTCTCGAAAGACGCAAGACACTTATCATCAACAAGGAACTCGATGTCTTTCGTCAGCAAGTCAGTGAGCGGTAGGGCAATACGAATGAAGTCCTGAATGAACCGTCAGTAGAAACTGACATGCCCCAGAAAAGACCGCAGCTGTTGCAGATTGGGCGGTGGATTGAGTTTTCTAATGATATCCACCTTGGCCGGATCAACCTCCATGCCCCTGTTGGAGATGATATGGCCAAGGACCGTCCCCTGAGTCACCATGAAGTGACTCTTCTCCCAAGATAAAACAAGGTTGACCTCTATGCAGCACTGAAGCACACAGTTTAGGCAGTCAAGACAAGCATCGAAACCATCACCATAGACCGAGAAGTCATCCATTAAGACCTCTAAACAATCACCCACCATGTCCGAGAAGATGGACAACATGCACCTTTGGAATGTTGCTGGGGTGTTACATAGACCAAAGGGCATCCATCTGAAAGCATATGTCCCAAACGGATAGGTGAATGTCGTTTTGTCCTGGTCTTCGGGCGCAATTGCCACTTGATTATAGCTGGAGTACCCGTCAAGGAACAACAATGACTCTTCACAGCTAGCCTCTCGATAATCTGATCAATGAATGGCAATGGGAAATGATCCTTTTTGGTGGCCTGATTCAATCGTCTGAGTCCACACAGACCCTCCAAGAAGTGGGTACCCGGATAGCTGACTTCTCTCCAGACTCGCTCACAACTATAGTGATAACCGTCTTCTTGGGTACCACATGTAATGGGACTAACCCACTTGGAGTCGGAGATGGGGTAGATAAAATCAGTGCACCACCATTTAGATATTTCTTTCATGACCACATCTCGAAGATTCGGGTTCAACCTCGTTGGAACTCATGCGAGGGCTTAGCATCCTCTTCGAGGTAAATATGGTGGGAGCACAGAGCCGGACTAATCCCTTGGAGATCAGCTATACTCCATCTAATCGCCTTGCGGTTTCTTCAAGAACCTCCATCAAACGAGATTCTTGCTCTCCAGTCAAATCTGTTGAGATAATGGCTGGGTACATATCTAGCTCACCCGCAAGAAATCTGTACTTCAGTGACCGCAGTAAAGGCTTCAGTTCTGGACAACCGGGAGTTGGCAAATATGGCTTCTGATATGTCTGTGTGAAGGCTACCAAATCTGCATGTAAGAACTCTCGTTGTGCATGAAAATCTGACAAAGGGAATCCTGCTGGAATATCTGTGAACTGTGCTGACTCGCTCTCCGTCCTAGCTGTCGGCTCGAAAGGAGTCAGATAAGGCAAATAATCATCAAAATCATCCCAATCAATATATGAGTCTGAGGGATCTGAATCGGAAGAACACGAATGGAAGTCTACTTCACCACTCATCCCGCAACTGTCAGCCTCTAAAGTGTCCTCTGCCAGTGGTGTGCTCTCCAAGCTCTCAACTGCCATAAGATGTAAGTATGCTGAATCTGCGGGCAAGGCGAGGGCTTGTGCTACAGGATCTGTCCAAATCGCTTCATCATCGGTCATCACAAAGTCGTACTCCTGGTGGTCGTCTCTCTCAGCCTCTGTCATCTGCTCTGTGTCACTAAGATGCTTCGAGCATGATGAATCTCTCACTCTGGTCTCGTCAATCGTCTCTATTTGTATACTTTCACCCTCTACGTGAAAGTACACCTTCCCACTATCATGGTCGGTCACCGCCTTGGCAGTGGCCAAGAATGGGCGTCCGAGTATGATGGGGGTATCTGTTACCGACTCAGGGATCTCCATGTCCAGTACAACAAAGTCCACGGAGAATTTCAGGCCTTGAATGGTAATGACCACGTCTCTCAGCAACCCCTTCGACCTCTTAATCGATCGATCAACAAACTTAAGGACTGTCCTACTCTGATGAAAAGGTCCATACTCGAATCGGTCGAGCAAGGCTGCCCGAAGGAGGTTGATAGAAGAGCCGATGTATAATAGAGTACGATCGAACCGCTGCTCCTGAATCTCGCATCTGACATAGGGAGCCCCTGCATCAGGTCTCTTGGCTGGCAATCGGTTCTGAATGGCAAAGCATGTGGCACAGGTGAGCACATGGATATCTCCTCTGTGGTTCCTCCTCTTCCTACGTACGGTGGTCTTCTCTCTCAAGTTCTTTTGGAAGAGGGGGATGTGCTCAAGTGCCTCCTGTAGAGTTAGCTGAATCTGAAATATGTCAATCATGTGCTGGCTGAACTCTGACTGTTGTGTATTTTTGGGATTTTCTCTTTTATTCCCCTTCGCAAAGAGGAGTGCTTGAGGGAAGGGGATGGCTGGGCCCTCCTCAGATGGAGGGCTAGGAAGAGGTTCCTGTGCTTGTGAAGGCATGGAGTCCATACAAATATCATCATACAAATATGGACTCTTAGAAGATGAAGAAACCTTTCCTTTATTCGTATTCTTTTGTCTTTTTCTTGTTACCAGAATCCTGAGATACAAAAGGTGGTAACACAACAGAGGGGAATACAATGTGAGTAGAAGTGGTGGCCTCAGTACCACCCACGACATATGACTTCGCGGCATCAGCACCGTGCTCTGGCACAGCATCAGAAATGGTGGCATCAGCACCACCGTCTGCATCTGGATCATTAAGCAAAATGGTGGCCTCAACACCACTGCCTGTATCTGGAATCACGATGACCTCAGTACCGTCCTCTGGATATCTCTCCTTAGTGGCATCAACACCACCGTCATCAACATCATTAGCGGCATCAGCACCGCTTCCCTCTTTGTCTGGCGCTCCTGGTTCCTCATATATCTGTCGCTCAAACGAGGTGCCGTCGGCTGGCATCCTACTGCTCCTAGTAGTCACGAAATCAGCATCAAACATAGAATAAGACATGTCATTCAGAAAGTCACTAGGAATGGTATCCTCTGTAGACTGTACCTGCTCAGATTTTCTCTTCAAGCTGTTCGGATTGGGTTCGATCTAAGCTGGTATGGTGGCCTTTCCCTTGATGACATTCCTCATCTCCCGTCGAAACTCATCCATTTCTCGCCGGAATGATGCTTGCTGGTCAGAAAGCAAGCATCCGACGTCAAGTGCTGGGTTCTCGAAGGCAGGTTCTTGAGAACCGGAAGTGTTCCCGTGCTGGGAATGAGGCTGCTGTTGCTGCGAATAGTGAGGGGGAGGCTGGGAGTACTACTGGTAAGGCTGCTGACGTTGCCTCCACTGCAGTCCCTGATAAGAGGGACGAGGACCCTGCTGGTACTACTGTTGGGAGTGATAGGGCTGCTGTTGCTGCTGGCTGCTCTGATCGCCTTGAGCAGGAGGCTGTTGTTGGGAGGAGCTTCCTCCGGTGGTCCAACAGAATCCGGGATGATCACGATGAATCCTGGCCTGCTGAGGATACCGATCGTACCATATCCCATTGACTTCCATCAATGGCTCCTGCTCGAAGAATGGTGGAGATAGAACTGCCAGTGGCTGATCCCACTGGTAAACCACCATCTGAGTCTCCTGAGATGGCGGCTGCGACGGGTAATACTGTAGCTGCTGGACCTCCTCTGCCTGGATATGGTGAACTAGGCGGTGTGTGGCAGAGGGTTGGGTGGAGCTTCTACTGCTGGGATCGACACGTGATCTGGGGGGCTGCGTGGACGTTTGTGCCTTCTGAATACACAAGATCTGTGTCTTCAGGTCACTCATGGTCTTCGCCAACTGGTCCATCTGGGCTAGCTCCTGACTCTGCTTCTTCTCGAGGATCTCGATGCGGTCCAACTCTCGTTGATGATCCACATGTCGGCTGTGGCGGATTCGGCTTGGGTTGCTGCTACTGACAGTGTGGGGACCTGCATCGACGCGGGCGATCCTATGATATGATCTTGCCCCTTGGGGGGACTTCTGCTGTGTGTAGAGTCGAGCTTGGGCCATGACTGTAGAGTTCTCTGCCATCCCTTCATAGATGGCCCAAACGTCATCTTCACCCTTGGAAAAATATGACCCACCACAAGAGGCATTCATAAGCCCTTGCAGCTCTGATGTCAGCCCACAAAAGAAACTCTGAACCAGGTTGGGCTTTGATATATCATGATGTGGACACCAGTCAATGAGCTCTCTAAATCGATCCCAAGCCTCGTGGAACTGCTCATTCGGGATCATAGTGAAGTTGCTGATCATTGCTCGTGCTACATTGGTCCTACTGAGAGGGTAATACTTATTCAAGTATGCGGTCCGGAGCTACTCCCAAGTTGTGACAAACCTCCCACGATGCTTCAACCAATATGCTGCTTGGTCAACTAATGAGAATGGGAAGGCAATCATCTTTATTGTGTCCTCGTCCACTAGTATGTCGTGGACAATGCTGCAAATCATCTCAAACTCATGCAGATGGATATGAGGCTCCTCGGTGGCTAGCCCACGGAACTTGGGCAACAACTGTATCGTCTGGGGGCGAAGCTCAAAATTCCCAACAATGAGAGGAAGCTGAATCCATCGGTGAGTGATGGTTGCAGCTGGGTTATGCAACTGTCTCATGGTCATCGGTAGTGTCCTCTCCGGTTGTTGGTCTCCTCCTGCTCCGCTTCCTCCTTCAGCTTTGTCATCGGGTATCTCTCCACTGCCCTCAGATCTGTCTTTACAGTCTGCTCGCATCTGCACCATCTCTCTCATAATGTCGTCCATGAAGTCTCCCTAATCTCTGATCTATCTCTGCATCGTCTCCAGGGAAGCTAGCAATGAATTGTTGATGGCAGTCTGATCGAATACATATGAAGGTTGTCCCTGCTCATCTGGGCGTCCCTCACTGCTGGCCATGTCTTGGGTCTCTGCAAAGGCAAAGGTACCCATCTCAGGTGCCGTCAAATGTCAAGAAATCTCTGTTGCACTATCTTCTAACACCACAGGACTAATAGAAGAAGAAGGGTGATCGAGGGAGAACAGGGTGGACGTGAACTCATGCTCGGAGAGCAGGTCTAAACTCCCCGAAGCTGTCCTAGATGAAAAGGGGGAGTGCTCGATAGCGGTGCCACCAGACGTGGCCTAAGGGATCTCCTTCCCATCATCGTGATCTTTAGAGAAAGGGCGGATGAGATCTGGAATGTAAACAAGATTGTCATTCAAACCCCCAATTCACCTACACAACTCTCGAGTTGATGACCATGAAGGTTCGGTCTTTTATCTTGTCAAATTTTTTTAAGGTGATCAATCAATCTATCAGAGCGATTAAGCGAGCTATTGGGCACCCAACTCTCCTAGCCGACTGTCCCATTCCCAAATGAGATCTTTCCCAGCCAATAGGAGTTGCGGACCGTTTACCGGCTACCCGATCAACTCCCTCTGCTAAGGACGTCGCGGTCCGCTTTATCGCTTACCGGAGAGATCCTCACTGGAGAACCACTCACCAAGACCAGTAATTAACTAAGATTTCGGGCATGTCTCTAGCCTAGTGTGCGGGTCACTCTCTCGCTATAGATAAATCAAATAATGAGGGGGTTACTCTCCCCAAGACAAAATTTTTGGTAGGGTGAGTTTTATGGTCATGTTTGCATTAGCAGTCCCAATTTAATGTGGTTATCTCTTTTTAGTTATTTTTCTGAACAAAAGATAATGTCTAACAAATTTTTCGATTTCCTTGATTATTTAGAGTCCAATAAAACAGGGGAGGAAGTCGGAAAAGATGATGCGCGATCAAATACTATGATGCATGCAAAGATAGAAATGCGTACCTTGCTCCAGCACTCTACATGCAGGGCGATCCACGCATAAATTAAAAGACAAGAATAAAACTACCTATATGATACACGAGGAAATCGTCCCTAGATGAGCAACTTCTATTAATTGTGAAGCACAAGTAGCTATGACTAGGAAGAGAGACTGGAGTCCAATCTTGGGAGCCGATCGGTATCCACCACAATGGATCATGCACGCGTTGTATACGACCCCTCCCAGCACATGGTCTCTAGTCCCAGTCAAATAGCTTTTTCAGTTGATTTTTAGCCAAGTCCAATTATGATCTGTATGCACAGGCAAGATATTAAGTGTTGGGCCTTAGCTGTTTACGTCACAATCAATAAAAAGTCCTAAATCTAGGGGTTAAATCCGTGTGAAATAAGTAGGTAATAAAATCGGTAAAAACCATGAAAAAGTCGCAAAAAATCGATGAGCCCCCAAGGAAACAATCCCTCGGGCAGTGGACCTCGTGAAGTGCTGAAATGTCACGTTTAGTTACAAATTAAGTGTCATTCTCTCACTTAAAATTACACAAGTAATGCAAATAGAGCTAAGCTACAAAATTCTCTAAGTCTTCTAGTGCCAAGCAAGCCTAAGCTGGCTTCACGTGGGTGCGTAAGCGCCATGAGAAGAACGCTTCCCTTGACCCGTGGTACCTCGCACAAAGTCAACAAAGAGGAGGGATTAGATAGCTCAAACAATATATATATATATATATATCAAAAATGGATAAGACAAAAGTGTAGACAAATAATCACAATCAATCACTAAGAAAGGATCTATACGTTGTTGCTCCCAGGCAACGACACCATTTGATGAACGGGATTTATCGGGGGTCTAAATATGCCTCACACAAGGCGGAGGCAAAGTCGCTGTGGCGACCCTCAATAAACCTCGTTCAGTCAAGAATGAACCCACAACAGATAAATCAAGTAATGAAAATCAAAGTGTGGAGTTAAAATATATTATAACTCTACAACAAAATGTGTATAGATGCAAGTATGTGTAGAGCGTCGAACACAGGGAACAAGCAGGATAGATAAAAAATGAGTGCTCAAGAGTGAATGTGTTTAAATGCCTACAAATGTGCTATTTTTGTGGGTTTTTAATCTCTATATTTTTTATTTGATTTTTAATTTATAATTTTATATTTTAATTTTTAATTCATTGATTTTGTATTTTCTTTTTATATTTTGTTTTTTTCTTTTACTTTTAATAATGCTAGAAACATATATAGGATATATATACAAAAGAGAAGAGAGAGGTATAAATATGTAAAAATCTTCAAAATACAGAAAATTAGATATTTTTTGGGCCTTTTGTATTTTTCTAATATTTTTGTGATTTTTCTAAATTTTTCCTAATTTTTTTGGTATTTTTAAAGGCAAAAATACTAGAAAACAGTGAACAAAATTGCTTGTCGAAATTAAAATGACGATGAAAAATATCCAACAAAGACCAAAATTCGTCAAATTAATTTTAAAGTACAGGTAATAAAACTGAGAAAATTTAGAGATAAAAATTATATTTTTAGGATTATTGTAGAATTTTTAAGATTTTTATGAAGGTTTTTGTGGTTTTTTAATTTTTAGGAGTTTTCTTTTGAAATTTTTAGTGATTTTTGGTCTGAAGTCAAAACACACAGAAATACACAAAATATATTTTTTTGGAATTTATCAAAATTTTTTCAAAAAAGTTATAATTCTTATGAATTTTCTAATGTAAACAGTGCTGAAAATGCATGTTTTTGAATTTTTATAAATAGTAAGATGTAAAAAAAATGTGAAATTAAATATAGCGTGAAAGAACAACAAAACAGGAGCTGGTGCTAATTTTTTGGTAATTTTTAGGCTTTTATAGATGCATGAAATAAATAGAGACAACAAAGTGAAAGTACACTACTAGCAAGGGCATATATGTGAATATCCAAAAAAACAGGGCCAAAGTGCAATTTTTCCACAAAATATATAACTAATTAACGGAGTTCCAGGACCAAATACAAATAGCCAAACCCGCAAGGGGAACAAATGCAAGAATCCCAGTCTTCACGTCTTGGGAAGGACCTAAATGCAATTAACAAAAATGCGAGGGGCTATGTTGCAAAATATCCAAGAATAATACACTGAATCGCAAGTTTCCTGGACTATAACAAAATATCAAAACCCACAGGGGGTCCCGCGCAAAATGCCCAGTCCCCTCACGCGCCCAGACACGTGAGGTGACGTGGCCGAGGACCTAGATGCAAATACGAAATGTTTAGGGGTCTACATGCAATTATAACAAAACTTTAAAACTGCATATGGAAGTTTTAGGACTAAAGATAAATACACAAAATGGCGAGGGTGAACGTGCAAAATACCCAACGCGTGGCGCATCCAACGGCTGAGGTTTCTTCACTTGACACGTGTCGAGCCTCGGGCGCACGATGACGGTTCGGATTTGACGGCTGTGATTAGATCTTCACAGGAAGATCCGACGGCGGAGGCACAAGGGGATCCAACAACGACTGAACGATCTGGAGTGCCAGCCCCGATCTGACGGCGTTGGAGGGCTAAGAAAGATCAGGGAAGCAATGTCGGCGAGGCAAGATTCCCGGAGCTCGATCTCCGTCCTCCGACGATCTTCAAGCTCCAAAAATGGACGGGAGTTCTCCTGTGGTCCTCCTCTCTCTCCTGGAAGCTCCAAAAATCTTCGGGGTGGCCGAAGCTCTCGCTTGGGCGTGGCGGAGCTGGGGCGCTCGGCGAACCTCGACGAGAGTCCAAAATGAACTCCAGGCCCCTTAGTGGTTGATGGACCTGCAAGAAATGGTGAGAGGGTCGAGGGCAAAATGCCTCGACCCCGCGATGGCGGAATGGAAGCTTGGGACAGTGACAAGGGAACTCGCCGGAGCTCGATCCGGCGAGGGGTTCGACTGAATGAATCGATGGGTGAAACACGGAACGGGGAGAGGGATCTTGATCCTAAGACTACGATAAATATAATGATGCAAGAAAATTGGGGAAAAGGGATAGCCTCGAAGGTGGGTTGACCTGAGGAAGACCTCAACGGTGGGGCTCGCCAGAGGTGGTGGAACACGCCCGATTCTGCATCGATACTCCACCTACGATGGCTGGATCTAAAGCTGTCACCTCCAGCTATCCAGAGCACACGAAAGGGGAGAAGAATGGGACAAAATGCAGTTCAAATTTGAGAGTGAAAATCGAGGGGCTATAAGAAGGGTTGACGAATTGGACGTGAAAAACGAGGCGCAACAGGCGACACATCGATCCAAAGTCCGAGGTTTCACCTGGGCGTGCATGCCCATTGAACGTGGATCAAAAGTCAAGAAGGGTGTTTCGCGGAATGGTGCATGATGGGGCCTCGAAACTATCGAGGTGGGTCAAAAATGACGTCTGACACGGGCCAGACCTCGGTCAGAGAGTTGACCGAGGTCAACCAACGGAGCCTTCTGGTTGGTACATGTGGACCAACCAAAAAATCCTTAGCAAAAATAGTTAAAAATTCATTTTAATATAGTAATTGATTTTATTATTTTTATGTTATAAAATAAAAAATGTTTGTTATTTTATGAGGTATTTTTAATATGATTTTTATTTATTTTTTTGAGGCTTAAAATTACAAGTTACCTTTTTATAGCTTATATACAGGTATATTCATCGATATATCTTATTAATTTGTTTTTATTTTGTGTATTTAATTTTATTGTTTTTGTTTATTATTTTATAAATTTATAACTTATTTTTATATACTTAAATATATTTTTATTTTATTTTTCTGATGTAATTTGTACAATGAAATAAATAGAAGTATAATTCACATACGTATAGTTATAGGTATTATACCGAGCTATTTTATACAAGTATTCTATTTTTGAGTTTTATTGATGTTTTTATTCCATTTTTATTATACACATATATTACAAATAATATTTACAAAATTATAAAAATATAAGATTATAAAAATAATGAATAATAAATAAAATGAGTATTTTAATCAGTATAAGTATACAAGGAGGGTCCAAAACTCAACTTTCAAACCGTAGCTCCACAAAATCTGAAACCACCTTCATTAAATAGCTTATTGAAAATTATATACAATTAAAGGTGAGTTTGATATATTTGGAGTTTTTATTTGAGAGATACATGTATGGGAAGTTGGGATTTTGGAAACTTATTCAGATCATAACTTTTTATCTGTTCATTATTTTTGCTTGAAATCAATCTTGTATTTTCTTTGTTCAATTATCTACAGTTTCATGTACAAAGTTTCTTTATTCGAAGTATAAAAAGTAGAACCAAAAATAGGTACCAAAATGAATAAAGAATCAATTAAATAAAAGGGTATTTTGGTCCTTATCTCCCCCTACTTTATTCCTTGTCGACCTATTCATCTAGATGCCTAGGTCTCGAGGTTTCGAGTCATAAAATATTTACAATATTTTATTCTTTTTGTTTTTTTTATTCTATTATTTTGGCTTTAAAAGCTGTATTTTATACACTATTTATACACATGTGCATGGATGCTAAAATGCGGGAATTAAGGGTAATTACATGCATTTGCTAGGGTTTTTGAGGCCAAAATGATAGAATAAAGATGATGAAATGGAGGTTCATCAGATATCTATTAATGATTATTTGTGATATGAGATTTCTTCCTTCATCTTAGAAAGCTTTGAAATATTCAAAGATTTCACAATTTTGGTTTAGAACCAAAGTTTAAAGGAAGATGAAAATGAATTTAATCTAATCTAGGTAGTCAATATCTATTAGATGAATTTGTGAAATACCTTGTGGAGAAAGAAATATCTCCTATCTCACTCCTCCTAATACATCTAAACTCAATAGAGTTGTAGGGAGATACAATTGACCATGTGTGACATGATTTGATAAATGATGAATCTCAGCACAACTAACTCTTAGTTTCTAGGTATATATGTAGTATAGACTACAATATATATCCTTAATATGGTTCCATGCAATAAGCTGGAATCTGGTACCGGAGAGTGCTACTTCATTAGGAAAACAAAGGATGGTATTGGATACCTACTTTATGACCTTGAGATTCTTAAAAGATCTCATCTCTGTGAATGTGATTCTTAGAGGATGACTCTCTTGAGAATCAAGATGAAAATAAAGTGAAGGAACTCATTTAATCTTGAGATGATAATGAGGCTCCTGAATATGGAAACTAAAAGGACAATTAAAGATAAAACATTGATAACTCTTCAAATGAGTTTGAGGATGTATTCCATGTGTCAGTTAAGTCTGACAATGATCGGACTTCATATGATGAATCTCCTGAGGATCATGACATGGAAAGATGGATTTTAGCAATGAAAGTCTAAATTAGACTTCATATACAAGTGTTGTATATGGACCCTCGAGGATCCACCTATAAAGGAAAAACCTATTAGGTGTAAATAGATCTTCAAGAGAAATGGAATATGATGAGAAGGTAGAGATCTTCAAAGCACGGTTTGTAGCCATGAACTGCACACGAAGAAAGAAGACATCGATTGCGATGAGACTTGCTCTTCAATAACCATGCTTAAGACCATCAAAACATTGCTAACTATAGCTACACAACTTGACTATGTCATCTTCAAGATGTGAATCAAGGTTGCATTTCTTTATGAATACCTCTTTGAGGATGTTCACATGAAGTGGACTAAGGACTTCATGGTTGAGGAAAGAAAGGTGTGCAAGCTTTAGAAACTCCATCTGTGGACTCAAATAAGCTTCTTGTAGTTGGAACATAAAATTTGATGAAATTATAAATGTTATGATTTCAAAATAGAATCTCGATGAACCAAGTGAAGTTTAGTGGGAGTGCCACTGTGTTCATCATGTTAAATGCAAATATCCTAACATTTGAATGATATAAGGATGATAATGAGTGTTTTATAGTCTAGCTATTCCATACCTTGAGATATGATCTCAAGGACACCTCTTGGATCTTAGTTCTGAATATGTTCAGAAGCAAAGAGAAGAGGGTATTGGGACTATCACATTAGTGGTATACCTTGGACATGTTCCATTTTTTTGGAAAATTCCAAGAAAGGCTTCCTACCCTTAAGATATGGTACTGACCTATCTGAAGGGATAGAACCTCAAAGAGTTGAGGAAGTGAATGCTAGAACTACTTGCCCTTGTGTATCAGTTATGTGAATTCGAGTGTATGCTAGATATGTACAAAAGTTAGATATCTGCCGTGTAGTGGGAGTAGTAAACTGTTACTAATCCTAATGTGGAGATAAAATACTTGATTGCAGTAATAACAATATCTTCAAAGATGATAAGACTTCGTGATAGTGATCTCAAAGTCTTATCTTCAATAAACTAAAACTTTATAGATTGTGATCTAAAAGGTCTTAATTGCAGATACCTTAGGAGATAGAGATATCCATGAATAAAGGTATTCTGATAAGGATAATGGAAATTACATACTGGTTATAATAATTATTGAACTGTAGTGTCAAGGGACACTGTAACTGACAAAACTGACTATTGGCTGCATAAGATGAAACATTCGCATTGAATGAGAGCACTGTTACTAGGGGATATGCAAGTGCTGTAAAAGGACTTGACGTAGTCTCTTGGAAACAGAGTGACTGATCAACTTACCTAACTATTTTTCTAAATAGCCTATGATTGTCACATGAGTGTGGGTTTAAAGATTAGCCCATTAATGGCTCTTTGGGCTACTGGGAGATTGTTGGACAAGCGATCCCACAGCGAGCCATTATGCAATAAATGTTATTGCGAATATCATTCCTTGATCTGAAACAAAAAATATGTAATTTGCATAATATGTCCCTTAGTACAATCAGGGTTATGTACCATGGCTATCTTAATGACCATACAACTGTTGATTCAATTACAGAATCATAGAGTTACGTGCTTGGATGAATATCTAAAGAGTTCGATTGAAGACTCATCAAGCACTGTCAAATGATTATTAATAGAGGATCTTCAGCCTGATAAGGAGATGGTAATCCTTTCTCTAAAGGTTGATATCTAACAGACCTCTTGATGCAGGTCCTCTGCATAGGAATAGAGATTCAGAGGTGTTAGATAAGTGAGGTCAAAGAGTTGACTTAACGAGATCGAGATAACCAAAGACCTATGTCGTATGCTGTCACAATATAGACATGCATCCTCTGACCGGAGATAGATGTGTTACTATATGTCTGAATATGTACATGTGGCAGACCAATAGGTTGATGACCTAGTCAAGGTCTTTTATACCGACATATTGGTGTGCATGCAAGGGTATATGAGTAATACGATCTCTCAAAGGGATCATATAGGTTCATTTACTGGATCGGAAGACATGAGCTCACTCATGAGATATTGGGAAGAATCAAATTCTGTACGCGGTCGTCTCGCTTTGGAAGCTTGACTTAATTTGTAGGTATGATATATGCTTTTAGAAAATATATGATCAACACCTAGGTATGATATATACTTTTGGAAAGTATGTGATTAAGTATATGATCAATACCGACTCCCAATGATCAAATGAGAAACTTAATAATAAAATCATGAAGTAGACAATGTAAAATTGATCTAATACTTTGGGTTTATTTTGGATCTTCCAGTATGCAGGATGTACATGTATTAGGAATACCTGGGGGTGATGCGATCATAAACGATTGTATAACCATGACGCTTCCATTCATAGAGATTGATGAACCATGTCTAGATTTAGTGACTCCTCTCAGTAGAGAAGTGATCTGATCTTGGTCCAAATATTGGACATTGATTTGAATTTGATTCAGATGCAATGAGAAGATTATATTGCGGTCTTGATTTAATCAAGCATCTATGAGAGGTCCACAAGATCTGGATTTGAGATGTGATCGCAATATCCAAGTAACTATACATGGAACAATACAATTACCTGTCCTTATCTCCAAGTATCTGCGAAGAAAGTGTATTATCCTTGAAAGAGCATGATAATTTCATTGTTGATATTATATATATATATCCGAGCATTGAGAAAATAGATAATCAAAATGTGATTTAGTTTCCATGAATAATGTAAATGTGATTCATATTATAAGGGGAGTTATCTTAAATAATTAAATGTGATTTAATTATCAAAGTTAAGAATAATGTGAATATGATTCAATTATTTAGGCACATGAGAATAGAGATCGAAGATGATTAAATGTGATTTAATTATCATGGGTATGAATAATGTGAATAACACTATCAATATTAATCATATATATTATAAATGTGATTTATAATATATAAGAGAGAGCAATTTGTAATTTACATTTGTTAGTTGAATGTTGATGTGAATTAGATTCACATTGGACATTAAATTGAAAATGTAATTTACATTTTATTTTGGATTGTGAATGTGATTCACAAGTTTACGATGGCATGATTGCAATGTTCACAAAATAAATTAATTTTTTTTTGTGAAATAGTTTGCAACAAAAGTTGTTGCAAATATTGGAGATACACTTGAGATATGGATTCTCATAAAATTTGAAGGAGCCACCTTGCCATATGAAGAGAGTGGACGACCACACCCTACTTATGGAATGAATGGTCGTCCCCCTTACGCTTATGGATGGAGGCTTGCCTCCTTACTATTTCTATAATGAAGATTGATTTAATATAAATCAAATTATATTTAATATATAGTTGATTTAATTAAATTAATATTTGTTGTATTTTTAGCAACAAGATCATAGCCATTGAAAGAAACACAAATCAATGTGAGCCATTGGATTTGTGTTGTCCATGGATTGAGATCCATAGATCCCAAAATATTATAAAAGGAGAGGCACCCCCTTTGCTCTTCTTTACACATAACACAAGTTGGAGACAACAACTCTCTCTCTCTCTCTCATTCTCTACACGCCCTCTCTCTCTCTTGTGGTCGTCCACCATGGAACCCTAAAGAGAATCGCTCTCGCCGCAACATCACCGTTATGCTGCCTCGTAGATCTCCATCTCCTTCGATGCATCTCGCTCGTAAATAAGACATCGAATCTCATGTGATGAATTCGAGAATTTTGTCGCTTGGATCATCAACATGGATTGCGAGAAGCACACGTTTCATCAATGCGCTTGTAAGCGTCTCCTCCGTCGGATCGGACTTGAGACAGGAGGTCTCTTCGTTTAGAGACTCGATCTCAAAGAGGTAAGCCTAATACTTATTTGTGGTTTAGATGAATCGAGAAGTGTTCTTGGATCATGTGGTTTCATCGCATGAAAAAAACTAATTTCCGCTGCCTCGAGCAACTAGTGCGACTAGTCGCTCCCGATCGCATACGATGCAATCCTTACGCTTCCGTGATGCGCTTAAGGATCTTACCATATACTTCATCTAATATATAAGTTTAGGAGTCACTGATGAATCTGTGATTCATCACTCTTAAAGCTGAAAATAGAGCTTTATTATTGAGCAATTAGCCGCATATTTCCATTTATTATGCATTCTTCGCATTCATGCATTTAGAAATAATATCTGCATTTTAGCATGCATATTTGCATTAAACAAGGATCCAAATTCACTTGTAAATATTCACCTATATATTAACCAAATTTGCCTATTTGTATCTATTTTAAACTAACTCCAAATCCAATAAAACAAACTCTATAGTGTATATATTACTAACATTAATAAAGAAAAAATGTCAAAAAATACTAACTTGTAAAATTGACCATTAAAACCCAAATCCAAGTTTGAGACTAAGAGCCTTAAAACATGCATATCTCTCTCATATAATATCCGATCTAGGTCTACTCACTTTTACCGTAATATACATTCAAAGACTTCAAAATAAAACCAATTTCATCAAAAATCGGAGATAGTATGCGAAACTTAGGTTTTGAGCCCATATTGTATATTGTACATATTTTGACCAAACTACCCTTTATTTTATCTTTTTATTTTATTAAATTATTAAAATCCAAAAAAATAGATTAGTTGTAAATATTCCTTTCATATTTTTTCTAAGTTTATTTTGATTTTTCTCTTATTTAAAAATGATAAAAATTACAAAAGATAAAAATTCGGTATTATATATATATATATATAAGATACCACCCAAAAATACACTTTGTACATATGATTTATTTTGATTTTTGATTCTTCACAAAAATCGTAGATCTGGTCGAGTCGAGCAACTTTCGTGTTGATCACTTTCTGATTTGACCCCTTTTGTTATTTCTTTTTTATTTTCTTTATATTTAAATTTTGGTTTTTCTAGGTACGACCCGTGGCAACTCCTGGAGCCTCCGCATGTCCTTTTATTTTTTTTATTAATTTATCAATTTCATATTTTATTTAATTTATTTATTTAATTTTTTATTTTTAATATAATAAATTATATTTATTTATTTATTTGTTAACTTTTATTTATTTCCTCTTCATTATTTTTAGTAGCCTACTTATTTACTTTATTTATCTTATTTTTATTTTCTTTTACTTCTTCTCGACTCCAACTTCTCACCCAAGCCACCAACTCTTCATTCTCCCCTCATCTTCCACCACTCCTCCAACTTCCACCCCACTTCCTTTCCAACTTCTTCCTCCCATTTATTCCCCTCATCCTCTTCATTCATCTTCATATGCCATTCTGTATTTTAACAAAAAAGAGAGCGGGCTTGGGGTGTTTCCGTCGATGACAATGACCTAGCATCCTCCTAGAGCAACGACCTCTCCACGATAAGATCCGAGGTGGTCTCAAACCACTTCGTCGTAGCCATCCCTTGCAGGAAGCTGCTTCAGCTTCGAAGGACTCTGCCATCCTTCTTGAGGGGACAACAAGAGTCCAGCATATCTTCTCCGCAAATTCGGTGAAGTGCAGGTAAATTCTCTATCCATCTCCTTCTTATTTTTTTATCTATCATTTTTGTTGTTATTTTACATCGTATCATCAAAAATAATCAAATTCACCATTATCATCATCAACACTACCTCGCAATCATTTTTTTATTTGTTCGTCATCATCTATATCCATCACTCATACCATCACCACCTCTTCATTGCCATCTATTTTTGATATCTTGTTTGAAAAAAATTAAAAATCACACAATAAAAAAATAAGAAAAAAAATAAAAAATGCATCAGGATATGCCATCTTCCCTTGCCTCCAGCCACATGAGCCCTTCGCCCGTCCGTCGGCAACCCCAGCCTCCAAGCTCCTGCTGCACATGCTACTACCTCCATCGTACGTCCACGCCAGCAGGAGAGCCGCTCCCGTGCTCGCCTCGCAGCCGCGATCGACCACCGTAGAGGCAACCTCCCTCGTGCCTGCTCCAGCAGCTCTTGCCCGGCGTGCGACCCTCATCCCCGCTCCGTCTCCAGGTGGCCGTCGCCTCCACGACGCCTCGCCGCCAACTGTGTACATGCCCCCTAGCCACGGTATGGACACTACGACCCGCGCACCTCCACGACGCCTCGCCGCCAACTGTGTGTCCATGCCCCCTAGCCACGGCTTCGCCTACAAGCCTCCAACAGCTTTCCGCTCCATGTTCCCTTGCGCCTCCACCTTCCAGATGCACTGACGCCTCCAGAGCACCCTCCATCTCCACGGTCACACCACGCGCTGCCCTCCTCCATTGCAGTCGTGCAGTGGCCCATGCCGCCCTATGCACCCTCCAAGCCCTAAGAAGTGGGTTCCATTTTTGGAACCCACGTTCTTCAAAGGTTTAACTTTTTTATTTTTTTAAGTTGCCAAAATTTTCATTTTCTTTCCTGCATATTTCTTTAATTGCAAAAGTGCCCTTAGGCGTATTTCATTCTATTGAACGTTAATTCTTGTATTGCGAGGACACCCTTATATTTATGCCTTAATTTGCACCGTATTTTGTAATCTTCTATCTTATTCAAATATATCATGTTGTAGAGCATAAAATTCTCTGTCTACTCTACTAGCTATTTATTTAGATTTTTGTGAGCATTGGGTAATTAATTAAATTTGTTTTGGAGAAATATTGCATATTTTACCCAATTCAAGGTTTGAAATTCATATTTAGTTAAATACTATTCCAAATATTGTGCAAAAATCATAGGTGGTGCCTCTAGTTATGCTTTAATTACGATCCAAATTTCATTTGAATTGGAGTTGTCTTGTGCATAAAATAAATCGTTAAGTAATTTATATAATAGATTTTTTTATTAAATCGACAAGTAGTATTTATGTGATATTTCAATTCTCCTAGATTGATTGATAAAATATCTATTTGAGATATTTTTTCTTCCAGATAAATTTATTTTGTGGATTAATTAGGAATTAAATACTCATAATCATTTTTTTTTCATTTAAATTTTAAAAAAATCACATACTATTAAAAATTCCAAAATAATTAGTTTAGCCTCATTTCATCATGTTTAACTTTCATTAAAATTTTCATAATTTTTGCATTTTATTTACAGGAAGAATTGCAGAAAAATCCCTAAAAAGTTTTCCTTTTTCCTTCTTGCATTTTAAATCCAAAATTCCAAAAAATACATTTTACATTCATCGTTGGATTAGGTTTGAAGAAAAAAATAAAACTAGGTTAGATTGACTTAATTTCATATTAAAATTAATTTGGCTAAGTGACTTATTTTCTTAATAACCTAGTTCAATAGCAGTTCTGCATTTGCATTTTTATCGCATAAAAAAATAAAAAATCTGCTTGGAAAACCGTGAGCTAATTCGTCTAACTTGATCCGATATTATTCCTTTGCCTCCTTGAGTTGACCTTGTGGCTTGCCCAGGTTAAAAATATATAAAACCACACTTTAATTAATGTGTTGATTCATCTATTCATGTGGTTAATTTTTTATCGATCCTGATTGTCCGACTACAACAATTTCGACACATTTAACATAAGGGTAATTTCAGATGTATCAGTCACATTAAAAAGTTGAGACAAACAAGATTTGATTTGGTCATATCATGGAAATCGAGAAGAAAACCACGATGGTTTGGTTGTTTTAGTGTTCCGAAACTTAGTGTCGAAGACCCACATGTCCAATTCAAAATTAGAGATTGAGATTTGGATATCATCAAATCCTTAACATATGTTTAAAATTTTGTGTCAATTGGTATTTTAATATGCTAATTCTTTGTTCAAGATTGAATGTGCAAAACCAAATTCGATAATGCCTAGCCAACTTTCAAAACCTAATTTTTGTATTATTTAATTAGTCTAATGACCGCAAAATACCATAAATGCCACTAGAATTCTACATTTTTATTAGATGAGAATTTTGATGCCAAATAAAATTAGGAAAAATTCCATATATCATGAATTTATGTTTTAACTTCGCTGAACTTTTTATGATTTTGGGGGGGATTATGAAATGCTTTGATCTCTATTTTATGCATATTTGATTCTTCTTATGGGTGTATTAGCTCTAATCGGTGCATAAAATGAAATCTGTGAGATATTTTACTATCTGATTTTTCATATAAATAATATTAAATTATATTTGAATTAGTATGTAATGCTTAACACTCATAATATATCTTTTCGATTTAGATTTGCATAAGGAGACTGATATCACAAGAATTAATGATTGGAGTAGATCTCGAGCTCATATCATTGTAAAAAGAATGACGTGTCTTGCTTTTAACTTCATAATAATTATGATTGAGGTATTTAGCATGCTTGTAACTTGGTGCAAATTTAAATGTATTGAATTAGGATCATCTTAAAGTGCTTTGTGACCCTCTTAATGTCGTGTAACTCTGAATAACATGCTAAGATTGACGATCATATAAAAATAAAGCAAGTTGTACCCAAGTGAATGACATTAAATTAATTTCAAGAAGTGGAGATAGGAATTTACATGTTTCTTATAAGCGATGCTTGAATGATCCTCTGTTGCGAAAAATGTCATCAACATACATACATAAATCCGATATCCAACAAGTTTACAGAAAATCAATATATGTATGTATCCAGATCATCATTGATAAGAAAAATATCCAGTTTGGAAACATATGCATATTAAAGTAAGGGAAAAATCTGGAAATAATCATCACGACAAACAATGCAACAAAGAAAAAAAGAGAGTTAGAGATCACAACGAAGCATCATGTTGTAGGACTCCCCTTAGAGAGACAACGTCCCCCACTTTACCGATGCACAGGGCCTTGACGTGCCACTCCCAAGGTCCGACGGTCCACGCTTGTCGACGGTGCGCACCGTACTTGAGCGTCCTCGAAAGTCACCTCCGTAGACGAAGCCCGAGATCGTGAGAGGGAGAGAAGAGGCGGTGAGAATGAGAGCCATATGTTCGTAACTGATGAACCTCCATTTCATTATCTTTATTCTATCATTTTGGCCTCAAAAATCCTAGTAAATGTATGTAAATACCTCTAATTCAGGCATTTTAGCATTCATGCATGTGTGTGTAAATAGTGTATAAAATATGGTTTTTAAAGCTAAAATTCTAGAATAAAGAAAAGAAAAGAAAAATAATAAAATATTGTAAATATTTTATGACCTGAAACCCTGAGACCTAGGCATCTAGATGAATAGGTCGACAAGGAATAAAGTAGGGGGAGATAAGGGCCAAAATACAATAAAAGTACCTTTTATTTAATCCATTCTTTATTCATTTTGAGACCTATTTTTCGTTTCACTTTACTCAAATAAAGAAATTTTTTACATGACAGTTGTAGATAATTAAATAAATAAAAATACAAAATTTATTTCATACAAAAATAATGTACAGATAAAAAGTTATGATCTGAATAAGTTTCCAAAGTCCCAACTTCCCAGACATGTATCTCTCAAATAAAAACTAGAAATGTATCCAAATCACCTTTAATTGTACATAATTTTAAATAAGCTATTTAATGAAGGTGGTTTCATATTTTGCAGAGCTACGGTTTGAAAGTTAGGTTTTGGACCCCTATTGTATACTTGTACAGATTAAAATATTCATTTTATTTATTATCTTTATTTTTATAATTTTATATTTTTATAATTTTGTAAATATTATTTATAATATATATGTATATTAAATCAGGAATAAAAACATAAATAAAATAGAAAAATAAAATCTTTGTATAAACTACATAGGTATAATACTTATAAGTATACCTATAATGAATATAGTTCTGATTATTTAATTGTATAAAACACTTCAGAAAAATAAAATAAAAATATATTTAAGTGTATAAAAATAATTTATAAATATACAAATAATAAACAAATTTAATAAATTAAATATACAAAAATAACAACAAAACATTAATATATATATATATATATGTATACCTATATAAGCCATAAAAGGGAACTTGTAATTTTAAATCTAAAAAAAATAAATAAAAATCATAATAAAATACTTCATAAAATAATAAATATTTTTCATTTAATAATAAAAAATTAATAAATTCATTTATTATTTTTAAATGAATTTTCAAATAGTTTTTTGGGGCTTTTTCCTGGATGGGGCCACGTGAACCAACCATGTGGCGGTAGACGTTGACCACTGTCAACTGCCTGTCCTATGCCCCGCCCCTTTGTCAGTACCTCGTTTTGACCCCACTTCTCGATTTTTTCGAGGTCAGACCTTGCACTATCTCATGATACCCTCTTCATGACTTTTGTGCCTCGTTCATCCCTCTTTCACGCCCTTTCGTTTTTTCAGGGAACAGATCATCGATCCGCTCGATCTCCCTCGATCTTTGGAGCGCTTCGTCAACCCTTCATATACGCCCCTGATTTTCACATTTGAATTCGAACCCTTTTGGACCCATATCTTCTCCACTTTTCGTGCACCATCGGTGAAGGGAGGTGACAGCTCCCATTCCCCGTTGCCAGGAGGATCGAGGAAGGGCCGAGGCGTCTCCACCACCTCTGGCGAAGTCGCACCGTCGAGGTTCCCATCTCAGGTGAACTCCACCTTTGAGGCTCATTTTCTTTCATTTATTTTGCGTTTTCTTTGCTTGCTGTAGTCCTAGGAACAAAATCCAATCGCCCTCGCCACGTTTCATCCATTCGATCCCTACATCAAACCCCTCGCCGGAGTTGGCTCCGACCGAGCTCCATTTCACCGTCCTCCACCCTTTCGTGAATGCTGGAGGGTTGCGACACTTTGTCCGCAACTCTCTTAACCTTTTTGTGCAGGTCTTGGAGCCATCGCACGCCTGGGGCAATTTTGGGACCTCGCCGGAGGCATTTGGGCGTGCCTCGCTCCACCACCTCCGCCAGTGCGATCCGGTGGCCACCGCCACCTTTTGACGCCACCAGTCAATAGAGGTTACCTGCAGGAAGCCGTCGGACCCATTTTGAAGCCTTCATCGCCATGGAGGAGGAGGAGCGGATACAGGGAAGTTCGTCGGTCGTGACCTTCTTCCCCGTTCTTCGTCATCCCCTTCCGACCGTCGTATCTCGAGCCCTCTCCAGGCGATACAGTAGCCGTCGGACCGCCCTTCGCCAAAACCGTCGGATCTTCGGCTGGGATCTAATCTCAACTGCTAGTCGCGAAGGGGTATCGACCGTTGGGTTGTTGCCACATGTCAAGTAGAGGCGCCAGCACCGTCGGATTGCCAGTGCTTGGGTATTTTGCTCCCTTTTACCCGAGAGTTTTTGTATTTATTATTTAGCCCTGAAACTTTCATATATAGTTTAATATTTTTTATAGCTTCTGCAAAAATGCCCCTGGCTTTTTCATATTTACACTTAGGTCCCTCTCCACGTCACCTCACGTGACTCGTGCACATGGGTGACGGGGTATTTCGCGCGGGGGCCCATGCATTTTGTATTATTGCTATTTAGTCCAGAAATATTTTGATTCAGTTGTAATAGTTTTGGTAAAATTGCAAGCAAGTCCTAAGGTTTTTGTTAATTGCTTTTAAGTCCCTGCTAGGCACGTGTTCATCACGTGCGTCTGCTGGCGAATTTGCACTTTCACCCCTAGGGATTTGCGTATTTATATTTGGTCCAGAAAATTTTATATTGCATTATATATTTGTGGAAAAATTGCATATGTACCGTTGGATTTCTGGATATTTACACATATGCCCTTGCTAATAGTGTAGTTTCTCTTTGTTGTCTCTAATTATTTTATGCATCTATAAAACTCTAAAAATTCCCAAAAAAAATCATTGTGTGCCTGTTGCATTGCTCTATCACGCCATATTTTTAATTTGCATTTTTGTTGCATTTTATTATTTATAAAAATTTAAAAACATGCATTTTCTTCACTGTTTGCACTAGAAAATACATAAAAATTATAAAAAGTTTTTCAAAAATTCCAAAAAATTAAATCTTGTTTGTTTCTGTGTGTTTTGACTTCAGATCAAAAATCACTAAAAATTTCAAAAGAAAACTCCTAAAAATTAAAAAATCCCTAAAATCTTCATAAAAATCTTAAAAATTCCTAAAAATCTTAAAAATTTAATTTCTGTTTCTAATTTTTTCCTACTGTATTATATTTAGTTTAAAATTAATTTGGAGAATTTTGACACTGTCTAATATTTTTCATTTCCATTTTAATTTCGGTCATTAATTTTGTTCATATTTTCAGTATTTTTTATTTTAAAAATACCAAAAAATTGGGAAAATATATAAAAATCACAAAAACATTATAAAAATATAAAACCCCCCAAAATACTTTATTTCTTGTATTTTGAGTATTTTTACCTATTTTTATCTCTCTCTTCTCTCTTGTATATATACATATATCCTATATAATTGTATTCCATTATTAAAAGAAAAAGAAAATATAAAAATACAAAATATAAAAAGGAAATACAAAATCAGTAAATTAAAAATCAAAATATAAAAATATAAAATCAATATATATATATATATATAATCAAAAACCCACAAAAATATCACTTGTATAGACATTTGATCACTTTCATTCTTGAGCTTGTTTCATCCATTCTATCCTGCTTGTTCCCTGTGTTCGACCTCTACATGCTTGAACACTATACACATTCATTGCAGAGTTATATAATTTTTAACTCCACATTTACTTTCATTTCTTGATTTATTTGTTGTGGGTTAATTGTTGACTTAATCTGAATCTCGTGTAGTCGACTCAGCGACTGAGTTCCAGCCTTGTATGGAACTTAAGACCATCGATTTTTGGGCTAATCAGTAACCCACACCCACGACTTTAAGAGATACTTAAAGACGTCCGGGCGGTTATGTATCGTAAGAGGATAAAGGGACATGCTTCAGAATTCAAGTGGGCGGTTACACAAAACTGATCCGATCTCCACACTACGTCGCACCCATGCCCGAGCCCGTGCCTGACCCGACCCGACCTAGCCCGGTACGGTGCGATGCGGGCGGGCGCGCACACATGTGTGATGGTCCAAAGTCCTCTCTAGTCTGTTTCCAGACTAGTCTCAGGACTTCCCATATAAAAACCAAGTACCAGTTTTGACTCTCCATGATGTGGGACTAAACAACACCTCATAGGGTTGAAATATTGAATTCCAAGAATTGAGATACATTAATACAACTTGATATTGACCATCAAATTACATCAAAATATCCCAACAATGCTAATTCCAACAATCCCCTACGAATTCACTGTTGAAATAAGAATAGCCAAAATCTCGGGTTTCCACACCCTACTTTCAGTAAAGGTACCTTTCAGTTTGAACCTTTACCTGAGTTATCCCCTTTCACCATCACAGGAATAAAGCGAAATAAGTCTTGAAATTTAATCCTTTACTGTAATGTCGAGTGGTAACAATAGAGTGAAGTCTACGGCAACAATCTTCTGGTTTTAGTGCTATTAATGGCCATGCACCCTTCCCTGTTTCATGAGTATATTAATAATAAACCCTCATTCTTTATCTGCGGCCCACAGAAATACTCATATAGCTGGCATTCTCCAAGGATGCACTCCTCACATCCTGCTTATAAAAGCTTGAATCCATTAAGAGCATAATGCTCAACCTTTTCCTGCAGCTTTTAGGCACTCGAGTTTTCAGGACTATGACTCACATGCAAAGTATTGCATAATGAGTGCCAACCAGTTTCCCTTACAGCTTGTTTTCCCATTGAACCTATTTTGTGGGATCTCCACTCATTTAGGCTGGATTGCTACTGCGGGTAAACTCTCAGTGGGTTTCAGCACCATCCCAAGTTTGGATTTTTGGACTAAAGATCTATCAAGTCCCTTTGTAAGTGGATCTGCCATATTATCTTTGATACCAACGAATTCCACGATAATCACTCCAGAAGATACCAAATCCCTAATAGACTTATGTCTAACTTGGATATGTCTTCTAGTTTTCTGATTGTACTTTGAACTCTTACCTTTGCAATAGTTGTCATGCTATCACAATGTAAAGAAATCATCGGTATCGGCTTACCCACCATGGGTATCTCAGAGAGAAGCTCCCTAAGCCATGTAGCCTCTATACCTGTTGTGTCCAAAGCACACATCTCTGCCTCAAAAGTAGATCGAGCCAAGATGATCTGTTTCACAGACCTCCAGGAGACTGCACCACCTCCAAGTGTAAATACATACCCAGTTACACCGTTACACCGAGCCTGAGCCCGTGACCGTGCCAGTGCCAGTGCCCGAGCCCGAGCCGGCACGACGCGGGTGAACGCGCGCACGCATGCACGCGTGTGTGATGGTCAAAAGTCCTCTCTAGTATGTTTTCAGACTAGTCTCAGGACTTCCCATATAAAAACCAAGTGCCAATTTTGACTCTCCACGATGTGGGACTAAACATCACCCCACAGAGTTGAAACATTGAATTCCAGTAATTGAGATGCATTAATACAACTTGATATTGACCATCAAACTACATCAAAATACCCCAACACCGTCGTACTAGATTCACAATGTGTTTCAAAGCTGAGCTATTTAAACTTAGTTTAAGATATGAGTATATCTATAGTGAAAATTGAGAGAAATCAATAAATATCATAAAACGATTATCAAACTATGTAGAGTTACTAAATAAGAAGCTTGGACTAATATGAGGATAAGAATCCAAGAGACTCATGAACCAACATAGTTTTTTGGTTGATTGAGTTGTGGCTCAAGTCGAACTTGTATAGAAGGAAGGAAAATGGAATTAGATCACGGCATGTAAGCCTAATATTACACGTATACACATCACACATATGTTGTCTTAGTGTGACAAGTATTGTTTATTTAGTCACCAATTGTACCTTAAAGTGACAATCAATACCTTAAAAGCATACTTATACAACCTTATTATGGAAATATATTGAAGAATACTCACTTAATCACATGCGACAATGGACTTTGAGAGAACATTTACGTACTTGTTGCAACAGGTATCAGGTATTGCTTTCTTTTCTCTTCGTTAGAGGCAAAAGTTTTATTAATAGTTTTGTGAATGAAAAACTAAATTATAAATGGAATATCTTATTTGTTCTACCACAATTTGGCATGTTGTACCTTTTTACTTGGTGATACATTGCAAATGCTTGTTTCCGTAATGTGGGTTAAATGTCATAACACTCGTTACTTACAAGTTGTTATATTATTGGTTACTTCTCTTTACTTGCAAATGATATATTGAACTACATGCATGTCAACAATTAATTATAATTATGTTAGGATCATTGTGAACCATGCATTAAAAGATATTCGTTGAAGTTGTTTTTTTACCAAACACTTTTTGCCTTGATATGGCTGTATATAAATGCATATATATTATTTCTGTGTGCTACCAACTCACTTTTCAATTTGTGACCCAATAAGATATTGTTTGAGAGTATATACTTGGTGTAAAGGTTTAATTACATCTAATCTAGAGGTGGTCCATTGCTTTTACATTTCGAGCGTTTCTTTCATTATATTTAGGGTGTATTTGACGTTATGTGATAATATATCTCATGCTATCATGCTTCATGTTGAATAAATAAATAAATATCTTTCATTCTTAATGAAATTGGTTGTGGTTGGTCATGTAAACGTTGCGTATTTGGTGTTGAACGACTCGATTTTGGAATGAATGATGAAATAATTTCAAGCACGGAAAACATACGAACTTGACTTGGATCGTCCTGGGACACGGTTGTTGCATCGATGGGGGTGTGGCAAGCCCATGAGGGCGGTGGGTCAGACAAAATCGTACATGATGAGGAACGAGTCAATGGGATGGCACATGGAATCTCTCACAAACAAGATGTGCAAGGTTAGAGTCTCAAACTAGGTTGTTTATGCTAACTACGAGATGATACTTGGTTAGGATCTTGCGAAAGAAAAGCAGGTGCTTAACCACCTCTGTCATGGGTCCACCACTGTCGAGGTTTCCATCACAACAGCTATCATTTCCTGCAAAGCAAATCTATTGCAGTTGTAGGTAGGGATGAGCATGGACTGCATTGGGGCGGACCCTGAAGGGCCCATGTCTAAGCCTACTTAAGAATTCGGGTCTTGGGTCAGGCCCAGGCCCATTTAAGAAATCTTGCCTTGAGCTGGCCTAAGGTCCGTGTAGTTATCTTCGGTCGACCCAAGAACGAAGTAATTCTCACTGACTGAGCTTGGGACGGACCAACTCAATTCTTTGCTCCTCACATTGCCAGTGACTCAATGTAGAAAATATAATCGGACATGGGCGGCTCACCCGATCAGGGGATGATGAAGATTATGGTCTTGAACCGATTCAGGAATCTGAGTTCTCAACATGTAGCAAGGTTGGAGCATTGGGCTAGGTTGGCTCGGATCCGACCCGCAAAAGTCCGAGCTCGACCTGAACCCGATGTACTAGTGGATCGGGCTCGAGCCCTCATATTTCAAAAATATCATGCTTCAAAAGCTATGGTTCAACCCTCCACGTTCTACACTTCTCCTCACCTGTCCTTCCGGTTCTCGTGCTAAGCTCACTCCTCCCTGTACAATAAAGACTTGCCTTGCAGTGCCTTCATGGCGAACCGCCACGACCGAGAATATCTTCTGCTCTCGCTTCTGCTGCTTCCGGCTCTGCTTTGTGCCACAACTCCCCGGTGGTAGAGGCCATTGAGTTAAGCACGTTGCACCTCAAGTAGGCACCTCCCGCGCAGGAGGCTACCACGAGAGGGCTACTGGGGAGGTTGCTTCCATCGCATCTCTCCAGCTTCGATCTCCGCATCATCCCTAATGCGAGGGATTCTTTTTTTACAATTATATAGAGCGAATCACATACCCGTGTAGTTCAACAATAGCTCCCGTTTAGATTAGAGCAATATAATACATATTTTGATATCTGCTGAATTATTTCACCAACTGGTGTTTAGAGTCGCTTGTTCTAGATCTTTCATTCCGTTGCAGTTGTACGAATGCGCCGGTCTGATTACCTTATTAAGTGACTCCATGGGATTGGATTCTTGTGTTTGGGACGATATTCAATCTCCCATCTAATGCTCAGATGTAACTAATTTTGATGATATTGCTTACACGTCTTTCCATAATCCCAAATTTGCATTTCGTTGCAATTAGGTTTCGTTGAATGGCTTAACGCCACGGTGTAATCCAGAGTGGCTTGAATGAAAGAAGGATTTTATGGATCAGTGTAGTTTTTGGTGTCCTCGGGATCCGGAGTGGTCCCCCTTTTTTACTATGCAATGCTTATCTATGTCTGAAAAATCGTGTTCTATTTTTATGTGTTAGCATAATGTAAATCCAGTTGCAGTGAGCATCTTTGCATTTTAGTCAGCGGTCCCCAATTGATGAACACTATCAGAAAATGTTATGATTCATTGTCGAGAAAAATGTAGAAGAAAAGCACGAGTTAGTAACCCGAGCTTGGCCCGAACTCAAGCCCGATCGCACGTGTCTTGGGTCGGGATCGGGTCCTCGGTTTGCTAAAAAAACAGGCCTCGACTCTGTCCAAAATCCAGGGAAAATTGACGGACTCGAGCCGGATTTTTCAAGATTAGACCAGGTGGAACCCACTGCTCGACCCTATACGGAGCTTCAAACCAAATCTTGAGTTTATCTTGAACGAAATGTGATTGGGGCATAAGGTCCGGAAACTACATTCCCCTCTTGCAAATAACAATCATTCTTGATTCATATGAAAACAAGGATGTGAAAAAAACTAAGGTAGTGTTTGGTTCACGGGTTACCTGAATCAATTTTACATCATCAATCCTATCAAAAAAATAATATATTATACCATCATATCATATAAAAATTATAATCTACTCCACTTCTACTCCCTTTTTCCAAAATACAATCACATCACAATACCTACTCACTTTTTCAAACTCCAATACAATCATATCACCCAAACCACTTCTAACCCACCCCCAGTTTAACCCTCTATCCAAACACCAAAACACAAAAACGGGTTACCTTCTACAAGTTTAACCCGCCTTAACCCGACAACCAAACGCACCCTTAAGGGTCACAATTAGTTGTTCATCACCTTGAAACAAAATGATTCGGGAACAAGAATTGTCCAAATCTCCACAGGACACTTGATCTAACTTTCAACCAAAACCGAATGATCCAACTTCTGTTTAAAACACATAATCCGTTGTTCTAACCTTCATTCTCTTAGTATTTAAGAGCCAGGAACACCAGAGAGGGTGTCAACTGCGGAGAAGGGCGGTCGAGATGGCGCAGGGGGGCAGCGGAGATGCTGGACACAACTACCGTGGTGAGTTAGAGGGCAGCAGAAGAGGGCAAGCCACAAGGGGGGAGTTGAGTCGTGGGGCTGTGGAGTAGGGATGAGAGGAGATGAGGTGCGTGCTTATCACAAATTATACTCAAGTCACGGGCCGACCGTGGGTCTACTCGGACCAGGTTAACGGGCTAACACATGAAGGGCTTGTTTGGTTGTTGGGTTGGACTGAGTTGGGTGTGAATAGTAAATTGTACCCATGTGAATAGTAATCTGTGAGGAGGATTGAGAGGGTTGGAAGGAGGGGTACACCGGTGTACCCCAACCCAACCCAGTCCGACCCAACAACCAAACAGGGAGTCGGGACAGACTCGCAGGTTATGCGGGCTGATCCAAAAATTGGGTCTAAAATCATGTAGTCCAATCTCGATCCATATTTTTTTGGACATGGGCTGGTTCGGGTTACATGGGTTATGTCTCCAGCTAGGCCAACCTGATCCAACCCAAGCTCATTCCTAGTTGTAGGAAGGAAATCGATAAATTACATATCAATAAAAAATTGCATATTCATTCCCTTGGTATTTTTTAAGAACCGTAATTACCAATAACTTTCAATTAGAAGCCTCATTTTTCAAATATAACAAAAAGGCTCGAACTTTCAACTTTAACATCCACATTAAAAGGGTCGCAGAAGCTTTCAAAGCCTATATTTGAGATGATCAGGCATCCCCTTATTATATTTGAAAAATGAGGCCCGTAAGAGGGCGTGAACGCATAGTTGGAGCCTGTTTTATAATATATCACATTTTTTACCCTATCTCGATATCAATTTATCGAGCTCATCTTTATGTTCGTTAATCCTCTGATACTCCAAAAAGAAACTAGTTTAAGCATTATAAAGGGACTTCTTTAAAATACGAGAAATTAAACAGTAGGTATCATTACCATTCATGGCATGGATGTTGGTTTTAAAATAAAATATTAGTAGAAAAACACACGAGCTAAAATAAAATATTATGTGTATTGATTGCAAGACCATCGATTAGAAATAGTTTGAAATACATGTAAAACTAGTTGCGTTTGAATATAGTGCGTGGTATTTAAAAATTATTTGAAAATTATTAAAAAATATTGAATTCAACGATAGATAAGAAATGTGTACTAGCTGTCAAGTGTATGTCGTGCTTGTAATAAAACGCTCTACTCAATTCAGAGAAGACTATAGTAATATCACCAACTAGAGTATGCATGTCTATATTTAAACATTACTTTTGATATTGATATTAATAAAATAAAAGCTTTGTTATTCTAAACATCATATTATTTTTTGATATAGGATTAGAAATCTAACTTTATGGATCGATTCTTCTTAATTTAAATCATACTTGCTCCAATGCTCCCTTCAATGGAAGATCTATCATTACTGAAACTATTATTATTATTTGGAATAAATATGCAGTAATTTTTAAACAAATTAAGGATGGTTAATTTCCTGCTACATGTTTATTACATAGATTATAAATCGTGTCATCACTTTAGTTTATTTTTAAAATTTCAACATGATGTTTTGATTTCATAAGGTATAATGATCATGATTTTTTCTTCCATATCAAATAGACATGAAATACCAATTTATACGGTCCGTCGTATATATACATATACATAATGAATGATAAACACTGTCATTTTTTATGTAAATTTCAACATTTTTAAGCTATTTTTTTAAAATCTAAATTTTTCGATTGATTTCTTATAATATAACAATTAAGCATATTTAACCTACTTTCATAATTTATTAGAAATTCTTGCATTAAATAAGATAAATAAATGTTCAAATTTACATTCTTATAAATAGAAAATCGGACATCATTAACTACTTATAAATTCTGAGATCATGACAACATTTATTATCAAACTATAAATTAAGGGAATTTGAAAATTACAAAGAAGGATAAAATGAGGTGCATGTATATGAAAAATGCAAACTATGGTTACTAAAAGCTATGAAGATTTAAAGTTGCACTTAAAGGTATTTTATTTTTTGTTTTTCTAAATAAATAAGACACCATATAAAAAGACTTCATTTGCATTTGTATTTCCTAGCACATACACAATATCGAAAACTCGAGGTTATGACCTTAAGAACCTATGTATATGAATTAGTTTTAACCTTGTAATGGTACATCTTGAACACCTAAATGCCATATTTTGTTAGCCAACATTTATGTCAATACATGACCTTTAAACAGTGGTACACTAAGTGAAACCTTTAAAATCTACATTCTAAGGCCATTTGCTTAATCGCATTACACATATACACTCACTTCCTATAGGTATATTTGTCAAGTTTCTTGCATGTTGAGGATTCTATATTCAGTCATTGATTAATTACAATGACATCTCATTTTTATGCTGGTACACTTGTTTTGAGATGATAAAAACGAGTGTCGTCACTATTTACTAATCGATAACCCTATGTGATTTAATTAGTCATTGTGTTGATCGACTGTTCCATCACTTTTTTAACTACTTTTTTTGATTGAACGCTTGTTTTGATTTGATAGGTCACTCCTTTAATATTAATTTTAAATTGAATAATAAAAAATTGAAGCTATTCAACTAATCTATCACTTGGATTTTTAATGATAAAATTAAACATTGATTTTATTAATAAATTGAATTCAATCAGCTCCAATAAAGCCCCAATACCTATAATGTACCTATAGATGGTCAACCTTTCTTCAAACTTTACATACAATTTCAACCTAGGCATGTTTGGTTACTGAGTTGGGTATCTTCCTGTGAATAATATTTGTTTTGAGGGTTGGAATGATAATTGTGATGCGACATTTGATTTTGTATTATATTAACTTTTTAATGATTATGATATATTTTTTATGTTAATAATTTTATTTGAACATGGTTAAAAAAGATTACACCAAAAAAAATTGTAATATCAATATAAGCACAATCCCAACCCAGGAATAAGGTTGGAGCTGGGAGTATTCCAGAATACCCCGGTGTACCCTGACAACCAAACAGGTCCTTTGAGTGCCACAAGAAAAGTACTCTTACTAAGCATTTTACCGCTCTCTAATCCATGGCTCCTCTGCTACTTAGCTCTATGATTCTATACAAACTTATTAGAGAAATGATTCCTTTTTCTCCAGCAGTACATGTGATCGATTATTACTTCCGTAATTCAATCATCACAGGTTTGATCGTTCAAACTTTCAAGGAGGGTTCTTTTAAGATTTCTTTATTTTTATTTGTATTGGTGTACTATAACTTGATAAGTAATCCAAGATGTCGTAATCACTTTAATGTGTAATTCAAAACTTGTATTATGTGGTCTAAGCCAAGGAAAAGACTTTGAAGTGTAATCCAAAGCAATTACAAATAATCGAGTTATCCATGACAAATAATTCGGAATAGCGATGGTTAGTCGACGATTAGGAATTCTAGGTTGGGAGACTGGGTTGTGGTTACGTAGATGGGTTTCTGTGTTACAAGAATCATATAAGTGGTGCTTTTTAATTAGTGGTCAATTACTCTATGGATTAATTTTATTTGGCTAATTTGTGATTACTATTACTCACCCCCTCTACTAATATTCTGATTCTATAGATATTCTCATTATATGTTGTGTCCATCTCCCTCGGATCTGTGTACTCGGCAAACCGATTCCACACACATTCATTTCCACATTTAAAATGCATGATATAAATATAAGCGGGGAAATAGCACAAAAGATCGAAATTAACATTTTCTTTACATTTCCTTCATATCCATCATTCTATTTCATTAGGATTCATGTCCACAAAAATATCACATATATGCATTCAAAAATTGTTCATACATATATGGTACATCTCCTGTCTCTTAAAAAGTTAAAAGTAAAGTAAGAATAGTAAAAGCTACATGTATTGTACCGCAAAAAATCGGGTAGTTGCATCCAAAAAGAGAAGTAACTCCAAGCAACTCATTGATGCGACTGGTTTTGCGAATCTGCGAATCCAAGATATAGGTACGTTATGAACAAAGTTGCTCAGTGCGATATAAAATTTATGACAAGCAATGTACTAAATAAGTGCTTAAAGGGAACAACTGGGTAAACTATCCTCGTAAGAAAATACAACTCTAATCATTTTCGTTAGATACGAATAACCCAACCTTCGTAGATAGTCTGTAGTCTTAGTTCGTATGAGATCTTGCACTATAACTCTAAGGCAAGAAGAATGCCTTAGGATTGGGGTGTCTCTGTAGGCATGCGATGTGGTACAATGCATCATAGTTAAATCCCCAACATGTCCACTACCTTCACTTAACAAATTGAAATTCCAATTCCCAACTAAATTTCAACTAGTGATCATCGCGAACCGCCAAGTTCACTACCTACGTACAAGAGTACACTATGGCGTAGAGTACGAATCAGGACATAGATTACCGAGTTCATTCTTATCATAGTACGAATCGCCACGACTAACCCAATCCTCCTTATACACAGGAGATTTATATTTCATTCCCAACTTCATTAACCATATTTACCGAAACTCCCCTCTTAGCACTCCCACTTGGAATATTAACTAATGTTGCCTACACCAGCCAGTACATGAAGATTAACTCCAAGTGAACAAGTGAAATACTAGATCACAAACCATGACTACTAGACACACTCTCAAAGCATTGGGCTAAAAGCACGCAAGTACCGAGGTCGAACACCGTCAAATTATCATCTTGGTGTGCCAAACATGTCTTCCAGCTGGCACAGCTACATAGTAGCGGTTGGGATCATGACCATCTAGGTTTCTACCCGGGGCCTTAAGGATGCATGTCCTTTCCTTGGTGACAACTACTCCATTGTCTAATCGCTTGCAAATCACATCCATGGAATGATAAACTAGATTAACATAATATCTTTGCAATATGTCAATGACTAGTGGGTAGTGAAATCTTTAACATATATGTTGAAACATCGTATATAACACCAAACAAGCTAACATATCACATGTTTTGCCATTGAACTGTGAGAAGTGTTACATAAATAATCTCAACGGTGACATTTGCAAATATACCTACTCGGGCTTATTACTCGTAATGTATGAATACTGGAAAAATAGGTGGATCTTGAAAATGGGCCTACGAACTAATTGGGCCAACCAAGAGGAGTCGAACCAGTCCACTTGATCCCAGCATTACCCAACCAACGCATGTGTGGTGTGTTTAAATATATGCCAACTACATTGAATAATCCAACATAACATCAATCAAACCATGTTGACATGAGTTTGGTGAATCCGTACATATGTGAGCCATACATAGTTTAACAACTCCTAAATAGGGTACTGTAGAAATTCAAATCGGAGTTCCACTCATGTATTCCATATTGTACATTTGATACATAAATATTTTGTTGGAATTTGACTACAAGGACAATATAATGACCTACTGATAACATATATTAACAATACGTCATCATACAATACAACACCCTAAAGTGTGCATCACTTCACATACACTCACTCACTCACTAGCTATACATACACTCAAACTCTCTCTACTTTCCTCCCAATATATTTGGTGGCTCGCTAACTCTCTTGGTTCTTCTCTTGGTTGATTCTCTAGGGTTGATTACACTCCAACCTCATGGGTCCTATTTATAGAGATCAATAGAGTACACTAGAACAAGTGATGGCTTGAAGCCAACTTTGGAGATGGCTTCTCAAGTAAGCCAACAATAGCTTCTCAAGTAAGCCAATAATAGCTTCTCAAAGAAGCCAGATTAGAAGTGGCTTCTCAAAGAAGCCAACATAAAGATTTCTCTAGAAGCTTGCTTATTTTAGAGGAGATGTTGATTTTAACACTCCCCCTCAACATCGACTCTTCGCATTCCAAGTTGTCTTCGAAAATACTCAACCTTTGTTGTGTTGAGTCCTTTCATATCTGTTACTTGGTCTTCTGTCACTATCAGCTTCATCTCAATCTCTTCTTTTAGTACCTTCTCCATCTTCGTGATCTCAGCCTGGGCTGGCACCGACTGCTCGCTCTTATACTCATGCACCATCTGCGCCCTCTCGCAGATCCTCTTCGCGAGCTCTGCCTTGCTCATTGCCTTTGCCGCATGCGCCCTACGTATCGTGGGCCTTCGTTTTGACCCCGTATCGTGCTTCTTGATAGTCATTATCCGAGATCCCTCTTGGATGTCTTGATCCACTACCTTGGGGTCATATAGCTCTGACGTCCTCGGCTACCTCCATCAGGAGAGAACAATCAGATCCCACTCATGTGTGATGGTGCCCATGCTCCTCATCGACATCGTTGCTTGATATTTTTGAGGTGCTTCTTCTTGAGAAATCGATGCATCTGCATACTTGGGATTTGGCCTCCTGAGGCTGCCAGTCCTTCTTAGAGGTACAATTGGATCCTCTTCGATCTCATGCTGGTTGGGACGAACTTCTTCAGTAGTTGACTGGTGAACTCAACTCCTACAAGGACTCACCATTTTGTCAGGTGTCTTATCTTCTTGTTGGATCTCCTCGAGCGTTTATTCTAGTTGATCTTCTGGGATTGCATGTCTTGTAAGCTAGTTTCTTGAGATGGCCACCATAATGATGCTTCATCAAAGACAACATTTCTTGACACATAGCATTTCCCAGTGATCAAATCACAACATCTCCAACCTTTCCTTACATTATCATATCTGACAAAAATGCATTTTACTGCCTTTTTGTCGAACTTGCTACGAAGGTGGTTAGGATGAAGACATAACAAATAGATCCAAATACTCGAAAGTGACTTACAGTTGGCTTGAGTCTTGTTAGCTTCTCAAAGGGAGAGAAGAATCCCAACCTTGCATGAGGTAGTCGATTAGTTACATCAGCTACTATCTTCATGCATTCTGCCCAAAATCTTTACGGAATACTCTTCGCATGCAATAAGTTTCGGTAGATTTTTGCAAGATGGCGATTTTTCCTTTCTGCTAAATCATTTTGTTGTGGTGTGCTCGGACATGTTAGCTGCTTTCTGATTCCAGCTTCCTTTAGGTAATTGGTGAATTCCTCCGAGATATATTCTCCACCATTATCAGATCGCATGCATTGGATCCTTCTTTCGATTTCTTTCTCAACTTTCTCTCTAAATTCCTTAAACTTAATGAAAACGTCGGACTTTTCTTTGAGAAAGTAGAACCATATGTACCTCGAGTAGTTGTCGATGAATGTCACCATATATCGCATATCACTGATTGACGGAGTCTTGACTGGTCCGAACACGTCTGAATGGATCAGTTCCAATAGCTCCTTGGCTCGATATTTTGACTCCTTGTAAGGCAACTGATGGGCCTTACCAAACTGACATCTAGCACATATTGTGTCTTCTCGTACATCTAGTTGTGGGAGACCCTTGATCATTGATTTCTGCATCATTATCTTAAGCTTGTGAAAGCTCACATGTCCAAGCCTAGCATGCCAAATATCCACAGTCTCATTTTTCTTTGTCTTATCTATGTACGCACATTCTGCTGACGTAACGTAGATAGACCCAACTCTTCTTCCCTCCATGATGACATTATTAGGTAACTTGAGGTTCCGATACACTCGCATGTCCTCAGATACAAACACCACATAATCATGTAGATGTAAGTCTATACACTGAGAGAAGATTTTTCTTCATACCCGGTACATGGTACACGTGCTCTAACTGCATCTCATCGGAATTGAAGCATGGCACTATCGTTGTAGTGCCAATATGGGATATTGACAGCTTTGGGTTGTTGACTATCACAACAACTCGCCCTCCTTTGTACTCGGACATGTTGTGGAGCTTGCTTTTATTTCCGATCATATGATTGGAGCAATTGAAATCCATAATCCAATCATTGTCATAATCAACGCCTTTGATCATGGTTGTTGCCAACACCATTTCTTCTGATTCGATAATCACCATCGAAGTTTGTTGCTCCCAATCTTCTTCACTAAGATCTTCTATGTGATAGTTTGACACTGCAACATTACTTTGTATTATCTTTTTATTGATTCTACAATCTCGTGCAAAATGTCCCTTTCGTCCGCAATTGAAGCATTCTCCATTTTTCTTTTTTCTGAAAAGAATCATTTGGCCTTTGTGATCGGCCATATGAAGCTCCCCCCTGTCTTGAAGCTCCTCTGAGAATGTTGCTTCCACTGAGGAGCTGAGTCTTTTTGATGCATCTCCTTCAGCTTCCCTCGTTTATGTGCACTAAACAATGCTTCTTCACCACCTTTTACTGGCAGACTAGCCATTTGACTGGCTAAAGTCTCTTGATTTGCTAAGAGACTTTCAAACTCCAAGAGAGTTGTTTGTTTAGACCAACTGGATATGGTTGTTACAAGAGCACCATATTCTAGTCGTAACCCATGATTGATGATCCTTCGCATTAGTGACTCACTATTCTTTGATTGTAGATCTAATTGGAAGATTCATGACATATAGAGCATACCTTATTGAAATAATGATTGATTGTCATCTCTCCTTATTTGAGAGACATCAGGTCGTTCTCCAAGAATTGAAGTAGAGCATCATTCTTGCGTGAGAACAATGTAGAAAATGTGTCCCATGCTTCCCTTGGTGTAGCAACTTCTCGGATATGCTCTATCAGCTCCTCCTCGATTGTGGTCTTTAATATGAACATTGCCTTACCGGCCTTGATCTTCCATTTCCTCAAGGCATCGGCATTCTCTTTTGGTGGTGGTGTTGTATCATCTCCTCCAATAATCTCCTAGAGATCCTGTCCTTATAGATAAGATTCGAGGTAGGTCCTCCAAATAACTGTAATTTTGCCCATTCAACTTCTTGTTCCTAAAACCAGAGTTGAAAGGATCCGCCACAATTTGGGGGAAATTTTCCTTCGCCCAACGAGGTTGGTCCTAGACCTATCCCGATTACAATTCCTGACTCCACATGGACAAAATTTCCCCTTACAAAAACTCAAGGCTTGATCGGCACACAGATAGAGGCTCCCTTAATTTATTTAGAGACCTCCACTGCAACTGGATGGACTTGATTTTCTACAATGTGGGGACTGTACCCTTACCAATTAGGGCCCTAACAAGGGTATGATACCAGTTGTTGGAATCTAATTACAAGGACAATATAATGACTCACTGATAACATATATTAACAATACATCATCATACAACACAACACCCCAAAGTGTACACCGCTTCACATACACTCACTCACTTACTCACTAACTATACATACACTCAAGCTCTATACTTTCCTCTCCAATATACTTGGTGGCTCTCTAACTCTCTTGGTTCTTCTCTTGGTTGATTCTCTTGGGTTTATTACACTCCAACCTCATGGGTCCTCTTTATAGAGGCCAATGGAGTACACTAGAACAAGTGACGGTTTCTTAAAGAAGCCAACTTTGGAGATGGCTCTCAAGAAGCCAACAATAGCTTCTCAAGTAAGTCAATAACAGCTTTTCAAAGAAGCCAAATTAGAAGTGGCTTCTCAAAAAGACAACATAAAAGTTTCTCTAGGGGCTCGTTTGTTTCAAGGGTTGAGGTGGGTTGTGTTGAGGTGGGTTGAATAGGTGTTTGGATGGTTATGAGGGTTGGTAGAGGGATGGAATAAGATATGTGATGTGATGTCACATTGATATGTGATGGAAATCCAACCCAAGTATGACCCAGGAAAATAGGGATGAACTGGGTTACCCCAGCGGTAACCCAATATCCAAACGAGCCCTAGAAGCTTGCTTATTTTAGAGGAGATGTTGATTTTAACTTGTTTTCATCTAATTTATCCTTAGAGTTCCTTAATTCGAGTTGCGTTGTTTTAACATGTCATGCTCCCAATCAATATAGGATTTACTGTATAATTTGTGTACATGTAGCCATCTATATACTTGACTTCAATATTTTCCTGCCAAAGGTGGTTTCCTTGATGGCATGGTGTTTGGGGCTTTTCATGTTGTCTGCAGCAATCAAGGTCTGCAAGAGAAAGAAGAAAAGAGAATGTAATAGTTTCAACTCTTCTTCCTTGCAACCATGGATGAAGAACGGTGGATTGAGCTCTCGATGATTCCCCGCCCTCTTCCATGAGTCGATATGAGAAGCCATTTGATGAACCTCAGTTTCATCATCTTTATTTTCCATAATTAACCCCCTTGCTTAAAAGTTTGTCAATAATTTCCTGTTAATGTCCTATAATTAACAGAGTCCTAAATAAATTAAAAACAACAAAAAATGGCAAAACAAAAATCAGTGGTATTTTTTAGACTCAAAAATACCCTCAAAAATATTTCGGGCCCTTGTTTGATCTCTTTTCGAGTTTTGGTCAACATGAAACTTGTAGATCTCGTCAAGATCTACAACTTTCATGTTTTGAGTTTCTTCAAATTCGATAAAATAAGCCCTCAAAAATCCAAAATACAATCCTAATAATCTGATTGGGCCACGTGGCCCGATCTGAGTGCGCCACGTGGCCCCGCCTCCGTTGTCTTATCCGCCTGCCCCACCGACCGTTGGATCGGCCTCTTGATCCAACGGCCCAGGCCTCTCCACGCCGCTCCTTATCCACGACCGTTTGATCTTCTCCCGCCTTAATCTCAGCCACTCGTTGCCGCCTCTCGTCCCTTGCGCCACGTGTCGACTGAAGAACCCTCCGATCACGCCTCGTCCTTCTGATCTGAGCCACTCAATCCACCCTCTGTCCTTTACCGTCAGATCTCCCTCAATCTCTCATCCTCACCGCTCACTATCGCCTTTGCCAGCCGATCGACACGCGGCTGCTTCATCGACGTTCGATCCACGCCTGCCCTGCATCGTGACCGTTCGCTAGCGCCTCACGCACAGCTCGACACATGGCGCGATCATCGCCCGTCATTCACTTCGCCCCGGATCTGATCTTGCCCGCTCGCTCGCGCCCAAATACTCACCGTTGGATCACCAGATCCAACGGTTGATGCATCGTCGTCTACCTCCGAAGACCCCTTCTCCCCACGATTTCCAGCTCGCGCATACCTCGCCCCCTTCCATTTTTTCCGTCTTCACCTTCCACCACCTCCACTCGCCAATAGCCCCACGTTCTTCCTCCATCAACCACGACCCTCGTGACCTCTTCGTCAACCCATGAACCCCTCTCCAGTCATCCCATTTCGCCCTCCAAACCACGTCGTCCACCATCACCTTCGCCACAACCATCTTCAAATACACCGGTCTCCCCTTCATTTCACCCCGTCCATCGACCAAGGGGATGAAGCCCAGCCCTCTAGCTCCTCCCTGTGACAGGGGGATGAGCTTGGATCGAGCGACGACGACTGTCACTCCCGATGAGACCCGCCGACCTCCAGGCGGCGTTGCGGTGGCCTAGAGCCCTGCTCGAGCTCGCTGGCACGGCCGGCCAGTACGTGCGACGACCCGAGCATCACTGGGATGCTCAGCCCAGGCCAACACCTCCATCTCCGGCCAGGTAAGTCCTCTGATCCTTCGTATAGTTTTCTTCAATTTTGCATAACTTTCTAGGTCTCTCCAAGCACCCTTGATCCCCATTGATCATCCCATTAGCTTCGCCATCCATCCATCTTCCTCGCCGACCCTTCAGATTACCCCCTTCTCCCGTCAGAACCTCCATCACCCCAAGCTTCCTCCTCCGCCGGAGGCGGAGGAGGACCCACTAAGGGCTCCGCCTTCTTCACTCCACAAACGCCCTCCATCCGCCTCATCTCGCACGCACGCACATCCTAACCCTTTTGCAGGTCAACCATCACCAATGGCCGGACATTGGGCGGAGCCAGGTTCTAGAGCTCCGCCTCCATCAGTCAGGCGTCGCCAGCGCATTCTAGAGGCTCCTGCGGCTTCTTCGACTTCAGATCTTCATCGCCATACGCTGAGCGTGCTTCCCTGAGCTTCACCGAGCACGACGAGGCGCGGCGGAGCTCCAGGCCTCTCGCCGGAGCTCTAATCGCGCCGCCAGCTACCGAGGAGGAAGGAGAAGCAGATACCGTTGGATCTCGCCCTACGGCGGAGATCCAACGGCCCTGGAAGAGCCACGTCGCCGTCCCGGAGCGCGGAGGCTCGGTGGGACCGAGCCTCGCCCGAGTCAACCTTGAGCCGCCACGTGGCCCGAGCCACCTGCAACGGCCAACCGAAGCAGCGCCGACCCTCGCCCCCGCCCGAGCCTGAGCTCACATGCCACCCGCACGTGGGGTCTGGGCTTTTTGCATCGGTGCCCTCGCACCTTCCGCATATCACATCCAGGTCCTGATACACGTGGCAGAACTAGAGACCACGCCGAGCCTGATCGCCACCTAGCCTGGAGGCTCGGATGTCATGAGCCAACCCGAAGCAGCAGCGAGCCTCTGCCAAGCCCGAGCCGCCCTCCGAGCCTGGATAGCGCGTGCAGGGCACGCGCTTTCTGGGTTATTTGCAGAGTCGCCCGCAACCTCCCACAAATTGCAAACAGGTCCTGAACGCGTGCAGCACCTGCGCGCCTGGGGTTATTTGCACTCATACCCTTGCGGGTTTCAATAATTGCAAATATACCCCCGTGCGTATGGTTTATTTACAGGGAAGTTCTCCAGACTTATTTTTATTGCATTTGAGTCCTTCCCAGGGACTGGTTTGTAGATACTTTTCATGTTTTTATTTCATTTATGCCCCTGGCTTCTTCTATGCATATCTTGAGCTATGTTTATCCGATTGAGGTGATTTCAGTGTCATTTCGAAGCTCTTTTTATCATCTTTATTCTGGCATGCTTAGATTCTAACTTTGACACTTCGATCTGTACTGCTCTATATTGGTCAACTAAGTGTCCTGATTTCCTTGCTTGCTTGCTATATAAATGAAAATTGCTTTAGTATCTGATTCTGTTCACCTCGTACATTTTATGGCTTTAGTAATGATTATTTCGGGCATAATATATCCATCGCATCTCATGGCATCTATTTGCATGATAAAAATGATAAAAATTGCATGTTTATTCTTAATGCACTATTGTGGCCCCTGGCCCTTCATGCATAATTTGACCTACTTTGGCTCTTGCTCAACACTTAATTAAATAAATAGAAATCCGATTAATATGAGAGAAGCGCGTGTCCCTGAGTTCGACCTTGGTTTCTTGCCAAGTAAAATAAAAATTAACGACCATCGCATTCTTATGTGACATATATCAATGAGGTGGTCTCTTTGACGACCAAAATAGGCCCGACTGCTACGACAATTCCGAGTGATAAAAACACACTCTTAAAGGGCCGATTTTGCGTCTTGTCAAATGGCGCCGTTGCCGGGGACACAGCTCATTTTTTTTTATTTTTTTTGGATTTTTGTTTGTTTAATTTAGTGTTTCTTTTTATAGGTCAAATAATCACATATTTTGCATATAAAATTTTTTCTTCCTTATTTGATATCTAACTATTGTTTCTGTGGCAGGACCCTTGATGGATCAAGGAGGCGAGGAGCAGGATACTCCCCGCTGCGAGGAGCCGCAGAAGCATGCTTGGAGTCGATAAGAAAGAAAAGAAAAAATGTGTATCGCATTTATTTTTGATTATAATAAACTCGTCTTTTACAGCGGTCTTCGATCGAAGACTCGCGATTGTAATCGAACGATTGTGGTTGTGTGGGGATCGTCCCCACTTGAGTGTCGACCTTGGACTAGGCACGCGGCTCTCCGAGCTCATTTTTCATATTCTCTTGTGCTTATTCGTAGGTAGGACACACGTTAAATATAGACGCACTTAATCTCGCATCACTTAGCTAAAATGAATGAAGATCAATCACCGCTAATAGATGCATGATTAGGTGCGGCTTTTTCGACTTGCATACATGTTTGACTTGAGTTTTCAAAACGGCCTCAGTTTCTTCGCGGCTTTTATCGTCAAATCACTGCATGATTTCTCGCTTGGCCTAGATCGTGCTTTCTTCGAATACATGTTTTTCTCGGCTTTCATTTCCTAGCTTGATCACCTAGGATTAATGGAAAATGGAATGAACGGTAGACGATGACTTCTTGATTTTGTGCTAACCTTAATTCAGTGATAACTCAAAATAAAATTGGGACTGTTAATTGCAAGTCAACCAAAAATGGAGTAAAATTCGGTTTTGGGAGAGCAATACCCTCAGCTACGCGTTGGTTTTTATTTCACATTTTTCTCCGCGTAATTATCTAAAGTTTTATCACCAATAAAACCGACAAGATAATCAACCAACCTTGGTTGGTTTCATGTGTGAGTTGGTGAAACTAAGGGTTTGCTTGCTTGATTGAGCCATATTTGTTGCGACACACAACCCCAAAACCGTAGTCACTCCATTTCATCTCCAAGATTCAAAACCGCTCACTTGTACATCCATCCCTCTTCTTCGTTCACCTTGGGTCTCTTCCAACATCAATCTCCATCTTTATACTTAGGCTAATCTCAGCCTAAGTATAGGGGGGACCCAAATCCCCGTGATTTTCTCTACTCCTCTTTCTTGCCTTTATACTTAGGTTATTTCTAACCTAAGTATAGGGGGGAGTCCCTCTTATCTCCCGTATATTCCTATATATTTAAATGAACCTATGTACTTGTAACATCTAGTGCTATGAGGACATAGCAAAGTTTAAGTATAGGGGGGTATACCGTATTCACCGTATATTTACTTTAGCTATAATCTGAAAAATTTGAAAAAATTAAAACTTTTTGGCTAAAGTAAAATTCTTTGGGACTAAGAGAACTCAAATGATTTCACGGCTTTTTCTACACTATGTTACACTATTTTGATAAAAATATTTTCGAAAATGATTTGAAAAACGAGTTTCCTTGTTTTGAAAAATCTTTTTGAAAAATGTTTTGAAAATCTTTTATTTGTGTGACATGGTTTTGAAAATCTTTTATCAAGGAAAGTTGAGTCTAACCTGTGTTTTAACTTTAAAAACTAAAATCCATAAAAATTGCAAAATTCAAAATTCTTTAGGAGCCATTAGTGACTACTAAGCCCCATTAAATAGCCGTGTTCAGTGAGGGTTTGCCCTTAGCAGAGTGGATGGTTTAAAGGACATCGCGTAAGGCTCCGTCCTTAAGCAACGGGCTCCGGCCTGTACTTACATCCATACTGGCTGAATGCAGAAGCAACTATTTAATTGAGATTAGGCAGTCTTCATATCTCTTGAAGTAAAAAAAAGTGTTTTTGAATGAAGGAGTTGGATTAAACCTCTAACACTTACACTTTCACCCAGGATCTGAAATGTTCAAAGAAGCTTGATTTATGAGTTCTTTGAGATTTGCGGTTAACCAGCCTTAGCCATCAGGGTCTTAGACTTAATCATCCACATTCCCCTAGGTTTCTAGATTTGCATGCTATATTCCATGCTTAGTCTCAGACAAAGAGAATATGATCAGCACATCACACGCACGACTGCGGTTTTGGTTGAGATGAGTTGATTTTTCACCTGAGGGATTGGGATGAGGAAGTCAAGTTTGGATTTGATCTAATGATGCTCGAGGATGGGATAAAATCTTTGAAGGCTTCAGGAAACCTGAGTGTCAGCAATATTAGCCAGTATGAGAACTCGATTCTTATACTAATCTCTTGACATTGACCTAAGTGCCTGGGTGTGATATAAATAAAAAAATTGTTGATCAGTGTGCGCCAACTCTTGGTAAAAGCAGTGGAGCTAGCCAAAAATTATACAAGTCAAAGAAATTTCAAAGAAAAGCTCTCATTCCACAAAGTCAAATATAAAAGAGCTTCCACCAAAGGCGAGCGCTCCCAACCATTTCAAAAGTGTCCACTTGGACCACCGCTATTAGGACCAGGAGTCGGGCTTGCACCAAAAAAGGGCTCTGCATCGTAAATGCTACAAGTCTGGGTGTCGAAGGTACGATAGGTACTCAAAAGAGACACACCCCGGTGTACTCCCAGGAAAACAAGTGCAGACGGCTCCAACTTCTCTTGACGGACGCACTGATCAACACCAAAAAATTTTGTGTTGCGTAAAAGGCACTAGAGAGAATCCTTGTTCCAATGAAAGGGAGAGAAGAATTGACACAATCCCATACCCTCCATTTCTGACCTGCCATCTACATTTTCTAAGTCTGACAAACTAAAGAGACGGTGGACTGAATGCAAGATTTGATTTATTCCCTAGTGCTGAGGATTGGGTCCTTAGGAGATTTTCTCGGACCAAGATTTTGGGTGAAGACTTGACTCTACTCTCAGAATTGCAGTCAACACTAAACTCATATCCTTTAGTTTATATGTACATCAAAGAGAGTCTAGAGAAGTAGAGGAATTGGAAGCCTCTTGATTAAGGCTGGGTTGAACTCTAAAATTTTGGGTCTCTGAAGCCGAGTCGACTTGATCAGCTTGGATCCTGTTTTCACATGCACAAGGGGGTTAATCCAACTTAGTTATTTTTTTTTGATGCTGGAGGACGAGCATAGTTTAAGTATAGGGGGGTGATGAACCTCAGTTTCATCATCTTTATTTTCCATAATTAACCCCCTTGCTTAAAAGTTTGTCAATAATTTCCTGTTAATGTCCTATAATTAACAGAGTCCTAAATAAATTAAAAACAACAAAAAATGGCAAAACAAAAATCAGTGGTATTTTTTAGACTCAAAAATACCCTCAAAAATATTTCGGGCCCTTGTTTGATCTCTTTTCGAGTTTTGGTCAACATGAAACTTGTAGATCTCGTCAAGATCTACAACTTTCATGTTTTGAGTTTCTTCAAATTCGATCAAATAAGCCCTCAAAAATCCAAAATACAATCCTAATAATCTGATTGGGCCACGTGGCCCGATCTGAGTGCGCCACGTGGCCCCGCCTCCGTTGTCTTATCCGCCTGCCCCACCGACCGTTGGATCGGCCTCTTGATCCAACGGCCCAGGCCTCTCCACGCCGCTCCTTATCCACGACCGTTTGATCTTCCCCCGCCTTAATCTCAGCCACTCGTTGCCGCCTCTCGTCCCTTGTGCCACGTGTCGACTGAAGAACCCTCCGATCACGCCTCGTCCTTCTGATCTGAGCCACTCAATCCACCCTCTGTCCTTTATCGTCAGATCTCCCTCAATCTCTCATCCTCACCGCTCACTATCGCCTTTGCCAGCCGATCGACACGCGACTGCTTCATCGACGTTCGATCCACGCCTGCCCTGCATCGTGACCGTTCGCTAGCGCCTCACGCACAGCTCGACACATGGCGCGATCATCGCCCGTCATTCACTTCACCCCGGATCTGATCTTGCCCGCTCGCTCGTGCCCAAATACTCACCGTTGGATCACCAGATCCAACGGTTGATGCATCGTCGTCTACCTCCGAAGACCCCTTCTCCCCACGATTTCCAGCTCGCGCATACCTCGCCCCCTTCCATTTTTTCCGTCTTCACCTTCCACCACCTCCACTCGCCAATAGCCCCACGTTCTTCCTCCATCAACCACGACCCTCGTGACCTCTTCGTCAACCCACGAACCCCTCTCCAGTCATCCCATTTCGCCCTCCAAACCACGTCGTCCACCATCACCTTCGCCACAACTATCTTCAAATACACCGGTCTCCCCTTCATTTCACCCCGTCCATCGACCAAGGGGATGAAGCCCAGCCCTCTAGCTCCTCCCTGTGACAGGGGGATGAGCTTGGATCGAGCGACGACGACTGTCACTCCCGATGAGACCCGCCGACCTCCAGGCGGCGTTGCGGTGGCCTAGAGCCCTGCTCGAGCTCGCTGGCACGGCCGGCCAGTACGTGCGACGACCCGAGCATCACTGGGATGCTCAGCCCAGGCCAACACCTCCATCTCCGGCCAGGTAAGTCCTCTGATCCTTCGTATAGTTTTCTTCAATTTTGCATAACTTTCTAGGTCTCTCCAAGCACCCTTGATCCCCATTGATCATCCCATTAGCTTCGCCATCCATCCATCTTCCTCGCCGACCCTTCAGATTACCCCCTTCTCCCGTCAGAACCTCCATCACCCCAAGCTTCCTCCTCCGCCGGAGGCGGAGGAGGACCGACTAAGGGCTCCGCCTTCTTCACTCCACAAACGCCCTCCATCCGCCTCATCTCGCACGCACGCACATCCTAACCCTTTTGCAGGTCAACCATCACCAATGGCCGGACATTGGGCGGAGCCAGGTTCTAGAGCTCCGCCTCCATCAGTCAGGCGTCGCCAGCGCATTCTAGAGGCTCCTGCGGCTTCTTCGACTTCAGATCTTCATCGCCATACGCTGAGCGTGCTTCCCTGAGCTTCACCGAGCACGACGAGGCGCGGCGGAGCTCCAGGCCTCTCGCCGGAGCTCTAATCGCGCCGCCAGCTACCGAGGAGGAAGGAGAAGCAGATACCGTTGGATCTCGCCCTACGGCGGAGATCCAACGGCCCTGGAAGAGCCACGTCGCCGTCCCGGAGCGCGGAGGCTCGGTGGGACCGAGCCTCGCCCGAGTCAACCTCGAGCCACCACGTGGCCCGAGCCACCTGCAACGGCCAACCGAAGCAGCGCCGACCCTCGCCCCCGCCCGAGCCTGAGCTCACGTGCCACCCGCACGTGGGGTCTGGGCTTTTTGCATCGGCGCCCTCGCACCTTCCGCATATCACATCCAGGTCCTGATACACGTGGCAGAACCAGAGACCACGCCGAGCCTGATCGCCACCTAGCCTGGAGGCTCGGATGTCACGAGCCAACCCGAAGCAGCAGCGAGCCTCTGCAAAGCCCGAGCCGCCCTCCGAGCCTGGATAGCGCGTGCAGGGCACGCGCTTTCTGGGTTATTTGCAGAGTCGCCCGCAACCTCCCACAAATTGCAAACAGGTCCTGAACGCGTGCAGCACCTGCGCGCCTGGGGTTATTTGCACTCATACCCTTGCGGGTTTCAATAATTGCAAATATACCCCCGCGCGTATGGTTTATTTACAGGGAAGTTCTCCAGACTTATTTTTATTGCATTTGAGTCCTTCCCAGGGACTGGTTTGTAGATACTTTTCATGTTTTTATTTCATTTATGCCCCTGGCTTCTTCTATGCATATCTTGAGCTATGTTTATCCGATTGAGGTGATTTCAGTGTCATTTCGAAGCTCTTTTTATCATCTTTATTCTGGCATGCTTAGATTCTAACTTTGACACTTCGATCTGTACTGCTCTATATTGGTCAACTAAGTGTCCTGATTTCCTTGCCCGCTTGCTATATAAATGAAAATTGCTTTAGTATCTGATTCTGTTCACCTCGTACATTTTATGGCTTTAGTAATGATTATTTCGGGCATAATATTTCCATCGCATCTCATGGCATCTATTTGCATGATAAAAATGATAAAAACTGCATGTTTATTCTTAATGCACTATTGTGGCCCCTGGCCCTTCATGCATAATTTGACCTACTTTGGCTCTTGCTCAACACTTAATTAAATAAATAGAAATCCGATTAATATGAGAGAAGTGCGTGTCCCTGAGTTCGACCTTGGTTTCTTGCCAAGTAAAATAAAAATTAACGACCATCGCATTCTTATGTGACATATATCAATGAGGTGGTCTCTTTGACGACCAAAATAGGCCCGACTGCTACGACAATTCCGAGTGATAAAAACACACTCTTAAAGGGCCGATTTTGCGTCTTGTCACCATTTTATACTTGGAAAGATCAGAGGCACTTCCACTGGGAATACTATCTCAAACTAGCTTACTGTATGATATCAAATACTTTAAAAGGTTAATATAGTATACGGAGGAATCCTTCCAACAAATTGCCAGATCAAAAAATTCAAATAACATGGGAGAATCATTAGCAGTTCTCTTGTTGAAATGTAAATCAAAGTAGAATTCTTCCACTGCTTCCCTGTGTTCTATAAAATAGTCAATTCCACCTGACAGGCTTCCAGCACAAATAGGACCAACAAAGAAAGCAGAAACATTGTCATGATTGAATGAATCCTCTGCATATTATCCCAATTTCCTGGCAAATGTATAATTTTCATTAATATCTTCCTTGTTCGATCACAGAGGCGTAGTAAATGTTTGAATTGAAGATAACTCACTGGTATATCACTAAAATGTGAGGTTCTAATACACAAGCTTTTCGGATATTTGAAGTATTTTTGGTGAAAATATTTTGAAGATAATGTTAGAATAATTATGTTATTCTAGTCTTTATTTGTCCTATTTATGTAACTTACCCATAGAGCTTTTCTCCTATATAAGAGAGCTCTAGGGTTTGATTAATTTCATCTTGCTTATTCCCTTCAACATGGTATCAGAGCGACGGTCCTAGACCGGAGTTCTCCCACCCGCCGGCCTCTCTCTCTCTCTCTCTCTCTCTCTCTCTCTCTTTCTCCCTCCGATCGGCGCCACCCCTCCTCTCCCTCCGCCGCCGCACACGCGGCTGCGTCGCTGCTCGCGCGCCCCCTGCACGTGCAGCCTCTTGCACGCCTCGTGCGCCGCCTTGCGCGAAGCCTTGTGCGCGTGCCTTTGCGCATCCTGGAGCCCTCCTGCGCGCCCTGCAAGTCTTCCTCGCGCGCCTTATGTTCCTGCTTGCGCACGTGGAGTCCTTGTACGTGAAGGCCGATCCTGTTAGCCCTCAGTTCCTGATTAACATCCACGCCTGAAGGCAGAATCATCCACACATGACTGAGGGTGTACGTGTGACTCTCAGTTCCTGTTTGCCCTACCAGCAGCAGAGGGTCCGTCCAAGGTATGGAAGGCGTTGTGGTTTGAGTCTACGTTCACAACAGCCTTCCTATATGTTCACGTAGACATTATTGTCTAGTTGTTTAACCCCAGTTGCAGAGTATTGTTGTCATCATGTTAGACAACAAGGTAGATCTCCCGTCTCTGGGTGCCTTTAAAGGTCCAGTACCCGTTGTGAAAATGGACGGCACGAACTATGAACTGTGGGCCATGCAGTTCATGAGTCTTATGCAATGCAATGGCAAGAAGCATATCCTCACACTAGAGGAACCTGTTGAGAAGACTGGGGTTAACGCCTCATGGGAGGCTGACGATGCATATGCACGTCTATGGTTATCAGGTACCATGTCCATGGAGATAGACAATGACATTCTGAGTCAACCCACTGCGAAGGCTATGTGGGATATCCTAGCTGCCACATATTCTCTGGCAAAGAACGAGTCCAAGATCTTACAACTCCAGCATGACATTTTCACTATGAAACAGAGCAGCCGTCCTCTTCATACCATGTATACCTCTCTGAGGGGTATGTTTGAGAAGCTACACGGGTACATTCCGTTGACAGCCACACCAGAACAGTTGAAGGCATATAGGGACTCAGTGATGACAGGGGTATTTCTAGCCGCCCTTGATCACGAGTATGATGCCGCCAGAGCACAAAGTCTTACAGATGCTACCATACCTCCTATGGAAGAGGCCTTTCGCAGGTTGAGCAGACTCTCCATATCTCGTGGTGGATCTCAGACGTCCTCAGCCATGGCAGCATCTCGTGGCAGGGGCAGATCTCCACACTTTCAAGGTAGAGGTGGTCGTGGCAGAGGAGGAGGTTATAGACCTCCTCGACAGCCGTGCACTTACTGTCGCAGGCCTGATCACACAGAGGAAACATGCTATTCTAAGCATGGTTTTCCTACTACTACAGCACGTGTGGCGGGCAGACTCAACAGGATGGGGGTCCTTCCCATGTCCTGGATCAGAGGTTCGAGGAGTTGGTGGCACGACTTAGAGAGATCATGCCAGGTCAGGGGCCATCCAGTACATCCGGATCTTTGGAGATAGCTGGTTCATCATCAACATTCACGTCAGGTACAACATATGCTCTTACTAGTTGTTACAGAGCAGATCTATCAGAATGGATCGTGGATTCAGGAGCATCTCATCATTTATGTGGTGATAAAAAGCAACTGGACGTTTTTAATGCAACTCAGACAGGACGATCTGTGGTGATAGATGATGGGACACACTCTCCCATTACTGGTCAGGGGGAGGTGCAGTTGACCCCAACGATACGGCTTCAGAATGTTCTTTATGCTCCGTATTTTTCAATGAATTTACTGTCAATTAGTCAAATCACTAAAGATTTACATTGTCGTGCCATATTTGACCCATCAGCTCTTGTGTTTCAAGACATCCTAATGGGCAGAGTGATTGGAACTGACCGTGATCAAGGGGGTCTATATAGACTGGTGCAGTCTCCTTATGCTGGTGTCTCTTCTGTTAGTACTGGATCTGTCTCTCCTTACACATGGCATCTCCTCTTTGGTCATCTTCCGTTGCAAAAGATGGTCCATATCCTTCCACAGATTTCTCCCAGGTCTACTTTTCAATGCGAGGCGTACCAGCTTGGGAAACATCACCGGTCGTCGTTTCAGAGTTGTCTAGGTCCAAGTCGTCATGGTCTGTTTGAGTTACTTCATTTTGATATTTGGGGTCCCAGTCGTGTCCCTGATCTTCAAGGGCACATGTTTTATCTTGTTGCTGCCGATGATTTTTCTAGGTTATCTTGGGTCTTTCTTCTTAAAAATAAATCTGATGCTGGTCATGTTATTCAGTCTTTTATTATTGAAATAAAAAATATTTTTTCTGCTAGAGTGAAGTACATACGGTATGATAATGCTCTAGAGTTGTGTAGTACCCAACTTTCTAAATTCCTTACGTCTCACGGAATTGTGCAGCAGAAGTCTTGTGTATATACCTCCCAACAGAATGGGTGGCTGAACGGAAACATCGTCATTTGTTGGATATGACCAGAACCCTTTTGATTCAGAGCCGTGCCCCTCACTCCTATTGGGGGGATGTGGTTCTAACTGCTTGCTATCTGGTTAATCGTATGCCTTCGTCAGTGTTAGGGGAGAAGATCCCGTTCTTGACTGCGTTTCCCGAGGCAAATCTTTTCTCCCTAACACCACGTGTTTTTGGGTCCGTTGCATTTGTTCATTGCTTCTCTCGTGGTTTTGACAAGCTCTCTCCCAGAGCTGTCAAATGCGTGTTTGTAGGTCATTCCAAAACCCAAAAAGGTTATCAGTGTTTTGATCCAGTTAGACGACGATACTATGTTAGTGCAGATGTCACCTTCTTTGAGTCCATTATGTATTTCTCTCCTACAGGTGACAGACTCACTCACTCAGAGGAAGGGGACGACATCTATGTGCCTCCTCCTCCATCTGTTCCATGCTCTACTCCGACATCACCACCACCACCACAGCCTACACCACCACCACCACCGCCACCACCAGCTACTACTTTTTATCCTCAGGTCTAACAGCGTCGACCCTCTGCTCATGTGCCTCCTCCATCATCCAGCACGCCTGAGGTATGTACTGACCATTTGAGTTCTACTGATGGCACAGGTGATTTGCATGCGCAGATGGATGTACAGGGTACTGATGGTACTTTCACTACTCCGGTTGATGACCTAGATATTCCTATTGCCCATCGAAGGCAAAAGCGTGCGCGGACGATGAATCCCAAATATGGGGTGGAGTTTGGATCTCAGGTTTTGTTGGAGCATTTATCCCCGGACTTTTGCCAGTTTGTTGTTGGGTTATCGGCAGTTGACATCCCACGGTCATATCAGGAGGCACTACAGAGCAGTTCGTGGCGTTTAGCTATGGAAGAAGAGATGGCGGTGTTGCAATCGCGTGGTACGTGGAGTATTGTGCATCCTCCACCAGGTGCGTCAATAGTGGGCAGCAAATGGATCTTTACTGTTAAGCATAGGGCTGATGGTACGGTTGATAGATACAAAGCCAGGTTGGTTGCTCGTGGGTTCACCCAAACATATGGGGTGGACTATCAGGAGATGTTTTCTCCAGTAGCACGTCATTCTACGATACGGATTCTCATTGCAGTTGCTGTTGTCTGTGACTGGCCCCTTTTTCAGTTAGACATCAAGAACGCTTTCTTGTATGGTGACTTGCAGGAAGAGGTTTATATGCAGCATCCACCAGGGTTTGCTGCTGAGGGCGAGTCCAGTATGGTGTGCCGTCTTCATAAGGCCATATATGGCCTGAAGCAGAGTCCACGGGCGTCGTTTCAGAAGCTCTCGGAGTTGATTGAACAAAAGGGCTTCGTCAGATCTACAACAGATCATACTCTCTTTGTAAAAAGAGATCAACGAGGTACTGTGATTATCTTAGTATATGTTGAAGATATTGTTATCACAGGCAGTGATGAACAGGGCCGAGTAGCCAAGGATTTTCTTAGAGAGCAGTTTGTTACGAAGGATCTGGGTACACTTCGTTAATTTTTGGGATTGGAGTTTGCACGAAATGAGCAAGGCATGGTAATGACACAAAGGAAGTATGTTACTGATCTGTTATGTGAGACAGGTATGGCAGGATGTAGACCAGCCACTACTCCTATGGTTCATAATGTTAAACTTTATAATGATGACTCTGAAGAGGTGGACAAGAGACGATATAGAGAGCTTGTGGGAAAGTTGTTGTATGTTACTATTACCCGACCGGATATAGCCTTTGCGGTGAATAGGGTAAGTCAATTCATGGATCAACCCAGGCAGGCTCACATGAATGCTGTTTTTATGATTTTGAGATATCTGAAGTTGTCTCCAGGTGCTGACCTTCTGTTTAGAAGAGATACCTCTATATCCATCACAGGTTGTGCTGATGCAGACTACGCTGGGTGCCCTAATGATAGAAAGTCTACTTCAGGCTTTATTGTATTTGTTGGCAGCTCACCAGTAGCTTGGAAGAGTAGGAAACAGACCGTAGTGGCTCGATCCAGTACAGAGTCAGAATATAGGGTAATGACCCAAGGTAGTGCTGAGATGATGTGGGTCAAATCTATTTTGATTGATTTAACTATTGAAGTACCTCTTCCTATGCATCTTAAATGTGATAATCAGGCGGCCTTATTTATAGCCAATAATCCAGCCTTCCATGAAAGGATAAAGCACATTGAAGTGGATTGTCATTATACACGGGACTTGATTCAAAAGGGGCTTATTTCGACTTCTTATGTATCATCAGGAGAGCATATTGCAGACATATTCACCAAGGCTCTTGCTAGAGGTCCTTTTCATCTATGTTGTTCCAAGATGAGCGTGCTAGATATATATGCTCCAGCTTGAGGGGGAGTGTTAGAATAATTATGTTATTCTAGTCTTTATTTGTCTTGTTTCTGTAATTTACCCATAGAGCTTTTCTCCTATATAAGAGAGCTCTAGGGTTTGATTAATTTCATCTTGCTTATTCCCTTCAACAGATAACACGTATTACCTGTGGATTTAGATCGCATGACTCGGATTGAACTTGTGTCTGCCTGACTGAATCCAATCCAATTATTTTGATGGATTGCTCAACTCTAGTCATATTGTGCTGAGTTGAATATATAAGGATTATATATCCAAGATCTAGTTCACCTCTCTGCCTATTGGAACAAAGGATATACACAGGTAGGATTTATTAATTTTAACTCAGTTACCTCTGATAATTGTACGTATATATATAGAGAGAGCTTCCCTACCACGAACGACCGTTCACTGGAAAAGTCAATATCATTTTTTTACTTTAGTTTTTGATTGAAGGCAAACCCATATCTAAATATCGCTCCAAGGGATTGACACACATTACATATCTCAAACACCTATGGCTGTAATGAAGTAAAAGAATTATCATAAGACCGATAATTGTGTGGAAACCACAACAAGGAGGGAAGGGAACATCTTACATCAAAAGCTTCACATCTCGGTTTCTCCTCCCGTGGAGAACGACACGTTCAATGCTCCGCTGACGACATGAACCCGTGCACGAGGGTGATCTCGACCTTCTCTACACGTGATGACTTCAGATCACCTATCTGACAAACTTTGGTGAGCTCCGGCGGTGCTCTACGAGGGGGAGGGAGGGACTGCTCTTGAGTTTAGAATTTTTGGAAGAAAAGGGTGTCTTTTGGGGTTTTTTATGTGAGTAAAAATTCAGATCCAGATTTGGTTCGGATCTGAATTTTACTCGGACCTCGACTCGTTAAAACGATCATAACTTGAGCTCCCGAACTCGGATTTTTCGTTATTGGACTCGTTTGAAAGATCTCAATGAGCACTATGTGATAGAATTCTCATTCATATTTTTTGGTTATTGGATAAAAGCAATTTTTCAAAAGACAAGTTCGAATCCTATTACGAAAGGTCCCATGATATCAACCTCAAATTTTCTATAGGTGATATGTAAATACGGAGAGAAACTTAAAAAACCATTAAATTCATGAAGTAAAAAAATAGTGATGACTTAAAACATACAGCAATGACATCATCTTAAAATTAATAAAATGTGATATACTTTATTATGCTTTATGTGCATACTTTATTATGCTTTATGTACCCACATAATGGTCTAGTGGGTAGTACATTGTGTCTACCACACAAAAGACTAGGGTTCAAACCCCACTCTTTTAGGGGTTGTGTTAGGTAGTCGACGATCAATGTAAAAATAGTCGAATCTTTCAACATGGATTTGAAAAAAAATCCATGTCGCCGATCCTACTTATAGTGAGATAATGCTTAGTACTTTTTTTATGCTTTATGTGCATACACATTCGGTGTGATATTCTAACAGAAGATAGCTCGCGAGATTAAGAGATGCTTGGAAGTGATGCCTGAAGGTATAAGGATGTTGGTTGACCAATGTATAGAGTTGGACCAAATAAGACATAGTTTAAAATATGCATGCAAGGAGAAGGTCTCCCTCCATAGAGAAAATGTTGTATAAAAAATTGTATTTAGGTTTTAATTGGAAAACATATGTAATTACAATTGGAATTAATTTGGTTTCAATTTGGAAACCAAATGGTTTGGAGGGAAAGTTGGGAATTCCCAAATTTGAAACATGGATGAGTTTGAATTGAAGTTTAGTACCATACCTTAGAGATCTAAACTTTTGGTGGACTTATATATGAGTCCCCACCTCAAACTCTTGTAGCAATAGTAGAGAGGAGGAATGGAGGACCACATGCGCGTGCGCGCTCTGCTCCGGCTCCGGCTCGGGAGAGTCAATTCGGATCTTGGATCTCGATACTTTTGCTGCGGGTTTCATTTGGCCGATCGATTAAATTAATCAGACAGATTAATTTGATTTCGATCACATTGGGAATCGGACTTGATCCAAACGGCTCGACTTAGCCGCGGTTTAGGAATTCGAAAGGACACGACCGTTGAGGGGCGTTTTCGGAAACCGAAGGGACCGCGCGTTAGGGCACGTGAGCTCCTCTTTTTATACCCCCACCCGACGCCGCTTTTCTTCACTCGCAAGAAAAACTCGCCGTCACTTTTGTTCTCTCTCTTTCACGCCTGCGATCCTGTTTCTTCTCGACTGCAAGTTCTCGGAGGTGCTTTCGAGGACGGTCTCGTCGGTGTGCGCGGACGACGACCGTGAACCGTCGTATCCTGGGAGCGGATCGCCAGTACCCTTCGCACCGGTATTGTGGGGGCGAAATCCTCTCTAAGGACAGTCCATTTCATGGACGCTTCGGTGATTTCGAACCTTATTTTTCTTATCTATTATTTGCCGCAATTGATTTATTGCTTACCCTTCTCTGGATCTCGCCCGTATGTTTGTTTCCGTGTGGTTAATTGGTTCCTACTTGCATTTCGTAATCGGATAATGGATTGGAAATATATGACGTTAATGATATTAATCTGTGATACGTTTATTTCCGTTCATTTGGATCCGTATAATTACTGTTTATTATATGCATGGTTGTCCCTGCTTACAACAATCTTAGAGAGGATTTTCGGAACCATTTATAAACCATGTCGGAAACGATGTTCAAATCGAGGGTAGATATGACGGGTATGCCTGAAAAGTTCGGTAGACAGAACTTTAAGCGTTGGCAACAACGCATGAAGATCTGGTTAACCACCATAGGATTAATCTTGATGCTTGAAACCGACTGTCCTACGGTGGAAATGGAAAATCCCTCACCCGATAGCCAGAAGGCGCAATCTGCGTGGAAGGAACACGACCATATATATCATAGTTGCATCTTGTTGGCTCTGTCCAACACATTGTTTGACGTATACTGTTCGTCCATGCAGACTGCGAAGGGGCTATGGGAAGATTTGGATTGGAAGTATAATACCGAAGACCTCTGTATTCAGAAATACTCTGTAGCCAAGTTTTCGAAGTTTTCCATGGCCGAAGGAAAATCAGTTTCTGAACAGGCACACGAGTTTTTACTCCTGCTCCATGGTTTAGAGGATGCCGAAATGAAACTTCCATAGAAGTTTCAGGTCATGTGCATCATAGAAAAATTCCCCAAGTTGTGGGAAGACTTCGGAATGACCCTGAAATACATAAAGGGGAAGATTTCTATGGATGACTTGATGGTGGCAATTGCCATAGCAGAGGAACACAGGAAACATAAACATGTGCTTCATGTTGATATTCAGGGTAAGGTCAATTTCATTGCCCCGAAGCGCAAAGACAAGAAGGAAAAGGGTCCTAATAACAATAAAATGAAACCAAAGGGCAAGATCTAGAAAAAGGCAAAGAATAAACCATGCTGGCACTGTAATCAGGTTGGCCATTGGAAGAAGGATTGTCCATCCTTGAAGGCTCAACCTAAGGCTGCAGACGGGAGTCCACAAGTGAATATGATCCCTATGGGACTCAGGGCCAGCGAAGGGTATGTCTCTGTAAAACCTGAACTATACCATATCCATGATCCCAATGAGTGGCTCGTGGATACGGGAGCCAATGTAAATATCTGTTCTGACAGAACTTTATTTTCTTCTTATCAGACCTGCAGTGGTGGGACTGTGAAGATGGGGAACGATTCTGCAGCCAAGGTGATAGGGTCGGGACAAGTCAACTTGAGGTTCTCCTCTGGACGTGTTTGGACGTTGCACAGGGTGCTGCATGTTCCTGACATCAAGAAGAATGTTTTATCTGGCTCTATCTTAGTTAGAAATGGTTTTGAATTAAACTTTAAATGTAATAAAGTTGTTATTTTGAGACATGGAATTTTTTATGGAAAAGGCTATTTGACTGATTTTGATTTGTTGTTTAGAATTAGATGTGATCCAATAAACATTAATGAATTGAATGTTTTGAGTTCTGAATGTTCTAATTCTGTGTCTCATGCTGTGAATAACCTAGAATGTTGTGATCTATGGCTTGGTAGATTGGGACATGTAAAATTAGATTCAATTAAAAGAATAATGAATTTAGAGTTGATCCCTAAACACACTATTGATAAAACTCAAAAATGTGAAATCTGTGTACAAGCTAAGACACCTAGGAAGTCTTTTCAGTCTGTCTCTAGAGATAGTGAGATCTTGGATCTAGTGCACACAGATATATGTGAGTTTAATGGTGTGTTGACCCGAGACAATAAGATATACTTTGTCACCTTTATAGATGATGGCAGTAGATACTGCTATGTATATCTAATGAAAACTAAGGATGAAGCCTTAGAGAAATTTCTTATATTTAAGAATGAGGCTGAGGCATAAACAGGAAAAGTGCTTAAACGCCTTATGTCAGATAGAGGAGGTGAATATACCTCTAACTTATTTGATGAACAATGCAAATCGTTTGGCATAGTTCATGTAGTTACGGCCCCATATTCACCGCAATCAAATGGGATAGCAGAACGGAAAAATAGAACCTTAACTGACATGATCAATGCTCTCATACAGAGTTCTGGACTTCCGATCTATATGTGGGGAGAAGCCTTGAATACGGCTTGCCATATTCTGAATAGGGTTCCTCCAAGACATATGGAAAAGTGTCCCTTTGAACTTTGGAGAAATAGGAAACTGAGTTTAAGATATCTCAAAGTGTGAGGCTGTCTCGCTAAGGTTTTAGTCCCAGAACACAAGAGAAAGAAACTTGGTCCTAAAACTGTTGATGCGGTCTACTTAGGTTACCTAGAAAATAGCTATGCATATAGGTTCTTGGTAATTCGGTCTGAGATACCAGGCATAGAAGTCAACACCATTGTTGAACTTCGTGATGCTACCTTCTTTGAGGATGTCTTCCCATTGAAGACTGGGATTCCTCAGAATCTGACCATTGAAGGAGACTCTACATCATGATCTATTCCAGATCAAGTGGAAAGGATAACGAATGTAGGGGTTGAGACTCAACCTGAACCCAATGATCTTTCTGAAGAGATTGAGCGAAGGAGGAGTAAAGGACCTCGGATAGCCAAGGATCTGGGTAGAGACTTTATTGTCTACCAGATCGAGGGTGATCCACCAAGTTACAAGGAAGCCATGGCTTCATCTGAAGCAAAACAATGGAAGGAAGCCATCAAATCTGAGATGAATTCCATTATGGCTAATGGAACTTGGGAGTTAGTTGATTTACCCAAAGGGTGCTCTACCATTGGGTGCAAGTGGGTGTTTAAGAGAAAGCTTAGATTTGACGGATCAATTGAAAAGTATAAAGCCAGATTAGTTGCCAAGGGCTTTAGGCAAAAGGAAGGTATCGATTATTTTGATACCTATTCTCCTGTGACTAGGATGACCACAATCCGGATGCTCATAGCATTGGCATCTGTATATGATCTCTCTATCCACCATATGGATGTGAAGACTGCCTTCCTGCATGGCGATCTTGAGGAAGAGATCTATATGGATCAACCTGATGGGCTTGTGACTCCTGGGAATAAGGAAAAGGTTTGGAAGCTTGTCAAATCCCTTCACGGATTGAAACAAGCACCAAAGCAGTGACATGAAAAATTTGACAAGACTATATTTTCATGTGGCTTTAAGGTTCATGAGTCCGATAAGTGTGTCTATTCCAAGGTGAAAGGTGATGAGTGTATTGTCTTGTGTCTATATGTTGATGGCATATTATTGTTTGGATCACATATGATGATTATTAATGAGACCAAGTCATTCTTAAGTAGCAAGTTTGAGATGAAGGACATGTGTGATGCTGATGTGATCTTAGGTCTCAAACTAACAAGGTCAGTTGATGGGATTGTAATTTCTCAATCTCACTATGTTGAGAAGGTACTTGAGATTTGGATATCAAGATTGCAAGGCTGTAAGCACTCCTTTTGATTAATCCAAAACACTGTTTAAGAATAAAAGTGGAGTACCTGTAGCTCAGCTAAGGTATTCATAAGTGATAGGAAGTTTAATGTTTGCAAATTGCACGAGACATGATATTTCATTCTCGGTTGTAAAGCTTAGTAGATACACTATCTGTCCTGACCGTACTCACTGGGAGGCTCTGGATCGAGTACTGAAGTACTTGAAGGGAACTATTTCCCTCAGTTTGCATTATGGTAGACATCCTTCTGTACTAGAAGGATACAATGATGCAAGCTGGATAGGGAAAATAGAGGAGTCTGGGAGTAATGGTGTTACAGGGTATGTATTTACCCTGGAGGCGGTGTAGTCTCCTGGAGGTCTGTGAAGCAAACCATTCTAGCTCGATCCACCTTTGAGGCCGAGCTGTGTGCTTTGGACACCACTGGAATTGAGGCTGAATGGCTAAGGGAACTTCCGTCTGAAATTCCCATGGTAGGTCAGCATGTTCCTGCGATCTCGGTACATTGTGATAATATGACCACAATTGCCAAGATCAAGAGTTCAAAGTTCAATCAGAAAACAAGGAGACACATACACATCAGACTTAAGACGTTAAGAGATTTGGTGTCTCGAGGAGTGTTGGCTGTGGATTTTGTTGGATCCAAAGACAACACGATAGATCCGTTGACTAAGGGACTTGATAGATCTTTAGTCCTAAAGTCTAAGCTTGGGATGTGACTGAGACCCATTGGGAGTTCCTCCATAGTGGCAACCCAACCTATCTGAGTGGAGATCCCACAAAGTAGGTACAATGTGGTAATAACATGCTGTTTGGAGAACTGGTTGGCACTCTAATTTTTATGTGTAAGCATGAGTGTCTTATCCCTAGAAGCATGAGTGCCATTTAAGATGCAAGTTTAGGAAGAGCGTAGGCTCTGAATGGGTTCAAGCCTTGGGGCAGGATGTTAGCAGTGCATCCTTGGAGAATGCCACCTATGTGAGTGTTACTGTGGGCCGCAGTTAAAGGAAGAGGGTCTTTCCTGAACACATTCATGAAACATGATAAGGGTGCATGGCCTTTAAGAGCACCAACCCTGAAGATTGCACCAAGAACAACGCTTTGTTGTTTCTATCGTATACTTTAACACTAAGGTCTGAAGTTCAAGACGTAGTTCACTTCGTTCCTGTTAAAGTGAAAGTACTAAACTCAGGTAGAGGTTCAAACCGGAAGGTACCTTTACTGAAAGCAAAGTGTGGGCAGCCGAAAGAAGTCTCTTAAATCTTTTTGGATCTCTTTTTCAAATTGGTGAATTCGTCGGGGATTGTTGTATAAAAAATTGTATTTAGGTTTTAATTGGAAAACCTATGTAATTACAATTGGAATTAATTTGATTTCAATTTCGAAACCAAATGGTTTGGAGGAAAAGTTGGGAATTCCCAAATTTGAAACATGGATGAGTTTGGGTTGAAGTTTAGTACCATAACTTAGAGATCTAAACTTTTGGTGGACTTATATATGAGTCCCCACCTCAAGCTCTTGTAGCAATAGTAGAGAGGAGGAATGGAGGAACACACACCCGCACGCACTCCGCTCCAGCTTCGGCTCCGGCACCGGCTCCGGCTCAGGAGAGTCAATTCGGATCTCAGTTCTCGATACTTTTGTTGCGGGTTTCATTTGGCTGATCGATTAAATTAATCAGACAGATTAATTTGATTTCGATCACATTGGGAATCAAACTTGATCCAAACGGTTCGACTTAGCCACGGTTTTGGAATCTGAAAGGACACGACCGTTGAGGGGCGTTTTCGGAAACTGAAGGGACCATGCGTTAGGGCACGCGAGCTCCTCTTTTTATACCCCCCACCCGACGTCGCTTTTCTTCACTCGCAAGAAAAACTCGCCGTCACTTTTGTTCTCTCTCTTTCGTGCCTGCGATCCTGTTTCTTCTCGGCTGCAAGTTCTCGGAGGTGCTTTCGAGGACGGTCTCGTCGGTGTGCACGGACGACGACCGTGAACCGTCGTATCCTGGGAGCAGATCGCCAGTACCCTTCGCACTGGTATAGTTGGGGCAAAATCCTCTCTAAGGACAGTCCATTTCATGGATGCTTTGGTGATTTCTAACCTTATTTTTCTTATCTATTGTTTTCCGCAATTGATTTATTGCTTACCCTTCTCTGGATCTCGCCCGTATGTTTGTTTACGTGTGGTTAATTGGTTCTTACTTGCATTTCGTAATCGGATAATGGATTGGAAATATATGACGTTAATGATATTAATCTGTGGTATGTTTATTTCCGTTCATTTGGATCCGTATAATTACTGTTTATTATATGCATGGTTGTCCCTGTTTACAACATAAAAATCAAGTTTTTCCTTTATTTACCACGTAACAACTCGACTCTCTCAGTGGAGGTGTGAGAAGATCAATCACAGTTAGAGAGAGTCTGTTCTCTCCTTATGACGTATACCTCACAAGATACTACTAAATTTATGCATTTCATGATTGTGTGCACTTTTCCTTTGCGATCTTTTTTCTAGTAACTGGTGACAATCCCTCCACACATCAAAGCAGTTCTCACCAATCCCAATCCATTTGACTCAATATACGCGAATTACATTCCAACCTCTTATTAGACAATAGTGTCCAAGGCGATCCATTGTGCAATAAAAATTACTGCAAATCACTCCTTAATATGAAATGAATAATATAGTTTGTATAATAGGCCGGTTTGAACAATTAAGATTATGTATCATGACCATCTTGATATCATATAGTTGTTGATCCAAATGTTGGATCATAGAGGCAAGTGTATGGTTAAATATCTAAAGACTTAGATTGAGGACTCAATAATACTGTCAAAAGATTATCTAGAAAGGATCTCCATCGAGTCCGTCCTCATAAAGAGATGGTAATCCTCGCTCTAAAGGCCTATATCCGACCGACCTCTCGATGTAGGTCCTCTACATAGGAATAAAGATTCAAAAGTGTCATATGAGTTAGGTTAAAGAGTTGACTTAGTGAGATCAAAATAACCATGACATATATCGTATGCGGTCACAATACATGCACGCATCTTATGACTGGAGACATATGTATTACTATTTATCTGAGTATGTGCATTTGGTAAAACATTAGGTTGATGACCTAATTAAGGTATATACACCGAAGCTTTGGTTTCATTATAATGGCATATGGGTAATAGGATCTCTCAAAGGGATCACACAGGTTCGCTACTGAACCAAAAGACACGAACTCACTCATAAGACATCAGGATCAATCAAATTCCAATGTTGGTCGTCTTATTTTGGTTATGAGGCAAGATTTGAAGGTAAGCATATAATCGATCCCAACTCCTAATGATCGAACTAGAAACTTACTGATAAAACTACGAAGGAGACACCCCAAAATGGGATATGAACTTCGGATTTAATATACAGTCTTCAATTATGCAGGATGCACAGTTATGGGGAATACTCGAGGTTGATGTGATCTTAATTGATTGCAGACAGTGATGCTTCCATTCTAAGGGAGTGTTGAAACGTGCTTGCATTTTAGTGACTCTGCTTAGTGGACTAGTTATCCAATCTTAGTTCAAATGTTGGACATTCATCTGAACTAGATTCAGATACAATGAAAAGATCTGGTACAATATTTGACATGATCATACATCTCTAAGCAGTCCTCTAGGTCTGGATATGAGATCGGATCTCCATTATCCAAGTCACTATACACGATATATGTAGTTGCCCTGACATTATCTCCAAGTATCATGAGAGAAGAACATTGTCTATGAAAGAGTTCGTGAATTGTTCTTAAAGAGACAAATATGAATGTTGGGAAAATATAATAATTCAAGATGTCTAAATTGGATTTAATTATCCTAACTAACATTATCTTGGATAATGTTAACTGTAGTAGTCCAAGAATAATATAGATAAGATTCACTATATGCAGAGAGGCATCAGAGATAATTAAACTGGAATTAACTATCTTGGATAAGATTAACATGGATAGTACTATCAAAAATAATTTGAGATAATGTCAATGACATTCACATTATCATATTGAGACTTAATTACGAATAGGATTCACGAATGAAATGTAGTTGTGAATTAGATGCACAATGTACAAAATAAATTTAAACACGATTTACATTTAGTTTTGGACCAATGAATATGAGTATCATTTTTCAATGGCTAATTATAATTGTTACAATATTATTAAATTTCAAATCAAATAAATGAATAAAGATTTGGTGATATCAAAGTTTTACATCCAACTTATTGAAATAAAAATGAAAAGGAAAAGGAAACTAGTCCTGAAGGGGTTGGACGTCCATTGTGGGAGTCATCACAGATGTAAAAAACTCAACACCAATTTTGAGAGTAACATGTGCAGTGTTAGCTTCTCACAAGATAGCTAAACATCCCCTATGCATGTAGACGTACACTAGCACATCGAATAACCGTGCCGCTTGAACACCTTAAACATGCAAGCAACACAAGGACACAAGAGCGATGACACCAACTTCTATTTATTATCCGCAAGAGACTCTCTCAAGTCCATGTTGTTTACAAATGAGCTCTACACCTCCTAACATACACAAGCATGGGGTATACGAATAGATACCATTATTACATGTACAATGAATGCAAGGAATCTTCATCTTTCAGGGAGATGCATCATCTTCTGAGGTGACTCTTCACATGCCTTGGCTCTTTATCTTCTGTGCAATCGCTTTGTCTCTACAATTGATGCCATGTCACCTGCCCCGTCAACATGCCATGCCATCTGCTTTGCCAGCATCCATGTTATCACACCATCTCATCAGTGGCCCCACTCTTATACATAGGATGTTGTAGCTCTGCTCTGTTGAGTGTTACCGAACACTTGCATTGTGCCAAGGGGAATCTGTGGCATCTGAATCTTCTTGTGGTAAATCCCATCCTCAACTGACCGTACGCTACAGAGAAGTCCTTAAAAACTTCGTTGTGTGGTCACTGAACTGCGTGGGCATTGATAATCGATCTCGCACGTTATTCATGTACCTTAGGGCTTGGAGGTGTTACATGTCTCCCTCATCTGATCCATCATGTGTCAGTGATTGATCCTGCATCTTCAAGAAATCCTCGATGAGGTCCTCAAACTACCACAGTGTTGTATCTTGACCGATCTTGCATCCTCCTTTGAGAGTCCCTTCCACTTGATAAGGAAAAAGATCCTATGGTTCTTCTTGCTCAAGCCCTCCATGTACCTATCAAGAATCTCTCAGTTGACTTCGTATGTTGAACCCATTTATTAAGAAGGGCACGTTTCGATGCCCCTACCGGTGCCATTCTCTCTGTCCTTGTGTAACTCCTTCAAGAGGTTGACATTGAACACGGGATGCGACTTCAGTGTCTCCGGAAGACGTAGGTTATATGCGAGCAGTCTTATGCGTCAAACTATCTCAAAGAGTCCATCGTATCGAGGAATGACATCCTTGTGCGATGTCTTTCTCAGTATCTTCTTCCAAAACTGAAGTGTTAGCTTCAGCAACTTCTCCCCAACCCGGAACTCAACCAGCCTACGACTCATATCAGCCCCCTTCTTCATCATGTGTTGAGTGTGAGTCAACGCATCATTCGTTTCCTCTCACCGATCATGCCTCTCCTATGCAAAACGATATATAACAGGACACCGTTCTTGGCTGTCTTACTTCACCACTTCATGCGGTGTCACGAGTTGTCTGCCCATCACAATCTTAAATAGACTCTGACATTTGGTGGAGATCTACTGCAGTTTGTAGCAGAATTGGGTAGTATCCGGTAAGCTCACCCAATTGTGATGATTGGTCGTCACATAGTGCCTCAGGTACTCTTCCAATAGAGCATTGATATGCTTCGTCTAACCATCCGTCTACAGGTGATTGTTGGTAGAGAACTTGAGATCGGATCCCAGCATCTCAAATAAGGTCATCCATAATAGACCTATGAACCGCGCATTGCAATCACTTACGATGTCCATCGATATGCCCCAGTACTTCACCACATTATGCAAGAACAACTTTATCGTGGTCTCTGTTGTGCACTCCTGGGGTGTTGGTACGAGAATCGTGTATTTTGAGAAGCGATCAAATACTCCCCATCACTCAAAATATTCCCATCCACCTTCGGAAACCCTATTGATGAAGTCCATGGAGACATTCTCCTACAGCTATGACAAAATGTGCAAGGGCTCCAACAGTTGTGTCATCTTCTTCTCTGTCTTATCTTGTTGGCATATAATACATGTACACACATAGAATTCCATGTATTCCTCCATTTTCGATCAAAAGTAGCTCAAGGAGAGGAGTGCCGGTGTGCGCTCCACCCTTGGATGACCATCTTATTGTGTCACGTGCCTTCTTCAATAGCATCTTCCTTAAGTCACCATTCGAGGGGACATATGGCATCCTACCCTACACATAGAGGATGCCTTCCTCTACCTAGAATCTCTGTACTTCTCCATCGTTCATGTGCTAGACCAACCATGATGTGTCTCGATTCTCCTACGTCTGCTCCTGGATGCACTTGAGCATGTCTCCAGACACAGGGGTGACCGATGCGATCACTACGACCTTTGACTCTTTTGTTTTGCTCTTCCTTGAGAAAGCGTATCCTACCTGGTTGGCTTGCAAAGGCCTGTATCGAAGCTCAAAGTCAAATTCGATAAGAAAGTCTTCCCATAATGTTTGCTTGGGAGTCAACTTCTTCTTTGTGGCAAAGCAGTTCATTGCCATGTTGTCCATCTGCACCACAAACTTCAAACTCATGAGGTAGTGGTTCCATGTCCTTAGACAATGAACTAATGATATCATCTCCTTATCATGCTTGGAGTATTTCCCCTCTATTGTATTTAACTTGCTACTCTTGTATGCCACAAGGTGTCCGTCTTGCACCGGTACACCTCCAAGTGCATAATTGGACACGTTGGTGTGGACTTCGGACGACTTCTTAAAAGATCGAAGCTGTAGAATAGGTTCTTCTGCCACTCCCCTTTTCCATGTCTGGAATGCCTCATGGCATTCACACATCCATCTCCAAGGATGATCCTTCTGAAGTAGGTTAGTCAGGGTGATGCTTTCGTGGAATATCCCTTGATGAACTTTCGGTAGTAATCCACCAATCCGAGGAAGGATCTCAGCTTTGTAGCCTTTGTGAGAGTTGTCTACTCTTCAATCGCTACAGTATTCCTAGGCTCCATGTGTATCGTGCCTCTATCCATAATATGCCTGAGGAAGGCAACATTTTCTTGACCAAAGGCATACTTCTCCAACTTCAAGTGCAACTAGTTTTGCCTCAGCTTCTCAAGAACCATAAGTAGATCTTTGACGTGTTCTTACAAGCCATGTTTTACACCAATATATCATCCAAGTAAATCATAACAAAAAAGTCAATATACTCACCGAAGACATCTTTCATCAAGGTACATAAAGTAATTGCGACATTAGTCAACCCAAACTGCATAATAAAGAACTCAAAGGAACAATAGAGCGTCGCACATGTATCTTCGGTTCGTCTCTCTTTGACGTGGACCTAATAATATCCCAACCTGAGATCCATCTTCGAAAAGTACTTGGCCTAGCCCAAGTTATCAAACAAGTCTTCAACATTGGGATTAGGGTACTTGTTCTTCACCATCACCTTGTTCAGTGTGCGGTAGTCCACGTACATCTGTAAGCTCCTATCTTTCTTCTTCTGGAACAACACCAATGCTCTATATGGGTCTTTGCTTGGACGCATCAGACTAATGTCCACCGACTCTTTGAGTTGTCTCCGTAACTCCTACAGATGTGCATGCGGCATCTTGTACGGTGGAAATGATGGGAGCATCATTCCTAGCAGTAGCTCATGATCCATATCTCGCTTCGATGTAAGATCCTTAGGTAGTTCCTTCGGTAGCACATCCTTGAACCCACCTAACATCTTTTGTACTCCGTGGGCCATGGTTGCATCTCCTTGCCATCTTCTTCAGCACGTATTGTATCCAAGTACACCGTCTCCCCTTTCTTTAGCCCATTGTAGACTTAAATCATGGAAATGGCTCCAACCTATTCCCTCTTCTTGATAGTCCTTATGAAGCAGGTGTTATCTCTGGTCACAAAGAAGACTCCTCCCAAATAAGGAGTTACATATTCCCTTTCCTTCTTCAAGAAATCGACTCACATATTGACTTAGAAGTCCTCAAGAGGTACCAAGAGGAAGTGTACATTTCCTGCCAATCACCCAACTAGATGTTACAATTTGCCATAACTTTAATTTGTAGTGATTCGAAGTTGGTAGGCTTCACATGACATTGGCTCTTCTCCATGGTAACTCCCAAACTCTTTACAAGAAAGAAATTTATGCGTCACTCTAGTATCAATCATGAACTGAAAGAGCCTTTTTGTATACCACAACATCAAGGTACATCAACTCTGGATTCCTGTACTCCACCTTTTTCATCGTCTCTTTGTCTGACTTCATCAGACACAAGCACACATTGCACATCAACTTGAGGTTTGTCATGCATGCCTCTTCTTTGTTCTCCTCCATCGTCATGGAGTTCAATTTCTCTCACTTCAGACACTCCCATGCTCGATGCCTCTTGTCACAGATGTAACAACCCTTCCCCTTAGGTTGCTCTGCCTTCTTGAAGGATTCTGCTCCCTCCCACTTCTACGATGGCTCAACCTTACCGGGCTTCTTGAACTTACCTTTTCTCTTTTTTTAGACATGCTCTTCTTCTTATCAATCTCTTTCTTATCAATGGGGTGTTAAACTTTGTAGTCGACCAAACATATATTACAACGATGGTCATCTGGAGGTCCTTCATTCTTTGCCTCCTAAATCTGTTTGAACCCAATTCTAGAGACCCACCATAAAGTGAAAGAGTTTATCTTCTTCATACATACCTTGATATTAAACAACAACGATGAGAACAACCTCATATACTCTTGTACATTTGCAATCTTCTACAACCTTTAGAGTGCCACCCTCACTACCCAAGTAGTGTTGGTGGGTAGAAACTGCTTCTTCAGTTCTTTCACCAACTCATACCAAGATGATATGTCTGGTATTCCTTCAGATGCACGACTCCTCCACCATATCTTTGCATGGTCGGATAATTACATTACCACCAAGGATACCTTCACCGACTCAGGAGTCTTGACAGCCTTGAAATACACCTTCATATCCCACAAATAGTTCTCCAAGTCTTTGGCACATCGCATACCAGAGAATTGCATGGGTTCTGTGATTTTTGGTCTTCACGCATCACTGGATCCATCGTCGTTTTCCACTGCCTTCTAGAGGATGGAGAGTTCTTCATGTATCTCTTGCACATGGCCTCAAGCTCCACTAACTTCTCCCCAAGCACCTTCACCACGTCAGCCGAGCACAAACTCCTATCATCGATACTTGATAATCTCATGTCTGCGTTGTCTTGTAGAGGAGCCAATCGATTGGCATGAGTACCCAGTGTAAACTGGATCTCCACCACGACTCCTTCGAAGATAGCAATGAGATAACCGTTGTTGAGCTCCATTTTGCAAGCTCTTATATTAGTTGACACGTGTGTAAAATCTCAATACCGATTTTGAGACTAACCTGTGCAATGTTAGCATCTCGCAAGATCCCTTCCGTATGTGTGTAGACATGTACTGGCACACTGAAAAGTCACGCCGCTTGAACACCTCGAACATGCAAGCACACAAGGACATGAGAGCAATGGCATTAACTTCTTTTGATTATTAGCTAAAGACTCTCTCAAGTGTGTGTTGTTTATAAATGAGCTCTATCCCTCCTTATATGCAGAAGCCATGGTGATGAGTATCCATTCGTTTACCTTTATTCTTCTATTTTGGCTTTTACATCATTGGTAAAATACTTGTAAATACAACTAACTTGTATGAATTAGCATCCAATATTGATTTGTAATTAGCATGTAATACACGTATTTAAACCCCCTAAAAAAGGAAAAGAAGAATAAAATGAAGTACCAAAGATACTGACTAACCATGAATCTTGAGACCAAGTAAAATATTGACTAGGTCGATCATGAATAAAGTAGAGGGATGTATGGTGAATAAATATACAAAAATATCTTAGAAAGCATATTTATTTTATATACAATATATTATGTAAATAGTCTAATATTACACTAATTTATTCATAATTATACCTACTTCAAATAATAAGTGTTCAACATATAACTTGTACATAATAATGTATAGAAAATAATAACAATATTAGCCAAAATAAACTATGCACAATGTACTTGGTACACTAAGATGAAAAAGCTACAAACTGAACTTCATTGATTAGTTTAACAAAGGTTTTTCATTAGAAGTGGAGCTAAGATGCAAAGGCTACCTTTTTGGGGTACTATTATACTTGGGTATCTGTACATAGCAAACTAATGTTTTCATTACATTTTAACCTTTTTATATTTTTGAATTATTGTATATAATATATGTTTAAAAAATAAATATAAATAAAAACATTTAAAGTACATCCAAAATAAATAAAGCAATAAAATATATAGATATAATATACAAATAATATACATACATGTATTTATCTATGCTTATAAAAAATTATAAAATACCAACATACATATTAAATAATGTTGTAAAAAAATAAAGTATGTAAATATAATGATATATAAATATATCAAAATAAATTATTAATTCATAGAATGCATGTATATATAACTATATATATAATGTAAAATAAAGAGCTATAATAAATATGTTTGTAAAAATAAATAAAAAATATCAAAAATAGTTTATAAAATAATAAACATTTTCATGTTTTGAGTGTTTTTAAATACAATAATTTATTATTTTATTTGTAATTTTCTTTTTTTATTTTCTATTTTCTCCTTTTGTGTCCCACGTGGACCAATCGGACGATAAGGAGCGTTGACCCCTCGATTAACACCTTCTTGCATGGACCCCAGCCGCCTGTGGCTATCAGAACACGTGAACCACTTCCTCTTCACTGATTTTCACGCCTCCTCCTTAACTCTTATGAGACTTCATACTTTGTGCAAGTTGTGCATCACCCTCTTTCATACCATACATCTTGATCCCACCGACCACCATTGTTTACGTGACATTCTCGATCGACATCATCTCCTCGTCTTCTCTATAAAATCAGAAATCCAGTCCTTTCATTCCATTTTTGAGCTCGATTGCACCATGTAACCCCAATCCCTTCATGTGAGTGTGTCTCTTGGTGACTGCAGGTAGATCCTCTAGATGCTGGCAAGTAGAAGGGCGATAGTTTGAGTCTCCCTACTACCGGAGAAGTTAGCTCCAGGCAGAGGTGTCATCTTCCAGGTCTGTACAAGTCGAGGCATAGGTTAGACTTGTATTTTAGTTTCACCTTTAAGTTCTTAGTGTAGATGTAGTTTTTGTTTCCCAATATCTAGTTGTAGTCGCAGCTCTGGCCACTATCTCATCGTGCAAAACCATTGTTTTGATGCCAATCATCATATCCCCCATCACCCGCTTCATCTACTCGATCCATCTGCCCATCCTGATATCGCACATATCAGCAAATCAACCTCTACCCATCGCTCATCGTCGAAGGCCCTCATTCACCTCACCCCATTGGTTTTCATCACATTTTGGTGGGTTGGGTGTGGCCCTCACCAGCCCAATGACCTTTTTGAGCAGATACATGAGTGGAAAGACTCTGTCCTAGAATGAGACAATGACTTGCTAAGTCATTCTAAGTGCCTTGAACGCAGAAAGCCTCCATGTCTCTCCCAACGAGGCATGTATAAGATTTTGAGCTTCATAACAGCTTGATTGACCACCGGAGGAGAGAGTTGGATCGGATCGGAGGTCAGGGAAGGGATTGTTCTTCCCTGTTCTTCGTGAGGGTGTCAAAACCGTCAAATCATCAACCACTCCTAGAGTGGAGCATGGGCCAAGCTCGGGTCCGGCCCAACCTAGCCAAACCCAAGCCCATTTATGAAATCAGACCCATGGGCCGAGCCAAGGCACGTTCATTTATCAGTAGCTGGGCACATGATGGGCCGGGCCTGGGTCGAGCTGGGCCATGAATCCCACTTAAGTTGGGCATCCTTTGTTACAATTAGTAGTAGATCTAAAGAATGAATGATTGGAGGGGTTACATGAGCATTATGTAATTTCAAATTTTGATCTCTTTCGTAACTTTGAAATATTGAAACTAACACAAGCTAAATCATTTTATTAAGTGAAATATCAAAACAACAATGAATTTAGATGCAACTGCAAAATCTATCAGAACATGTCATAAAGTACTTGATAATAAATGCCAAACACCATTAAAAACACCAACATGATTACCAATATTCCAACATAAAAATATTCATTACAAAACACTAGTGAATTTATAACCAACAATCAAACACATCACTAGTGAATTTATAGCCAACAATCAAACCCATAAAAAAATAAGCAGCTTGATCCTTGATGCGATAATGAAATGAAATAAACATAATGTATGATAATGTAATCCAACATGTCTTAAAATTATGAAACCAAGCAATGGAAATCTAAACCATTAGAAGAGAGTGGGTTGTCTAGATGCCATGTCCGTCTTCGGAGGGAAGGGGACTGCTGAACTGGGAGTGGAGGGAAGGAGGTGGAGGTGCGGTGGGACGGTGGTGGTGGCCTGCATTTAGTGTGGAGAGAGGGAGGGAGATGGATGAGGTGGTGCGATGGTGGTGTCCTGGTGGGCAACTGAGGGTGGGGAGGAAGGAAGTTGCATGGTGGAGATGGACAGTTGAGGGTGGGGAAGGAGGGAGAGGGTGGAGGTGATGCAGTGGAAGTTGAGGGTGGGGAGGGAGAGAGGGAGGAGGAGGTGAGATGGTGATGGTCGATAGAGGGTGGGAAGGGAGGGAGAGGGATGAATCGGTGTATTAGTGGTGGGCGACTGAGGGTAGGGAGGGAGAGAGGGGAGGTGGTGAGGTGGCATTGTGTGGCTTTGGGTGGTGAGGGAATGAGGGAGAACCCGAGGTGGCACAACCATGTGGTGGAGGAGGGGAGATTGGGGAAGGCCACTTGCGGCAACCTTCGTTGGGAGGGGAGGGACTCATGGGAGAGTGTGAGGGACAACATGCAACAATACATGTAAGGACTCGGGGAATAGGCTCTAGGGTTGAGTCGAGTCAGGTGGTAAGTGTTAAGGGCTAGGGTTGTCGGGTCGGGCGGCTGGGTAGGGCCTGGGTTCGAGTCAGGTGGGTAAGTGTTAAGGGCTAGGGTTATCGTGTTAGGCGGGTAGGTAGGGCCTGGGTTCAGGCCATATTTCGGGTCGACTCGTGGGCCTCGGGTTTGGGCCAGTGCAAACTCGGGCCCGACTCGATCTAGTAAATGGGACAAAATGGCCTAGGACCGCCCGTTTCAAAAGTGGGCTTGGGCTTGGGACGAGATTGAGCGGGTCTGGTCGACCCTGACCCATGCTCCACCCTACCCGCTCGCTAGTTAAATCGTTATCATTCATCTCCATCGAACTGTCGTGTGCCCTCAATCGTGGATCAACTTAAGTGAAGCAAAGCAAGCCATTGGATCAGAGGCACACGCTCCACCCAACTGAATCCTCCGGCCATGAAGTCTAATCTCAGGCCTCACGAGGATTCATCCCACCCACGAACTAGACTCAAAGGATAAGAAAATAACTAGCTATCTGATCTGAAAAGCTGAAGGGTGATCCCCAGCACTCTCACTCTAAGGGCATGTTTGGTTGCTGGGTCGGACTGGGATGGGTTGGGTTGGGGTACCCCTGTGAATAGTAAACTGTGAGGAGGATTGAGAGGGTTGGAAGGAGGGGTACACCGGTGTACCCCAACCCAACCCAGCAACCAAACAGGCCCTAAGGACAGTCTACTTCGGTGAAGACAGAAGACCTTTCCGTCACAGACGCAGGATTCCGCCCCCCAGATAAATAGTTGAAGTAACTAGGAATAGGCTATTCTCTTTTTTAAGTTACGTTGACTGAAAGAGGTTGAAGCTGCATAAATTATTTGTATCGTTCCAGACGATAGGGGACTAGTCGTTAAGTAGAGGAAAGTGGACCAAGTGTGGTTTTCACATCATGAGATGGTCCTAGAAGTGAGAAATCAGAGGACTTGTTCTGTCTTTGAAGGACTTTTAAGACTACCTGCCCCCTGTCGAGCCTTTCTTTGGCATCAGCTGCACTGGTACCCCCGCAAAGAGGGTCAACATCCTCGATCTTTCCCGATTTTGATATTATATCTAAAAGAAAGGACTGAGACTCAGACATGAAGAAAGGTCGTAGGCACCCTTAGAAGAAGGTATATACTCGGTGGGTCAATCACTGAAGCCTATCACTCTTTCTCCACGGCAGAGAAATCCCTGAAATTCCAGCTCTTGTAGACCAAATGCCCGATTGTTCCTAGCACGTGTATTGGAATTAGTGGATTGAGGTTTGGTGGATGATAAGGAAGGCCTCCTTTAAGGAATTCACACCCTTGGTAGACTTCCGAACTGAAAAGTGAATGCGCGGGAAGAAAGGCAATCACCCCTATCTATTCCTTAGGCCAAGGAAAGATGCGATTGATGCTTTCCCGTCCCGGATGTCGATGGCAGTTTTCGCATGACTATCTTTAACGACGTCGAGCATGCGGTCTCTGAGAGTCCTTCCCCAACCCTCTGGAAAGAGCAAAGAGAATCCTTCCTCCATGCTTTCCCACTTGCTTGCTGAGAAGGCGGAGGAAAGGCAAGCTGCAAGCAAGCACCCTGCAACTCACTTTAGGTATATTGCCTCAAGCCCTCCACCATTTTGTAATTTACTTTTAGCACTGTCAATATTGAGTATTATGTAAAACTTTAGGTTAAATTGTATGTGGAACATGATCTTTAGTGTAATTACATTTTAGGTCCTTGCCATGTCACTTCATGTGATCCACTAAGTGAGGTGCTCTGGACATTTTGCGTATTTAGTCATATACTTTGTGGACTAGTTATGAAATGCATATCTAGTTTCTAATATATACAATCAGGTCATTGTGTTGTTGTATATTTTATTTATTGTATTTTGCTTGTATTAAATATTTCCTTTATGCCAAAAATGATGAGAAAAATAAGATATATGCTTGGAACCATGATATCTCACGCAAAAAATGTGCTTAGCAATTAACTCTATTTTCTATTTTAAAAACATAAAAATATGAATATTTTCCCTATTTAGCGATTAAAAATCCATAAAAATTAAAATATAATTTAAAAAATTCCAAAAATATTAGAAATCTTTTACTATATTCTCCCACATATAAAAATGCACTAAAATACAAAATATACAATAAAAAACCTAAAAACACTAAAATCTTATAAAATAGTGAAAAAACTATAAAAATCTAAAAATGAATCTTTTTGTTTCTAATTTTTCTTCATTGTAAATATTAAATTAATTTAGTGGTCATTTTGGTCTTGTAATTTTTATTAAACCTGGAACAAGTTCATGAAATTACTATACTCACGGTTTTGACATACTTTCAACTGCCAAAATATATAAACATTAAAAATTACATAAATTACAAAAAAATAGAGAAGAAAAATAAAAAAACAAAAAAATATTTTTTTTGTATTTTGACTTTGTTTTGATTTATTTAAAAATCTAAAAAGGTATATTACCTACATATTATACTAATTACCTGTATATAAGATATAATATCTATATTATTATTTTCTTATTTTAAAAATAAAAAGAAATAAAAATTTACAAAATTAAAAATAATACATAAAATTGAAAACAAAATTATAGAATTGTAGAACAATTAAAAAATCACAAAAATAAATATAATTAAAACTCACATAAAAATAAGAAAATATAAAACTAAAAACATATTATTATTAATTATCAATAATTAATAATATATTTTCTATCCCGTTCGTTTCTCAGTGTTTGACACTATACAATACTTACGCATATACATAATTATGCAGATTTATAATAAATTTTGACTCACATTCACACTTAGGTTATTCATCTTATTATGGGTTGATTGTTGTTTGATTTTCGATTGGTCAGCACAGTGATTGTGTGTGCAAGCTTGTTAGCACACCATGACCAGTCCATGTCAATATTGGGGTATACGAAGGGACATCACTATTACATGTACATTAAATGCAAGAATTCTTCATCTCCCACAGAGATCCTTCATTTTCCGAGGTGATTCTTCACAAGCCTTGGCTCTTCATCTTTCGCGCAATCCCTTCATCTTATGCAATTGACGTCATGTCACATGTTCCGTCAACATGCCATGCCATCTACCACGTCCTCACGTCATCAGTGAGTGTAACATCCGAATACACACTAACCTGAACCTAACTCGATTAGAGCACGATTATGCCGATAAAGTTGTCAATAAATATTAAATAACTTAAATTGGTTAACTAATCCAAATTAAAATTCATTCAGGCGAAATCGACCAAAAATCGATTGCATCGTAATGCATGCTGCGGAAATGCCAGGATGTAAATTTAAAAATCATAAAATGAACCGAAATCAGCTAAAAATCCAATTCGATGAAATAAGACCAACAGAATCGAATGTTCGTCGATCGGAGGTCGTTTAGTATTTTAAACTGAAAAATTTAAAGCCAAACCAAAAACTGTATCTCGAAAAATTTGGGGGTTGAAAATCCAATAAAAAGTATATCACATTATACTCATTTTGATCGTCATGCAGAGACGATCAAATCGATATATTGCACGTCAAAATCCGAGACTCGAGACGCTTATTCGTGGGACTTTCGTATCCCCAAAGTTTAAAATATATATACATATAATTAGATATACATACATACTTACGTATATATAGTTATAAGAAGGTGGTGTCATGAATGATGTCACTAATGATGATGTCATTAGTGACATCATGGATGATGTCATAAGGGTGGGAAAAAAACAACAAAAAAGGAAAACTTCTAGGAAGTTTCCCCTCTTTTCTCCTTTTCCCTCTCCCATTCTTTTTCTATTTCCAAACTCCAACGACACACACTCCTCCTCCTTTTCTCTATTATTTTCCCCCATCCTCTTCTCTTTTCTCTATTAAATCCAACGTTAAAGGCCATTCTATCCCTCTTCATGTCCATCAACTTTCCCCTTTTTCCTTCTTACCTTTTCTCTAAATTTCTCCACCGTAGGAGCCTTCCCAACCCCTTTCTCCTCCTGAGATCCATGTGTTGTCCCTCATTTCTAGCATTGCTTGAAAGACTTTTAAACTCTAAATTGGAGAGATCAAGAGGTATAATCCTTCTCCCTATATACAGCATCCTTTCTCTTCTAAATTCTCCACTTCTCTAACTATAAGGGAACCAAAATTCCACTTTTCATTTGCTGGAACTGCAGCTGAAGCTGCTCCTCCAAATAGGGATGATTGCATGCTTTAAATCCAAGCCATTTTCTTCAATTCTAAGATCATCTGAGGTACAGTCCTTACAGCTTTCCTCTTGCTGCCTTGCATGAACAAACCCTCTATATCTTGTTGCTAATTATGCTCCAATATACATCTGCTTCCTATTCAAAAAAATCTAACTGCTAATTTAAATTTTAATATGGTTGTAAATTGAAAATCTTGTATATAACGGAATGCATGCATGATTATTATTTGGGTTAAAAAATACATCATGAAATTGAGGTTGAAATCTACTGTCAACAGTTTTAGAAAAAAATGTTAAGATCCAGGATATGGATCTGTTATTGTGGTATAATTAATTATTTTTTTAAATTAAGATTTAAAATTTTTAAAATCTAACCTGTTGTATAATTGAGATAAAAAATGTAGATTTGAGATAAAAAAAATTAGATTTAAATATTTAAGATCCAGGATTTGTTTTAAAAAAATAATTTAAGATTTGATTTTTTAAGATCCAGGATCTGTTAAAAGAAATTTTAAGATGTGAGAAGAGACTCCTAGGGAAGAACTTCATAGTTTCCTAGTTTGAGATATGGATTCATTAACTCTTATGCAATCTAATTCCTTCCCATGCATGGAGTATACTATACAGAGAAGCAGTAAAATAATTACGAAGATTGATCATATATTTTGGTACTATCATCACGACCAAAGTAGAAATTTTAATGTGTTTGAAAAAGGACCTTGATACATATATATATACATATATATATATATACACATATATATACATATATATATATATATATATACATATATATATATATATACACACACACACACACATATATATATATATAGTAATGAGTTGAGATAAAGACCTGGTTAGCTTGAGTCTGATGAAGAACTGTATCGAACTGATCATGCACCATTTGAACATACCCAATCACCCTGCCAGCTAGCCTTCCATCATTTATAGCAATTTTTTTTGAAAGTCTTTAGGTCCTGAATCATGGCAAATACAACAAAGAAGATCATTTTCTTAATCTTAGAATAACCACAAATCAAGCAGAGCTGGATGTTGAATCATGAAAGCAAGTATTCTTGTGAATTGTGGTTTGTTGGTTGAGATTCTAGTGACTGTGTCTTCACTACAGCAGCATACTCTTTTAAACCAAAGGGTGTACGTTTGGGTGTTGGAAGTAAATGGGCTGGTTGGTTGACATCTAAAGTTGTGGGGTCGAATACTACTTGTCAAAGTCATTTAAGATTGAAAAGAATTTATAAAATGGAAGTATCTATCATAATAATATTTTTTTGGAGCAATAATTCAATAGAAATTTAATGAGACCCAAGTTATGATACAGTGAACATGTTTGATATTGGTTTACACGGACTATGTGGAATGAATGTTTTGGATCTGCACATAAGATATGAAGGTATGCCTATATAATAAATGAACCTAGAGGGTTAATAAGAATCAATATCTTAGTAAATTTGAGTGATGGTCACGGTGTCTCTTATATTTGACTATGCGAGAGCGCGGTGACTCTCAACTAAGCGGGAGATAGGAAATCCAGTTAGGGAAGCGGCCACCAAGTGCATGGGTTTAGGATCACAGTCCTTACACGATTTTACACGAGCTCGCAATATTTTACGCCTTGTTGGGATCCCGACTTTCGACCTTTTCCGTTGATCCGTTGTTTTAGGATACCCATAAGAGGGATCCTCGATTTTTAATTTTTCGTACGAGCTCGTTTACCTGTTACCTGTCGGGCCAATTTTTAGAGTGACTTTTCCGAAAAGTCTCTCTCACATGTCTCTGGGGCGTAGTTTTGGAGTAGACCTTTCCCTTCATTGGACCGCACTTTCCAATAAGAGGGTAAGATGGAAGAGTTTCTTAGGAGACTTCTTCACCGCTTGAGTTTTGTTACTTTTCGCCAACAGGCTTGGCGATGTTACACCTAAATTTCAAGACGAAATCTGAATCATTTTGAGCTAAATCTGAAATGGCTATAGATGAGAATTGGAGTTGAAATCAAAGTTGATTGGGTAATAATGTATCTGAGTTTAGAGTTGAAAATAATGATAAGTTATGTTGGTCAGAATTAATTATAATGAAGTTGGATTCAAAATTCCTATAAGCTAATGGACGTGTTGAGAACTTAGTTAGGATGCATTACACAACACCACATGCCTACAGAGGCACCCCAACCCTAAGGCATTATTCACACCTTGAAGTCATAGTGTGAGGTTATACATAGACCAAAACCACAGACTATCTACTAGACTTGAAAAGATAGATAAAATTGAAAAATCGATTAATATAGTATCCTTTCATCATCCATAAACTAAAAGTAAAATAAAGTATCATCTCACTAACTCCTTATTAAGATCCATAACCTGGTCTATTATAAGTAAACAACATATACTTGTTGGCCTCAATTATTATAGGAAAAATGTTTTAAATGAGAAGTATTAGGATAGTGAGTAATAAAGGGAAAATTCATGCAGAATAATTTGAAAACTTTTTTTTACTCAGGTAGTGGTAGATTTTCATTCATATATACCTATCTACTTGTTTTTTTTCATATATTAAATTACTTGCTATTTTTGTTAAACTGCTGATTGTACACACATTTGTGACATCCTTTTCTTTCTTGCATGTGTAGCAGGCAAGCAGTCTGCAGTGCAGTAGTTGTTGATAATTCTTGGTGATCGGGTATATTCTAGGTGGTACTATTTCTTTTGTCATTGTTTTTTATCAGTTCATTATGTATTTATTTTTTTCTATATATATATTTGGGATAGATGTATCAATGTCACCTCTTTTGTACATGTATAACTTATAGAAATTGATGAAATATTGGTGGCATATGTTACTTTTGTTGTCTTCATTAGCTTTGTGGTTGTGAATGTGGCGAACGTCATATGCAAAAGCAAAACATGATACAAAATTTCCCATATTTTCACACTTAATACGATGTTTAGATAATATTGTATTGCGAATGCGGTGTAAACGGGTGTCCGGATCCGAGGGCGTCACAGTGAGCCCCACACTCCTACGTAGGATGTTACAACTCTACTCTATTAAGTTTTCCGAACACTTGTGTTGTGCCAAGGGGAACCCATGAACTCTGAACCTTCATGCAGTAAACATCATCCTTGACCGCCCATACACTAAGGCAAAGTCCTATAAAACTTCGTCGTGCGACCACCGAACCACACAGACATGCGATAACCGATCTCGCGTGATATTCTTATACCTCTAGACTTGGGGTGTTACGAGAGCCACCATGGACGCCCACCTCATAAGGATTAAGTCCTCTTTTTTCTGTTTTCTTATTAAGTTAATTGTTTGTTATGATTTGTTTGGAAATTTAATTGGATAAATTAAATTGGTAATTAGTTATCAATCATAATCCTTATCACATTAGAGGTTGGTTAACCACTTTAATCTTAGCCATTGATTGGATTGTCTCGATTCAATCCTAGTGGCCCAAATTAAAATAAAATGAGAGGCAAAGCATGCCTTCCTTCCATTCAAGAAAATACACACCAACATTGCAGATGTTGGTATTTGGCATTCAGTTGGAGGGGTCACTGAATACATAATATTCAGTTATCAAGAGAATATTCAGAATTATTTGATTATGTATTTTTAATTATCATATATATTAAAATTACGTTTAATATATTCTTATATATTTATACATATATGATCATCAATCATTAAGAGTCATAGATAAAAGTATTAGTTAACAAGTTACTGTAGAAAAACAGAATGCGGAAGCGTATCAGAGAATAAAGATAAAGAAAACATTATGGGACATCGGGATTTAACGTGGAACCCTACTCCAGAAGGAGCGAGATGAAACCACGGGAGAAGCCCCTGAATTGGGCATTTCTTCTATTGAAGTTCTCAATGAGTACAGGGGGTGTGGGGCTCCTTATATAGCCCCACGGATAGACCCAACAGTAATCGCTCCCCCATGTGGTACTAAACACATGGGTGGGTTCTTTTCTTTTCCAACACTCCCCCTCAAGTTGGTAGCTGGGACAGCTGCAACTTGCAACAATAAAGAAAAGTATACACCATTACATCTTCACTTGAAATCACCACAATAAATATTTGTATCCGCAACTGGTAGACAAACCCGCTTGCTGACGGGTATATCAGGTCACCGGAACGTATCTCTGTCGTGCCTGGAAGGTCACCGGACTGTCTCTGTTGTGCCTGCATGGTCACCGGATCTCTGTCTCAGTCGTGCATGCGGGTCACCGGACTTTGTCTCCGTCGTGCCTTGAAGAAAACAAAACCAGTGCGGAGTCGATGTCGAGGATAGAGACACCACGACGAGGATCGATGCACAGTGAAGATGGCTTGATATTCTGTGAAATCTGGAGTGTTTGGTCTGTCAATCAACGATGTAGGATGCATATGGCTTTTACTCCCCCTTCCTCCCAAACTTGTGAGAAAAATGAAAAATAAAGACAAGTTGGGAGAAGCAAACATGAATCACATTTTTTATGCGTACGACTTTTTCTTGTACGTGCCTTTTCTTCATCTTCTCCTTTTACAATTTTTCGTACGGCTTTTCTCATGTACGCACCTCCTTCTTCTTTTTCTTTTTTTAACAAACTTCTTTCCCTTTTTTTAAAAAAATTCTCTCCCTTTTTTTTAAAAAAAAGCATTTCTCGGCCACAGTGGGCCCAAACTCTCTCTTCCTTTTTTTAATATCGGCCCACTTTGAGCCCGACATTAGCATCCTGCGCCCCCCTCTTTTAATAAAGAGGGCCTTAGGGCCCCCCGTTTCTAATGCAGGGTGATTAGGGTTCCCCGAAGGGAACCCACATCTCGAAGCTGCCATTGCTTAGGAGACGATGGCCCCCCCACCTCTGGGAGCAGCGTCGCTCGGAGGTGTGGAGCTTCACTGGAGACGCAGACGAGGGGGCGCACCCTTATGCGCCGAGAGCACGGAGACGCAGCCTTATGCGCGTCACGTAAGGAGGAGATGTCGCTTCAGGAGAGGGACCTTCACCCTTTTCATTGTGCGATGCACCGCCGAGAGCATCCCGCCTGGATCGGGCTGCCAGAGGGGGAGATGGAGCCCTATCGTTCCTGGAGTTCCGCCCAGACCTAGTACGTGCGACGGCGCCAAGAACGGGGAGCACTCTGCTTCTTCGCGCGCCGCCCCGGGAGTTCTGCGCGCGAGGGTAGCGCCACCGAAGGACAAGGGGGACGCCGCTGGACTGGAGTCGCGCGAGTGGGTTGGCGTCGTCTGGAACTGTTGACAAAGAAGACACATGGAGGCATCGTGCCTTGTGAGGGCTGGAAGGTGCAGCAGGCACAGGAAACTGAGGGCGACGGCGCCGCGGGAGCATGAGGGGCTGTTGCGATCTGGGCCTGCGAACATCGCGAGCCGCCCACGCGAGTGGCTGGGGCGTGCAATCGGGTTCCTCTGCCAAAGGAGATCGTGTTGTCTGGGCTCCGCGGGTTAGGGCTTGGGGCTCTGCTCCGAGAATGAGCCAGATTGCGGTGGCTTGGAGGTTCTTCTCCTCATGGCTTTGCGCGCAAGGCTTGGGAGTGCGTGCCTCCGTGCGGGCACTTCTCGCTGTTGGGGTTTGTGGAAGAATCAGGAGGTGCCGCGAGAAGTAGGTGATGTCTTGGATCTGCTCACGGAGTACCCACCGTGTGGAGTTTTAGGGTTCACAAACTGGAACCCTAGCCACCATCAACAAAGATCTAGGGTTTCGAAAATATCGTGGAACTGAACCCAAATCACGAAAAATATACAGAATAATAATCTTTCAACAAGAACAATCGAGAACCAAAACTGATAATCGATTCTCAATCAAAACATAGAGAATGCACAAAAACTCCTCGAGAATTGACCCACTCTGATACGATGTAGAAAAACAGAATGCGGAAGCGTATCAGAGAATAAAGATAAAGATAACATTAGGGGACATCGGGATTTAACGTGGAACCCTACTCCAGAAGGAGCGGGATGAAACCATGGGAGAAGCCCCTGAATTGGGCATTTCTTCTATTAAAGTTCTCAATGAGTACAAGGGGTGTGGGGCTCCTTATATATCCCCACGGACAGATCCAACAGTGACCGCTCCCCCATGTGGTACTAAACACATGGATGGGCTCTTTTCTTTTCCAACAGTTACATATATGGAGCTTTAACTTTGTAGTGATATCGACATAAATGAGCGCCATTAAAAAACAGTAGCATGTTGCAATGACTGGTCGATTTTTCGGGCTCAATTTTCAGATTGGATCGAATATTGATCGAATAGCAATATTATATTCAGTCATCTCACATAATAAGAATATTCGACTGAATATTCGGTCCATTCGAACGAATATTGCAACAATAATACCCACTGTTGTAGATCATCTAGTCTCAGCCTCTTTGTGTCCCTTTCTTTACACGCCAACATTTCCCTCTTCATGTAATCATCCACGTGCCCTAGTGATGATGGCATACACGTCCACACCATCCGCTCATGACCTTGCTTATTGTTATGCTACCATGTTGGTTTGACCAATCCCATGTGAAGAATCTTCCTCTTTGGTGGTTTGTACAATAAAAGAAGGAAGAGGATTTCATACGACGAAATCAGGAGCAAGGACATGGAGATTATCTTATTGGATTGGGGGAAGCATGTGGTTCACCCCGCACATGCAATGCTATTTTTGTTGGACCAACATTGAGACGGGAGGTCTCTTACTTTATTGACTTAAAGATCACGATCACCCTTCAAAGGTGTGTCCCTTTACACTTGCGATATTGATGGAACATATTGGGAATGGTTCTCAATCCATGTGGTTCCAACAAAAATAATTATTCCACTTCTATCATGATTCGTAGACGAGTTAGTTTTGATCGGATGTGATCTGGTCCACACGCTTCCCTGATGGGTGAGGCCTAATTGCCTCCCTTCACCTCCCATCGCAATACAAGTTAAAAGTCAAGTATATGTCATCTGGTCCACTATTGTTTTCAGTCATGAGAGTTATGATGGAAGGATGAGGGAAAGAAGTTCCAACTAAGAAAACATATATTCCTCAGCAAAGCCCAATGAAGGTCTAACGCCACCCTCAAGTGTTTAACACTTGTCTTGGTACCATACCAAAGCTCATGAGGAGTCTTGGGTAGAGATTTGTTGCGAATGCGGAAGCAAACACACACAAAAATGATCAAACAAGCAAGACGCAAACACAAGGATTTACAAGGTTCACCCGTAAATGAGCTATGTCCTTGAGCGGCGGCGATCGGTTTCACTATATGGAGAAAGATGTAATACAGATGGTACTGAGAAGATACAGATATGGGATGAGAAACAGGATCAGAAATGAGGATGCAGTATTTGGTGGCCCTGGGGTCCTTTTTATACTGCAACAGAAGAATACCATTTGTATTCAGCAATCCATCCCAACAGCTCCCAGCCAATCAGAAGGCAGGACACAGATCAGACATGTCAGCAATCCTAGCCCAACAACTCTCAACCAATTAGTAGGCAGGACACAGATCAGACATGTCAGCAATCCTGGCCCAACAGCTCTCAGCCAATCAGAAGCCAGGACACGGCTCAGTCACATCAACAGCCCAACAAGTGGTTAGGATTCAAGTCAAATTAACAATCTCCACCTTGAACTGAATCCTCATATAGTAGAATGAACCACTACTATTACTCCATCAAGAGTTGAATTCTCCAGAGCAGAGTTAACCACTGCTAGACTCCACCGGGGTTGAATTTTCATATAGTAGAATTACCCACTACTATACTCCTCCATGGGTTGAATTCTCCACTAGCAGAATTAACCACTGCTAGACTCCACCGGGGTTGAATTCTCATATAGCAGAATTGACCACTACTATAATTCACCACTTGAAATTCAGATAACAAGAATCAAGGAATTATAAACAATATTCACCTTGAAATTTCTCCTCAGAGAAGCTTTGCCAAGCTTCACCGTGCCGCCGCCAGCCCCTCCTTGGGGCTACTGCCAACTGCTGACATTGAGCAAGTCCAAACGACACTTGAACTTACTCCCAGGAATTGTAGACCCTTACAAGACATATAAGGTCTTCTGCTTGTTGCCCTTGATGACAACAACTCCAGCTTTGGCAACCTGCATAACTCCACCTTCAGCTTTATACCTGTATCCTTTAGAGTCCAAGACTCCAAGTGATATCGGGTTCTTCTTCAGATCAGGAACATGTCGTACTTCCGTCATAGTCCTCACGACTCCATCATGCATCTTGATTTTCACAGAGCCGATCCCTACAATCTTGCACGTTGTATTACTCCTTGTGATGACGTTTCCACCATCTATCTTCTTGTAGGTGCAAAATCAATCTTCATTAGGAGTCATATGGTAGGAACAACCCGAATCAAGAATCCATGTGTTATCTGTCTTCTGATCCATGACGGTGAGAACGAAATCATCATCGGAATCTCTGCCACTTTGAGCCACTGCAACAATTGTGGCCTTCTTTGGGTAGTCTTTCTTCCAATGTCCGAGTTCCTTGCAGTAATTGCAGATATCCCTAGCATTGTAATTCTTGGACCTCTGCTTTCCATTCTTTGTGTAGTCAAAACCGGTACGACTCTTCTCATGAGTCATAACCAAACCTGCAACATTAGAGTCTTGCATCCCAATAGCCGTATGTCGAAGTTCACGCATATGCAGACTTGCGCGAACTTCATGTATGCGGAGAGAGAACAGATGTTGCTTCAAGAGCAACTTGTTGGTCAGAGACTTCGTCATATATAAACTTTCAAGTTTCAATCACAGACTGGTTGTGGAATACTCATCGGCAACCTCAGCGATAATCTCATCCGCCAAATATAGCATGAGCGTCGAGTGCGCCTTCTCTTCCTGCACCATCAACTCGGACGGCTTGAGTGCCTTCGCCCTCTCTTGATCTAACGGTGCCCAGATGCCCTGCTGCTTCAGAAGGGCGCATATCTTGATCTGCCATAGACTGAATCCATTCTTCCCTGTGAACTTCTCGATCTTCAGATTGTGTGACACCATCTAACAGGATGATCTTGATAGAACTTGAAGCTCTGATACCAATTTTTTTGCGAATGCGGAAGCAAACACACACAAACACGATCAAACAAGCAAGACGAAAACACAAAGATTTACAAGGCTCACCCGTAAATGGGCTACGTCCTTAGGCGGCGGCGATCGGTTTCACTATATGGAGAAAGATGTAATACAGAGGGTACTGAGAAGATACAGATATGGGATGAGAAACATGATCAGAAATGAGGATGCAGTATCTGGTGGCCCTGGGGCCCTTTTTATACTGCAATAGAAGAATACCATTTGTATTCAGCAATCCATCCCAACAGCTCCCAACCAATCAGAAGGCAGGACACAGATCAGACATGTCAGCAATCCTAGCCCAACATGTCAGCAATCCTGGCCCAACAGCTCTCAGTCAATCAGAAGCCAGGATACGGATCAGTCACATCAGCAGCCCAACAAGTGGTTAGGATTCAAGTCAAATTAACAATCTCCACCTTGAATTGAATCCTCATATAGTAGAATGAACCACTACTATTACTCCACCATGAGTTGAATTCTCCACTAGCAGAATTAACCACTGCTAGACTCCACCGGGGTTGAATTATCATATAGTAGAATTACCCACTACTATACTCCTCCATGGTTTGAATTCTCCACTAGCAGAATTAACCACTGCAAGACTCCACCGAGGTTGAATTCTCATATAGAAGAACTGACCACTACTATAATTCACCACTTGAAATTCAGATAACAAGAATCAAAGAATTATAAACAATATTCACCTTGAAATTTCTCCTCAGAGAAGCTTTGCCAAGCTTCACCGTGTCGCCGCCAGCCCCTCCTTGGGGCTACTACCAACTGCTGACATTGAGCAAGTCCAAACGACGCTTGAACTTACTCCCAGGAACTGTAGACCCTTGCAAGACATATAAGGTCTTCTGCTTGTTGCCCTTAGTGACAACAACTCCAGCTTTGGCAACCTGCATAACTCCACCTTCAGCTTTGTACATGTATCCTTTAGAGTCCAAGACTCCAAGTGATATCAGGTTCTTCTTCAGATCAGGAACATGTCGTACTTCTGTCACAGTCCTCACGACTCCATCATGTATCTTGATCTTCACAGAGTCGATCCCTATAATCTTGCATGTTGTATTACTCCCTGTGATGACGTTTCCACCATCTATCTTCTTGTAGGTGCAAAACCAATCTTCATTAGGAGTTATATGGTAGGAACAACCTGAATCAAGAATCCATGTGTTATCCGTCTTCTGATCCGTGACGGTGAGAACGAAATCATCTTCGGAATCTCTGCCACTTTGAGCCACTGCAACAATTGTGGCCTTCTTTGGGCAGTCTTTCTTCCAATGTCCGGGTTCCTTGCAGTAATTGCAGATGTCCCTAGCATTGTAATTCTTGGACCTCTGCTTTCCATTCTTTGTGTAGTCAAAACTGGTACGACTCATCTCATGAGTCATAACATAACCTGCAGCATTAGAGTCTTGCATCCCAATAGCCGTATGTCGAAGTTCACGCATATGCAGACTTGCGCGAACTTCATGTATGCGGAGAGAGAACAGATGTTGCTTAAAGAGCAACTTGTTGGTCGGAGACTTCGTCATATATAAACTTTCAAGTTTCTACCACAGACTGGTTGTGGAATCCCCATCGGCAACCTCAACGATAATCTCATCCGCAAAATATAGCATGATCGTCGAGCGCGCCTCCTCTTCCTGCACCATCAACTCGGACGGCTTGAGTGCCTTCGCCCTCTCTTTATCTAACGGTGCCCAGATGTCCTGCTGCTTCAGAAGGGCACGCATCTTGATCTGCCATAGACTGAATCCATTCTTCCCTGTGAACTTCTCGATCTTCAGATTGCGTGATGCCATCTAACTGGATGATCCTGATGGAACCTGAAGCTCTGATACCAGTTTGTTGTGAATGCGGAAGCAAACACATACAAACACGATCAAACAAGCAAGACGCAAACACAAGGATTTACAAGGTTCAGCCGTAAATGGGCTACTCCTTGGGCGGCGGCGATCGGTTTCACTATATGGAGAAAGATGTAATACAGAGGGTACTGAGAAGATACAAATATGGGATGAGAAACAGGATCAGAAATGAGGATGCAGTATCTGGTGGCCCTGGGGCCCTTTTTATACTGCAACAGAAGAATACCATTTGTATTCAGCAATCCATCCCAACAGCTCCTAGCCAATCAGAAGGCAGGACACAGATCAGACATGTCAGCAATCCTAGCCCAACAACTCTCAGCCAATCAGATGATAGGACACAGATCAGACATGTCAGAAATCCTGGCCCAACAGCTCTCAACCAATCAGAAGCCAGGACACGGATCAGTCACATCAGCAGCCCAACAAGTGGTTAGGATTCAAGTCAAATTAACAAGATTTGCTAGGAATCTTGTTCAGGATACATATTGCAGTCTCTACTGTATATCCCCAGAAACTAAGAGGTAAATGTGCTTTGCTCATCATTGAACGGAATATGTCCATGATGGTCCTGTTGCGTCTTTCAACAACACCAATAAGTTGGGATGTTCCAAGAGGAGTGAGATTGGAGACAATTCCATTCTCTTTAAGATATTCCTTGAATTCATCTGAGAGGTACTCACCACCTCGGTCAGATCAAATCCGTTTAATCTTCCTATCGGTTTGGTTTTCAACCAAAGCCTTAAACTCTTTGAACTTTTCAAAGGTTTCATATGTATGACATAGTAGGAAGATAAACTCGTATCACGAATGGTCATCAATAAACATCAAATAATATCGATATCCATTTCGAGTCGTGGTACTGAAGGGATCACATACATCAGTATATATTAGGTCAAGAATACCTTCGCATCTCGTAACCTTTTTACGAAAAGGCATCTTGGTCATTTTACCTCGAATGCAATGTTCACAGGTAGGTAAATATTGAACCTATAGAAAATATAACGGTCCATCATTTATCAATCTATTGATCCTATAAACATATAAATGGTCAAGCCCTTGATGCCAAATGATATTCAAATGATTTCCATTCTCCCTGGATCTTTTAGGGTTTTTATTATCAGTGGTGGTGACATTCATGACACATTCATCAATGCACAATTCATAGCATCCACTAGAAGTCAGAACACCATCCGCAATAAATCTATCATATTGATTAATAACTAACTTATTACAAAAAAGGAAGGAGTATCCATATCTAACAAGCTTAGATACATATATCAAGTTCCTCCTGATTTCAAGTACATAAAGACGCTCTTTAAGTACTAAGACTCGACCACTAGATAACGATAGTTGGCAGATCCCGATGGTGACTGCTGCAACACTTGCATCAGATCCCATCTGGATGACTATCTCCCCTTGCTCCAGATTCCTAAATTCCTGAAACAAATGCAACGAATTGCATACATGAACAGAAGCACCAGAATCTACAACCCAACTTCCTTCTCGTCTAATGAGAAAACTGGTTTCAATGATGAAAGTAGATTTCATACCTATTGGGGCTTTACCTTTATCAACAACTTCAGGTATTCTGGGTAGTTACGCCGCCAATGCCCCGGCTTCTTGCAGTGGTGACATACATCGGTCTTCTTCGATGTCATTAGCGTGGAGGCACTAGAAGATGATCCAACTCCATGATTCTTCTTCTTTCTCTTCTGGGGCGGGCCCTTCCAAGAACCTTGCTTCCGACCGCACTTTCCTCTTACTTGTGCAACCATTGCACTAGCAGAGGGGCCTTCCTTCTTCATTACGTCTTCTGCAGACTTTAATGCAACTAATAACCCAACGTTAGTGAAATCACCTTTGCTCATGTGATATGACACGACAAAGTTGTTGAAAGACTTAGGGAGCGATAGGAGAATGAAAGCAGCCTGCATTTCAGAATCCATGTAGGCTCCCAAGGTTTCCAATTCAGAGAGGTACCCAAACACTTTGAGCACGTGTTCTCTGATAGACGCCCCTTCCTACATCTTGCAGTGAATAAGCTCTTTCATCACATTATAACGCTGTGTGCGGTTTATGTCATCGAACATTTCCTTCAGATTCAGCATGATTTCTTGGCAATGGTTCATTTCCACATGCTACTTTTGAAGCACATTAGACTATGAGCCAAGGATATAACACCTTGCCAAGTTATGATCTTCATCATATTTCTCATTAAAATATTTATCTTCCAAAGTCTTAGGGTCTGCTATCTTGTCCTTGGATAGCACATATGAGATGCGCTCCGCAGAAAGGACAAGATCCAAATTTCTGATCCAATCCGAATAATTTGGTCCGGTCAACTGATTGAGCTCTAGGATCCTACTTAGTGGGTTCATGGACTTCATTTTCTGAAATTAAGAATGCACTATATAAATAATTATATATTCATCTTTTAAAAAAATTGATTAAGGCATTTTAAATCAAATTTGTCTTGCCATGTCAACTTTGAAAGATTATTCCCTTATTGCCTTTCAAAGTAAGAGATATACTTACCGCTATATCTCAAGCAAGATCTGGGATCTTCTCTCTATCTTTATCACATCCCAATAATATGAGAACTTGTGACTCGAATAAAGAGAAGCGGGAACGCATTCCGCCTTGCAAGTCCAACTTGCATTTCCCAATTCAATCTTTAATACCCGGGTCCACCACCCCTAAGATGATGTTGACCCGTTATTAATTGAACCAACTGTCAACATGCTTAATACTTGTTATACGCAATCCAATATCGCCCCAATAATATGAGGACTCGATATTGGGGTCACTACGTATACGGCCTTACTCTTTCGAGAAGCAAAGAACCCAATCCAAATAAATCATATATAGGATCTGTCACTTCGGATATGCGTCTCCTATATACAATATCTAGCGATGGAATCCTTTGCCTTGACGGGAGACCATGGATGTCACTTATGTGATCCTCCACCACATATTCAAATTGTAATAATTAATTATCGTGAATGATATTCACATAATTAATTCTTCCAAGGGAAATACACATCTATTCATAATAGAGTTCTTTTAATTGGATATAATCAATTTAATCACATTAAATTAATTATCAATCCAATTATCAATCAATAAACTCGATAATTACTTGAATAGTAGGTATAATATCAAAGTACGTATTATTCGAATTTTAATAATTAGAAAAATATACTTTGATTTCTCCGGCATTATGGAGTCCCTACCCGCTTTCATGGCCAGTACCGACAGGAGTGGGACGAACCACATCCGGTGCAACCCGCTACCCCAACGCTCCCCGACTAGAATGATCAAGATCAACTATCTGATCATCTTGGTTAGTGAAATGTCATTCAATGAAATAATTATCTCTCTAAATATTTCAATAATCATTTCAGAAAATTAACAATTAATTTTCATCAACTTATTTGAATGACTATCACAAGGTTCATGATCAAATTTGTCAATTTTCAGCAGTGACCCCTACTCACTAAAATCAACATATCTTGATCAATTTAAATCCAAATTACGCAAAATCTATTTCTAAGATTGCTAATTTTATATATGATAGAACCCAAGTGATATTTCACGCATTTATAGGCGCATAAAAGCAGTAATTAACTCATTAATCATGTTTAGATTCGCAGTTCCCGCAACAGTGAATATATGTTTTTTTCAAAGGGCCATATCTTGAGCAAATGGAATCCAAATTACATAGACTCAGATCCTATGGTTTCCTTATTTAATGGGAAAAAAATCCAATTGAATATTTTGTGTTTAAATAATTTAAACAGTGCCGAAAAAATCCAATTAAATAGGGGTGCGAAAATTGAAATGCGATAAAACTTTCGCAACCCTTTCAAACCCAAGTCATCCTAGGTTTACGGATCGTATCCAAAAACTTTCGATCCTGGCTCTGATAAAACTTGAAGGATATGAGGAATCCTCAAGCGCATCACGGAATCGTGATGATCGCATCTTATGCGATCGGAGTGGCTAGTCGCACTAGTCGCTAGATGCAGCGGATTTTAAATTTTTTTAAAACATGAGATGAAACCACATGATCACAAGAACATTTCTTGGATCGTTTCATCTAATCACAAAGTATTAGAAATACCTCTTGAAGCATGGTTGTGATCACTAGATCTTTAAAGCAAGAGATCCTCTTGACTCAAGTCCGATCCACGATGATGGCACTTGCTGGCGCGATGATGAGACGCGTGCTTCCTGCATTCCTCGATGAAGATCCAAGACTTGAATCTCCTGATTTCGTCCAACGAAATCCGATGTCTCCTTCTAGAGCAAGAAGCCGCAAAGAAGATGAAGATCCAAGAGCAATCAAAGCGACAATACGACGGCGTAGAAGCGATTGCTTTTCCCTTGAAATCACAAGGTGGATGGCCATCTTTAGAGAGAGAGAGATGGAGAGAATGAGGGATGAGAGAGAGATTAAACGTGCACAATGTTGTATCTTGAAGAGGCTAGGGTTGCCCTCTTTATATACTAGTTTGGGAGTCCATGGATCACAATCCATGGCATACACAAAATCAATGGTCAGATTGATTTGTGCATTTAATCAATGGCCTTGATCTTTGTTGTTCAAAAACAACAACATATTAATTTATATTAAATTAAATATATCCTGCATTATCATCAACATAATTTAATTTAATAAAATCAATTATCACAAGATAATAGGTTAATAATTCAAAAGAGGATAATAATCTACCTAAAAACATGGGGCAACACCCATGACCAATTCATGGGTGAAGCCACCTCATTTTGTGGTGGATTATCCCCTTTTTTATTTTATCCCATTATCTCTTAACTATTTGCAACAACATTTATTGCAAAATTATCCACTAAATTAATTCCAAATTAATTAGTGAATATTTCAATCATGCCATTGAAAATATGTGAATCATATTCACAACCCAAACAAAATAATAAATTACATTTCCAATTAATTGCTTAATGCCAATCTAATTCACATTAACAATTAATAAATTCTATTTACAAAAATTCTCTTTCTCTCTAATATATTATAAATCATATTTATAATATACACACATACTATGGATAGCATTATCCACAATCTGTCTTTCCTTGATAATTAAATCCCATTTAATTATCTTGGATAATCATTCTCTCAATATGAATCCAATTCATATTATTCTTAATAATTAAATCTAATTTAATTATCAACATCTTGTTGCTTGGATACAGAATTCATCAAAGGAATTTTTCTTGAGCTCCTTCAAGAATAGTGTGCTTTCTTCGCAGATACTTGGAGATAAGGACAGGGCGATTGTATTGTTCCACGTATAATGACTTGGATGTTGAGATCTCATCTCAAATCTAGATCTCACGGACCTCTCATAAATGCTTGATTAAATCAAGACCGTAAATCTAATCTTCTCACTGCATCTGAATCTCATTCAGACCAATGTCCAACACTTGGACTAAGATCAGATTGCTTCTCTACTGAGAGGAGCCACTAAAATCCAAACCTGTTTCATCACTCCCTCGGAATGGAAGCATCATGGTTATACAATCGTTTATGATCACGTCGCCCTCAGGTATTCCCAATACCTGTACATCCTGCATACTGGAAGACCTATGATCAACCTGAAGATGTAGATTAATTTTACACTGTCTTCTTCAGGGTTTGATCATCAAGTTTCTCAATCTCGATCATTGGGAATCGGTATCGATCATATGTTATTCCAAAGCATATATCATACCTTCATATTCTTGTCATGCTTCCAAAGCACGACGACCATGTATGGAATTTGATCGGTCCTAATACCTCATGAATGATCTCATGTCTTCCAGTTCATAAGTGAACCTGTATGATCCCTTTGAGAGATCGTATTACTCATATGCCCTTGCATGCACACCAGCTCGCCTATGTATATACCTTGGTTAGGTCATCAACCTATTGTTCTACCAAATGTACACACTCAGACATATAGTAATACATCTGTCTCCGGTCAGAGGATGTGTGCCTATGCTGTGACAGTATTCAACATAGGACTTAGGTTATCTCGATCTCGCTAAGTCAACCCTTCGACCTAACTAATCTGACACCTCCGAATTATTATTCTCATGTAGAGGACCTGCATCAAGAGGTCGGTCAGATATCAGCCTTTGTGAGAAAGGATTGCCATCTCCTACTCAGGGTGGAGATCATATCTTAATAATCATTTGACGGTGCTTGATGAGTCCTCTATCTAACTCTTTAGATATTCATCCAAACACCAGCCTCTATGATTCATTTAATGAACCAACAGCTATATGATCATCAAGATGGCCATGGTACATAACCCTAATTGTACAGAGGGACCTTATAATACATTCGTTCATATAATTTTCAAAAAGGAAGTGAAACATCAATAACTTTTATTGATAAAACATATATATTACAGTAACATTTATTGTAAGAATGGTTCGCCTGGGGCTCACATGTCCAACAATCTCCCACTGGCCCTCAGAACCATTCAGGTACAATCTGTAAACCCATAATCATTACATGCTAGTCGAAAACCTTCTGTGTCAGAGGTTTGGTAAGAGGATCAGCAACATTGTCGGCAGAGGCCATCTTGGTGATGATGATATCACCACGCTTTTGATCTCCCGAATGATGTGGTATTTCCTTTCTACGTGCTTGCTCTTTTGATGCCATATGGGTTCCTTTGCTAGGGAAATGGCTCCCATGTTATCGCAAAGTAACGGGATGGGAGTATCAGAGGAAACTACACCAAGCTCCAAGATGAACTTGCGCAACTACACCGCCTCCTTTGCAACATCCGATGCGGTAATGTATTCGGCTTTTGTTGTTGAATCCGTCGTAGTGTCTTGCTTCTTGCTTCTCCAGATCACAACACCACCGTTCAACAGGAATACAAACCCTGATGTCGACTTTCAATCATCAATATCCGACTGGAAGTCTGAATCTGTATATCCCAAGACTTGGAGATCACCATTTCCATAGACCAAGATGTAATCTTGCGTCCGTCTTAGATATTTGAATATGTTCTTTAATGCATTCCAGTGTTTCTCTCCATAGCAGGATTGGTAACGACTTGCCACTCCCACTGGATGGTCGATGTCTGGCCTAGTACACATCATGTCATACATTAAGCTTCCTACAACTGATGCATACGAGCATCCAGCCATGGCCTTCTTTTCCTCAACACTTTGAGGGGCCATCCCTTGAGACAGATGGATACCATGTCTTAATGGGAGGAATCATTTCTCGGAACTATCAATACGGAATCATTCAAGAATCTTCTTAATGTATCCATGTTGTGATAATCCCAATATCCTCTTTTCTCGATTTCTGAACAACTTCAGGCCTAAGATGTAAGAGGCTTCTCCAAGATCTTTCATCTCAAAGGTATGGGATAGCCAAATTTTCACACCGGTCATCATTCCTGTATCATTCCCAATGATAAGTATATCATATATGTAAAGCACTATGAATACAATGGCGCTCCCACTAAGCTTCTACATACAAGGTTCATCAGGATTCTGCACAAAATCATAACTCTTTATGGTTTCGTCAAATCTAATGTTCCTGCTACGAGAAGCTTGTTTGAGCCCATAGATGGATTTCTTTAGCTTGCATACTTTTCCATCCTTAACTATGAAGCCCTGGGGCTGCCCCATATAGATATCCTCCTCGAGGTATCCATTGAGAAAAGCTATCTTGACGTCCATCTGTCAGATGTCGTAGTCAAGAGATGCAGCTATAGATAGCAGTATCCTGATGGACTTAAGCATAGCCACAGGAGAGAACGTCTCATCGTAGTCGATGCCTTCTCTCTATGTGTAGCCCTTGGCCAGGAGCCGTGATTTGAAAGTCTCTACTTTCCCATCAGGTCCCTTTTTCTCTTGAAGATCCATTTACACCCAATGGGTTTCACCCCTTTAGGTGGATCCTCTAGGGTCCATAGACCATTCTTATGCATGGAGTCAATTTCTGACTTCATTGCTAGCATCCATCTATCCATGTCATGATCCGCAAGTGCTTCATCGAATGAAGTAGGATCATTGTTAGTCTCACCTGACACATGGAATCCATACCTTTCAGGTGGTGCAACCACTCTCGAACTCCTTCGAAGAGATATGGGTGTTTCATCTTTATTTATCTTATCAGTTTCTGGTTCAGGAATCTTAGAATCCTCAGGGGATTTAATGAGTTCCTCAACTTCATTTCTATCTTGACATTTAAGGAAATCATCCTCTAGAAATTTCACATCTCTAGAGACAAAGACCTTTTGGGTCCCAGGGTTATGAAGTTGGTATCCAATACCATCTTTAACATACCCAATGAAGTAACACTCACAAGCATGTGTGTGCGTGGGCGCGGGCGTGCGTGTGTATGCGCGAGCACATGTGCGCAGGCGGGCATGTGTGTGTGTGGGTGTACGTGTGTGTGCGTATGTGTGTGCATGTACGTGTATGCATGTGTAGGTGTGTGTGTGTGCGCGCGTGTTTGTGTGTGTATGTCTGTGTGTGTGTGCATGTGTGGGTGCACGTGTGTGTGTCTATGTATGTGCGTGGGCGCGGGCACGCGCATAGGACGTGTGCGCGCGCGTTCGCGGGGATGCATGCGTGTGTGCACGTATGGGTATGTGTGTGTCAGTCTGTGTGTGGGCGCGTGTGGGGAGGGGCACATGTGTGCACGTGCGTGCGGGTGCACGTGTGTGCGTGGGAGAGTGCGCGGGCGCGGGCTTGCATGTGTGTGCGCATGCATGTGTGCGCGTGTGTGCATGTGTGGGTGTGTGTGTGTACGTATGTGTGTGTGTGTGTGGGTGCGCGTGTGTGTAGGAGGGGTGTGTGGGCATGCTTGCACACATGTGTGTGGGTGTGCACGCGTGTGTGTGGGTGTGTGGGTGTGTGCGCATGTGCGCGCGTATGTGCGCATGTTTGTGTGCGCGCGTGTGTATGTGCATGCGTGTGTGTGTGCGTGCGTGGGTGCGCGCATGTGTGTGTGCATGTGTGCGTGTGTGTGTGTGGGTGTGTCAATATGTGTGGGTGTGGGTGGGTGGGAATGTGCGTGTGCGAGCGCGTGCATGTGGGCGGGCGTGTGTGCGTGTGTAGGAGCGTGTGTGCACGTGCATGCGTGTGTATGCGCGGGCGCGTGGGCGCATGTGTATGTGTGTGTGTGGGCGCGTGCCCGCGTGTGTGCGTGCGTGTGTGTGCGCGGGCACGGGTGCGCGGGCATGCGTGTGTGGCGCGTGTGTGGGCGCATGTATGCATGTTGGTGCACATGTGTGTGTGGGGGGGGGATGTGTGTGCGGGCACACGCGCATGTGTGTGGGTGGGCACGCGTTTGTGTGGATGCGCACGTGTGTGTGTGTATGCGTGTGTGTGCACGTATGTGCGCATGTTTGTGTGTGCGTGCACGTGTGTGGGCATGTGTGGGTGTGCACGTGGGTGTGTGCCCGTGTGTGAGCGCGTGTGTGGGGGTGCATATGTGGGTGTGTGTCGATGTGTGCACATGTATGTGTGTGAGCGCGTGTGTGTATGTGTGGGCGCATGTGCACGTATGTGTGGGTGTGGGTGTGGGTGTGTGCGTGTGTGCCTGCATGTGTGTGCGTGTGCGTGTATGCTTATGTGTCTGTGTGTGCGTGTGTGTGTGTGTGAGTGAGTGTATGTGGGTGTGTTGGGTATGTGTGACAGAGAGAGTATGTGTTTGTGCATGTGTGTGTGTGTGATGAATCTCGGATTCATCGCTCTAGATCTCATTAATTAAGCTCAGATCCCTCAAAATCAACAGCATTTCTGCATCTATTCTGCATAATTAGCATTCATGCATGTTTTCATAAGAATTGCATTTTAGCACACATTTCTGCATAAAATAAGAAGCCAGAAATCCAAGCCAAAAGTAACCTATAAATAGCCTAACTACCCTGATTTTTAACTCATTCATGCTAACTCCGAATGACCCAAAACCACTTCCACTTTGTACACATCACTAACAAGAATAAATGAAAAATACAAAAAAAATCACTAACCCAAATAAGTGGACCAAAAATCCAAGCCCTAGTTTCAGGATTTCCGGACTAAAAACCTCATATCTTCCCCCATATAGTGTTCATTCTAATCCAACTCACTTTTGAACTAATGTACGTTCAATTACCTTCAAAACAAGACCAAGTTCATGTGATCCGGAGCTCATATGCGAAAGTTGGGTTTTGGGCCTCTTTTGTACATTTCGTATTTTAGCGGTTTTTGACCTACTATTTTATGTACATATTTAACCTACTTTAATTTGTCAATTAAAATAAAAAAATAGATTAATTTGTAATTATTTATCTTTTAATTTACCGGATTTTTATCTGGTTTTAAAATGACAAAATAATAATAAAACCCAAAAATGAAGGTATTCTTTGTACATGGGATACCCCAAAAATTCACTTTGTGCAATTGATCGATTTTGGTTTTGATGTCTTCATAAAAGTTGTAGATTTCATCGAGACGGGCAATTTTTGTGAAGAAACTTTTTCGATCCGAGGTCGTTTGCTATTTATTTTCTATTTTATAAAATCTTTATTTTCCGAATTTTCTGGTGCTGACAGGTGGCAGCCCCTGGAGCCACCACGTGTCAGCCTTTTTTAGCATTTATATTTATTAGTTTTTATAAAAAAAGTAAAGACCACGCACGTGCGAGGAACGTGCCTGGAGCGCCACGCGTCATCATTCGGGTTGTCCGCTCTCGGTCGATCGGACGGCCCCTGCTCATCTTCTACCTCCGGCCACTTTCCCAATCTGGGAAGCTCCGCCTCCTCCGTTGACTTCATGCCAGCGATCTCGCATCCACCTCCTCCGAACAATCATTCCCGACCGCCACATCTCTTCAAATCTTTCACATCTGTGTTCACCAGTGATCCCCCCTTGTCGAATCTTCACTCAAATCCCTCATCACCCCCTCAGATCTCGTCGCCCCCTTTCCATAGCAGGTGACCAATTCTTCTATAAAACCACCGACGCCGCCCCCGATCACCATCATCCGCCGATAGCACATAGTTCGCCCCTCGTCACGGTGACAGCGCCGGTGAGGCACCAAAGGCAAGAACCGAGGTTCTCCCAACCTCGTTGCAGCACGGCGATCCCCCTCCGCCGCTACTACCTTGTTCCAGCCTACTGTTGTCGAGCCTATGACTTCACCAACAACCAACATTGATGACCACCACGGCCATCTTCTCCGACTCCAACTATGGATTTGACAACTTTGATCGCCTCCGACCATCGACGACTATTTCGCCGGCCACGCCCCACTCTCGCCAATCACTAACTCCACCGGAGGCCCCACCGCTCTCTCCAGGCCATCAACAGCTACAGGGCAACGTCAGAAGCCCCTCCGCCCCTCCGCTGTTCCGTCGGGCCTCCTCCGCCTCCCAACCACCGCGACACGGTCAGGAGCCATCATCTTCCCCGCGTGCTCCTCACGTGACGGGGCGGGGTGATGTCAGCAATAACATCAGCAACCAACGTCATCCCCAGGTCACGTGCTCCGCACATAACCTCGCGGTAAATTGCAGTCGGCCCCCTAGAGTTCCTCTGAATTACGGATCAGCCCCCGCCGGCCAGAGGCCACATGCTTTGCACGTGACCCTCTGGCAATTTTGCAGAAATACCCCCCATAGAATTGGTAATTACAAATCAGTCCCCCTTGCATTTTATTTATTGCAGTTCTAGCCCTATATTTCCCAGTGATTCTAGACCTCGTCTCTGCATCATTTTATTTATCAAAAATTAGCATTTTGTTTGTCAATTAATTCTCTACGCTTTGACATATTTTGGACATTTTTGTGATCATTGGTTAATTAATAATTAATTATCTTGTGGAAATTTGCATATTTTGCCAATATTGTGCTCTGAAATTTTTATTTGATTAACCTTTGCTCTAAAAATTCCCGAAAAATCATATATTGTAGAGTTACTTGTGCTTGACATTGTACCAAAAAAGAATCGCATTTACATGCATAGTTTATCTGGTAAAAATCTTTTTGCATATTTCTGTTTTTGATGTTTAATAGGTATTGAAATCAGTATTTTCGAGGTCTAGGATTTTTTTAGATCAATCACCTAGTGATAGATCTTAATTAATTTTGTTCATTGAAAATAATTAGGTTTAATATTTATTATAATTAAATATTGAAATTCATTCTGTTTACATTTAAAATTTCATAAAAAAATCGTATTACATCCAAAAATTCCAAAAAAATTACAATGCATTCAGTTCATCATATTTTGCATCTTGGCCAGTTTCATATTTTTCGGACATCGTTTGAACGTATTTGACATTTTAGTCCCTAAAATAGGCCAAAATTGCATATTGTATCCTTTATTGCATGTAAAAATTCCAACAAAAAAACTGTCTCGAAAACCCCGCATAAATTTTGATAGACGTAATTCTAAGTTGTTCCTTTGCCTCCTTGTATTCGACCTCGGGACTTTCTCAAGTAAAATAAACATAAAACCGCATCTATTAAAATTGACAAATATTTTGTGTGGTTATTTTCTTGACCGATTCCGATTGCCGCCTACAACGAAACGACAAATCATCATATTTTTACGCACGATCAAATAAATACATCCTTAACACAGTTGATTCCGGACTCATCAGATGGCGTCGTATCCAGGAAGGCAAACAACTTAGAGCTTTGTCTAAAAAAATTTTTATTCAGTTTTCCGCATTCGGGTAGTCTGACCCCCAAATTATCCACTATAAATTCCATTTTTCTCCTGCATTTATTTTCAGCATTTATTTTCTTGTATAATTTATCATTTTTGAGACACACTCTTACATAAATCTCTCTTATTTTTCTTGCGAGGTGCCCGACGTTCGTGGAGCGGTTTTCAAGAAACCGACGCATCTTCATCGACTTCCGCAAAGCTGCAATTAAATTAAGATCGACTCGAGTTGTGAGAGAGCGTGGAGTCTAGGATTTAATTTCTGTAATTTTTAATTCCTGTAATTAATTGCTCATTTATAGCGGTGTCCATTTGGACTGTCACGTGTGTAACAAAACCTCTAACTTTCTTCTGTGGTGTGTCGTGACCTGTTTCACTCTCCGGTGAGGGTGGGACCCAACTTGAGTGGCGATTAGGATAGACCTGCATAAACAGCTCTGAGAGCATTTTAATTTCTTGATTGTGCTCGTAGGATCTTAGGCCATATTTCACTATTAACTGAGGCAAACATAGATCGTTCAATTTAGCCAAAATTTAACTCAGTTCTTTCCCGCTAATAGAACTTTCTGCTAGGTGCGGTTTTTCATCGGCTTGCATCCATATAGATTAAATTTCAATTTCTGTATTGCATCCCACATGGAGATTGCAAGGATTCACTGTAAGTCTTCTAACTAAGCATACATCATTGTTTTCGCGTGCATTGGCTTTTCCCGAATTTCTTTCTCCTGTTTTGTCACATAACTCTAAGGAAATTCGGACTGGACGGTAGACGTGTATTTGTGCTCATTTAAATTCTTCAGTGATTACCTAATTAAAATTTGGACTTCTAATTATTGCCGACTTCAAATAACCCATAAAATCAAGAATTTTTGCGGGTGAGCAACCTCGACCTTGGATTCTTTTTAGTTTTCTAAGTGAGCGAGAGACGACACTTAAGGCTAGAGTCAAAACCCGGATCTTCATTCAGACTACTGATTTTAAAAATGATTAGCTACTTCTCAGTGAGGAATACGGGTAGCCGGTAATCAGTCCGGACTTCCTTAGCAGAGTGTGTGGTTTAAAGGACACCACGTAAGGCTCCATCCTTAAGTAACACAGGTAGACATTTTACGGTCCGTACTTACACCTATACTGGCTGAAAGTGGATGCAACTAGTCGTACGAACTCGGGATAGTCTTTAAGAAAATTTCGGCACCAAACAGCTCGCTAAATTCTTTCCAAGATTAATTTATTACCAACTTAAAATTGAAAAGATAATAGCCGAACTCTTACGGCTTCATTGTGTGAGTTGGTGAACCTAGGGTTTGATTTGTGTTTGCATTGGTGTGTGTGAACCGATATCAAAGATCAAAAGCTGCACATTTGATAAAATTTCTTTTGACTATCTCGTGCAATCATCTCTCCTTTCTTGATTTAAACCTCACCGTGGAACTCTTGTCTAAAAACTCTCCGGATCCAGATCATAAAAATCGTTGCAGACCCAACCCCTCATTCCTTTAAGCTCTTTCAAAAATGGTCGAACATTTATCCGAGAATCCATCAGAGCTATACTATGAAAATAAATTCGTATCGTTTAGACCCAAAACACCTCCTCCAACTTCCACAAGAGACTCTCAACCATCAATAGATCCATCACTCTCTACGAATCCAATCTACTCTATTAATGACAACCCTTTGTATTCGGATCATACGAACCAACAACCGACTAAGGTCTCCACTTCTTCATACATCAATCCACTCTACTTCGATCATACAATTCATCCATCATATTCTGTGAATGTCAATCCTTCGTTCAAGTGAGATTATAACTACGTGATCACTTCTTCACATCTCCTGTCGTCCCCGCCAGTGAACATAAATGAACTATCATCATCTTGGATTTGACCATGACAACCCCCTCTTCAGACTTGATACTCATACAGAGGATTGGACTGATAACATAGAAACACATCAACCCTGTATGTTGACTCCACAATATCAAGCTTCGACCACTCATGATCAAAGGATTGAACTCTACTCGGACCAACTCCACATGCCTGGACCATATGAGCAGCCGTCTTTCATAATTATTGAGGAGATATTTTCAGAAAATAATGATCATATATTGGATATTTCAAGAGACTCCTCTCCTAGCACATATTGGAAAATGGAAGAGAACATTATTGAATCTCAAATACAAAAACACACCTCGGCTGCTCCCACGATTGGTCATGAAAAGATTTTGGAGAATATTTCGAGGATGAATAAGAAATTTGATTTAATGGAGGATAGATTTCGAGAATTTGTCGATCAATTAATTTCAATCTCTGGTAGCTCGAACATTAAAAAGAATGAGGAATTAATTGGATCCAAGATTGAAAACTTTGAGGATATTCAGCAATCTGGGGACGATTCTGACAACATCACTTCTGCATATTATTCCCCCAGAAATGACTATGCCTCTGACTCTCACTCTGAACAATCTGAGGAACATACCACATCACCATACCACACAGAAAATACCAAAAATGAGAATATTCAAAAATACCAAAAAAAATCAAAAATCCAGAAAATTTCATAAAAATTGAGACTGAAGAAGATTTGAAGAATTTGGATCCTTCCTTACGGGAAGCATTGGAGAAACGATTGATTTTTGAACTTTCCTTTATAAAAGCCATTGAACACTTCCCCAACCTTAAAGGATTTATAATGGACAAATTAATGATTAAAAAGTCGGGCAGGATAAGAACAAAGACTAAAAGACATATCTTGTCAATGACCTTCCTCCTTGGTGTTGAGGAGAAAAATCAAGAGCCACATAGTAAAGCGGTTGCCCAGATTTGACTGCATAATCAAAGAAACAATTTTCACCCATGCTCGGATTGATGACGATCCACCGATCAATATCCTCCCGACCTCTGTATTTTACGAACTCAAACTCGGACCGATCAGGAAGATACGAGAGATTTTACAATTGGCGGACCAATCGATAAAGCGGCTAAGAGGAATCATTTCTGTCATCATAAAATTCCAAGGTACTCCGCTCAAAGTAGAATTCACGATCATTGATATTGAGCATAAAGGAGAATGCACCCAGTCTCCAATTATTCTCAGAAAGCCATTCTTAACGTTGGCTAAGGCAATTATTGATTGTGAGACCCGAGAAATCAATTTTACAGCATTGGAAGCACTTCGATCTGACCCAATCTTTGAGGAACCACGATTTTCTGAGGCAACCCACGAAGTCCCTGACAACCGCAACCACGAAACGATAGAAGAGCCCTACCCCACTGCTACACCTGAGATAGCGGTTGTTGATAAGACTATTAGTTTAGATAATCTCCCCCCCCCCCCTGCTCCATTCCCAGCTGCTCTCACCATGGAGAATCATGTATATGAATCATATGATCCAGAGACTTATGCATGGGTACACCCTGGGTCAACCTACTCTAACTACATGGATTACATCAACTCGACACGGGAATGCTCCAACATCAAATCATTTGAGAACGAACATGCAGAGATTCTCCCCAGTATTTTGATTCCTGCGGATCTCAAAATAGACAAATCCTTCTTCTATGATCCTGAGACATATGCATGGTCGCACCCTGGAGCAACATTCTCTGAATATCTTGACCAAATCATCCCAAATCGATAGTGCACCAACATTCAGGAGACTAAGAACAAACACACAGCCCGAAAATCGACCAAGGAAAAGAATTCCAATGGCTATTCATCTAGATACTCAAGTGAACCAACACCTTCACGAAACAAGAAAAAGAAAGTCACCTTTGACCTTTAGAAAGAGGAATCAGCTGATGATCCCTCATCAGGTCCGGAAAAGGTAGTCTACATGAGTGAAGTCTGTTCGACAGCTCTAAAGCCATATCTTCGCAAGGATCCAAAATTCGATTCTTGTTGGACAACTCCCGTTCCTAACTACTATTCATCCAAATCTGATGCTCCCGCCCTCTTCAAGTACACTGGAATTATTTCTTATGAGATGACTGAGACCGGTTCTTCTGAGTATTCATCTGAGGACAAACCACTTGATCCCAAAAAGGAACGAATTTTGAGGAAACAATTGAAGAAACAAAAAGAAATGAATATCTAGAGTATGTCCACTTTCAAATACTATTCCTCTAAGGATAACTCTGATGATGGATACCTTTCATCTGACTCAAATGTTTCATCTACTATCCATCATGATTTTTCTGAGGATGACACTGATAATAGTTGGAAATCACATGCTTCATCTCTGTCTCGTTATACCGATATCCCATCACATACTCACAAAAAGATCAGTCGAAAACCGTCTTAAATCATCGGCTACCCACCCTCCCTCCCGACCACATTGGTCTCCTTGTACAGCTTCTTCCTCTACTTAGGCCAAGGCTTAAGTATAGAGGGGACCGATGCCATCTGTGCATACCATCCTTCTCCTATCTCCCGATCATTCCACCTTTCTCTTATACTTAGGCTGACCTGAGCCTAAGTATAGGGGGACCCAATGCCCACCTATATATACGCTCTTCATCCACATATCCCGACTGCTTCATTTTTTCCGCTCTTCTTCTATACTTAAACTGTTCACAATCTAAGTATAGGGGGACGGACCTGTATATCTTGACCTTTTTCTTTTCCTTTTTACTCTCTTATGCTTAGCCCGAGCTATGTCTTCTTTACCTTCTTATACTCCGAGGACACATCACTCTCTAAGTATAGGGGGTATGTATATATACTGTGTATATATTTTACCCATATCTCGTACTTTCGCATAAGTCTATATGTATTTACGGGGTGAGTAAATAATTAAAAAAAAGAGTTTTCCTACTAACACTAACTATGCCCAAAATCTTTGAAAAAAATGGCTTCTTATTCAGTTTTGCATTAAAAAAATAAAAAAATTGTGTCTGCATTTCACACACCTGCACTTCATCCGCATCGCAATCATTTGCATCTGTGAAAGTCTTTGGGTTCTGAACCGAGTTATGAGCAGAAACCGAGAGTGGTCTGGACTTGACCTTAATCTACCTAATTTTCAGAGGAACTTCACCGAGAAATAGGATTTTAGAAACTTCTGGTCTTTGACTTAATTCTTTGAGTTCCACATGATAATGTGCAGCGTTTGACTCTTAGTGTCTAACCCGGTCTCTTCATTCTGGGTACAACTCTGGAATAAGGAATTAATTTGTACTCTCGCACTATGCACTGAGCTTAACTCGGACAAGATGTTGGAAGATTGTGTGAGTTTCTTTTCTGGTAGCGTGGAAATCTAAAGACCGGATACGAGTTGAAATAAAGCTTCGGAAAAGGGATGGATGGTTGGGCACAATTTTTTCTAGGACACCCAAAAATGTACGGAAACAAAAAGATTCTATATCCGTAGGGGCACAACAAGATCCAAGCAGAACCACCAAAAATTCCAAATACAAAGAAGCATTCTACCAAATAAATATCTGACCAAAAAGGTCCAAGCTTCAAGAAACCTGCAGATCTTGGTGGAGACTCGACTACACTGGCCAGCTTCACAAAGGAGAGGTGACTACACTGGCCACCCTCCAGTTCTTTTCCCCTTCTTCTAACTTCTCCCCCCAATTCGATTGTGAACACAACGCGACATACCTTAGAAGGAAATACCTGACTCCCCGAGGACAAGTTACCAGAGAGGAGATGAGCATGGTAGTCCGACATTCTGGATGGGAAGAGCTAAAACCTTTCACACACATGAGTCGATTGTTCAATGTTCATAGGGTATGCTTTGGGAAGAGGGTTTATCTAAGATGACTTCTAAGCCGAAACTATAGCAATGATGTGTAGAACTTGAAGGCTGTTGATTTTGAAATTCTAAGTCTCACAGAAGTTCTACCAAACTATTAATCCAAAGGTCGAGTCTAGTTTCATTTTCACCTTCAGCTCATGGTCTTGGTATGGAACCCAATCTCATTTCACCTCATGTCATTTCTTTTTGATGCTCAGGGATGAGCATGGTTTTAGTATAGGGCGATGATGATTCTCGGATTCATCGCTCTAAATGTCATTAATTAAGCTCAGATCCCTCAAAATCAATAGCATTTCTGCATCTATTCTGCATAATTAACATTCATGCATGTTTTCATAAGCATTGCATTTTAGCACACATTTCTGCACAAAATAAGAAGCCAGAAATCCAAGCCAAAAGTGACGTGTAAATAGTCTAACTGTCCTGATTTTTAACTCATTCATGCTAATTCTGAATGACCCAAAACCACTTCCATTGTGTACACATAACTAATAAGAATAAATGAAAATTTTTAAAAATCACTAACCCAAATAAGTGGACCAAAAATCCAAACCCTAGTTTCAGGATTTCCGAACTAAAACCCTCATATCTTCCCCATACAGTGTCCATTCTAATCCTACTCACTTTTGAACTAATGTACGTTCAATTACCTTCAAAACAAGACCAAGTTCAAGTGATTCGGAGCTCATATGCGAAAGTTGGGTTTTGGGCTTCTTTTGTACATTTTGTATTTTAGCGGTTTTTGACCTACCATTTTATGTACATATTTAACCTACTTTAATTTATCAATTAAAATCCAAAAAAAATAGATTAATGTGAAATTATTTATCTTTTATTTTACAGGATTTTTTATCTGTTTTTAAAATGATAAAAAAATAATAAAACCCAAAAATCAAGGTATTCTATGTACATGGAATACCCAAAAATTCACTTTGTGCAATTGATCAATTTTGGTTTTGATGTCTTCATGAAAGTTGTAGATTTCATCGAGACGGGAAATTTTTGTGAAGAAATGTTTTCGATCCGAGGTCGTTTGCTATTTATTTTCCATTTTACAAAATCTTTATTTTCCGAATTTTCTGGTGCTGACACGTGGCAGCCCCTGGGGCCACCACGTGTCAGCCATTTTTAGCATTTATATTTATTAGTTTTTATAAAAAAAAATAAAGACCACGTACGTGCGAGGCACGTGCCACCCAGGCACACGCCAAGTACGTGCGGCACGCCAGCCCCTTAACCACCAGCGCCACACGTCATCGTTCGGCCGTCCGATCTCGGTCAATCGAACGACCCCTGCTCATCTTCTACCTCTGACCACTTTCCTAATCTGGGAATCACCGCCTCCTTCGTTGATTTTGCGCCGGCGATCTCGCATCCACCTCCTCCGAACAATCATTCCCAGTCGCCGCATCTCTTCAAATCTTTCACATCTCCGTTCACCAGTGACCCCCCCCCCCCCCCCCCCTTCATCGAATCTTCACTCAAATCCCTCATTACCCCCTCAGATCTCATCGCCCCCTTTCCATCGCCGGCGACCCCTTCTTCTATAAAACCACCGACGTCGCCCCCGATCACCATCATCCGCTGATGGCACATAGGTTGCCCCTCGTCGCGGTGACAGCGCCGGCGAACCTTAGAGGAGAGATCCGAGGTTCTCCCAACCTCATTGCAACATGGCGATCCCCCTCCGTTGCTACTGCCTTGCTCCAGCCTACTGCTGTCGAGCCTACGACTTCACCAACAACCAACGTCGACGACCACCACGGCCATCTTCTCCGACTCCAACTACGACTTCGACAACTTCGCTCGCCTCTGACCGTCGTCGACTACTTCGCCAGCCACGCCCCACTCTCGCCAACCACTGACTCCACCGGAGGCCCCACCGCTCTCTCTAGGCCATCACCAGCTACAAGGCAACGACGGAAGCCCCTCTGCCCCTCCGCCGTTCCGCTAGGCCTCCTCCGCCTCCCAACCACCACGGCACAGCCAGGAGCCATCATCTTCCCCGCGTGCTCCTGATTTGAAGGGGCGGGTGACGTCAGCAACAACGCCAGCAGCCAACGTCATCCCCGGGTCAGTGCTCCGCACGTGACCTCGGGGTAAATTGCAGTCACCCCCTGGAGTTCCTCTGAAATACGGATCAGCCCCCGCCAGCCAGAGGTCACGTGCTTCGCACGTGACCCTTTGGCAATTTTGCAGAAATACCCCCCCATAGATTTGGTAATTACAAATCAGTCCCCCTTGCGCTTTATTTATTTTATTTATTGCAGTTCTACTCATGTATTCCCCAGTGATTTTAGACCTCGTCTCTGCATCATTTTATTTATCAAAATTTAGCATTTTGTTTGTCAATTAATTCTCTACGTTTTGACACATTGTGGACATTTTTGTGATCTTGGTTAATTAATAATTAATTATTTTGTGGAAATTTGCATATTTTGCCCATATTGTGCTCTGAAATTTTTATTTGATTAACCTTTGCTCTAAAAATTCCCGAAAAATCAAATATTCTAGAGTTAATTGTGCTTGACATTGTGCCAAAAAAGAATCGCATTTGCATGCATAGTTTGCCTTGTAAAAATCATTTTGCATATTTCAGTTTTTGATTTTTAATAGGTATTGAAACTAGTATTTCGAGGTCTAGGATTTTTCTGAGATCAATCACCTAGTGATAGATCTTAGATAATTTTATTCCTTAAAAATAATTAGGTTTAATATTTATTATAATTAAATATTGAAATTCATTCTGTTTACATTTAAAAATTCATAAAAAAATTCATATTACATCCAAAAATTCTGAAAACATTATAGTGCATTCAGTTCATCATATTTTGCATCTTGGCCAAGTTTCATATTTTTCGGACATTGTTTGAACGTATTCGATACTTTAGTCCCTAAAATAGACCAAAATTGCATATTGCATCCTTTATTGCATTTAAAATTCCAAAAAAAAACCGCCTCAAAAACCGTACATAAATTTTGATAGACGTAATTCTAGGTTGTTCCTTTGCCTCCTTGTGTTCGACCTAGGGACATGTCCAAGTAAAATAAACAAAAAACCGCATCCATTAAAATCGACAATTATTTTGTGTTGTTATTTTCTTGACTGATTCCGATTGCCGCCTACAACGAAATGCCAAATCATCATATTTTTACGCACGATCAAATAAATACATCCTTAACACAACGAATTCCGGACTCGTCAGCGTGTGTGTGTGCGTGTGTGCGTGCGTGCACGTGTGTATGCACGTGTGTGAGCGTCAGTGTGTGAGTGTGTGTGTGTGTGTGCGTGTGCGTATATGCGTGTGTAGGTGTGTGTGTGTGTGTGCGTGTGTGGGTGCACGTGTGTGTGTGTGTGTCTATGTGTACGCGCCCGCGGGCGCGCACGCGGGGGCATGGACGCGCACATTCACGGGGGCGTGTGCGCGTATGCGCGCATGGATGCACGGCCGCGTGTGTGCGTGTGTGTGAGCGGGTGTGTACGCGTGTGTGCGGGTGTGTGGGTGTGTTTGTGAGTGTGTGTGGGTGTGTGGGTATGTGTGAGTGTGTGTGTGTGTGTGCGTATGTGTGTGTGTGCGTTCGTGTGTGCGTGTGTGTGTACTCGTGTGTGCTTGTATGTGTGTATGCGTCTGTGTGTGAATGTCTGTGTGTGCGTGTGTGTGTTTGTGTGTACGTGTGTGGGCACGGGGGCTCGTGCGAGCGCACACGTGCGTGTGTGTACGTGTGTGTGTGTGCGTGGGCGCGGGTGCGCGTGTGTGTGCGCGGGAGGGTGTGTGTGTGTGTGTGTGCCTGTATGTGTGCGTGTGTGTGTGCGTGTATGCAAGTGTAGGTGTGTGTGCGCGCGTGTGTGTGTGTGTGTGCGTGTGTGGGTGCACGTGTGTGTATCTATGTGTGTGCACGCGCGCGGGCGCGCGCGTGGGGGCTTGTGCGCGCGCGTTCGCGTGGGCGCTCGTGCGTATGTGCGGGCGCATGTACGCGTGTGTGCGAGCGGGTGTGTGCACGTGTGTGCGGGTGTGTGGTTGTGTGTGTGTGTGGCTGTGGGTGTGTGGGTGTATGTGTGTGTGAGAGAGAGTATGTATCTATGCATGTGTGTGCGTGCGCGCATATCTATGTGCGTGTGTGTGCGTGCACGAGCGTGTTTGTGTGTGTGTGTGTGTGCGTGCGCGCGTCTGTGTGTGAGTGTGTGTAGGTGTGCGTACGGGTGCGGGGGCGGGTGTAGGCACGCGCGCGTACGTGTGTGTGCGCATGTGTGTGCGCGGGCGCGCATGTGTGTGAGAGAGAATATGTGTACGTCTATGTACACATGTGTGTGTGTGGGCGCGCGTGCGAGTGGGTGGGCACGTGTGTGTGTGTGTATACGTGTGTGCGAGTGCGTGTATGCGTGTACGTGAGTCTGGGTGTGCATGTGCGTGAGTGTGGGTGTGGGTGTGCGCGCGCGCGTGTGTGTGTGTGCGCGCGTGTGTGTGTACGTGTGTGCGTGTATTCGTGTGTAAGTGTGTGTGTGTGTATGGGCATGTGTGGGTTCTCGTGTGTGTGTGTCTATGTGTGTGTGCGTACGCGGGCGCGCGCGCGTTCGAGGGGGCGCGTGGGTGTGGGCGCGTGTGTGGGTGCGTGGGCGTGTGTGTGAGCGTGTGTGGGTGGTTGTGGGGAGGTGTTGAAGGATATGGTTAGATCCTCAAGCGCATCACGGAAGCGTGAGCGTCGTATCGAATACGATGAAGAACGACTAGTCGGACTAGTTGTTCTATGCAGCGGAAATTAAAACAAATTCATGCGACGAAACCACATGATCCAAGAACACTTCTCGGATCGTTTCGTCTAAACCACAAACAAGTAATAGGATTACCTCTTGAAGCGTGGTTGCGATCGAGTCTCTAAACGAAGAGACCTCCTGTCTCAAA